>OY986969.1:7480692-7555692 GCA_963920575.1 Narthecium ossifragum | reverse complement strand
TCACTTTCAATATGTACCTCCAGAAGCCCTGAGCCTCAGCCTCCTATAGCGCTTTCAGGATGGCCCTCATCTCCCCAAAAATAATACCATCAGTGTTGCAATCAAACACCTCCGAGCTCGTCCACCGCACCACATCATCATCCGCTACACAAACAATGCCCACATCCACCCGACCATGGTTGGTATCTAGAGAGGCATCCACTTGCAGTTTGACCCCACTCTCAGGTAACCTCCTCTCCAACATATACCACCTCTAATGCACCAAAGGATACTCCTGTGCCAGCCTACGAGCCCGGCGAGTGACCTCCTGAGTGACAAAATCATGCCGATCATATATTATTGAGCATCGTGCCTTCCAGATTTACCAAAGGCTCTAGGCGACCACCGTTTTATTCAGACTTCTCTACTCCTGTTTGGCTATCCCTCATCCACTCAAAGCACCGTTCATAGTTCCATGAAGAGATCGAACTACCCATAGGAACCAGTAGATGCTGCCACACCATCCTTGACAATGCACACCCAAAAAATAACTGCTCAATACTCTCCTGCTCTTGTTGGCACCTAGGACAGAACCCATCCGAGGTCGCGCCAACATTCCAGAGATTAGCCAGCATAGGAAGCTTTCAGTGTGCCAACCGCCATAAGAATAGACGGACCCTCAGACATGCCAACACCTTCCACACCGACCACCACCACTTTCGTAGACAATCATCCTGTAGCTCCCGCCGGCGCCCAGCATCCAGGAACTCATAGGAAGACATCGTGGTAATCTTCCCAGAGGAGCTCCAGCGCCATCTATAGCTATCATCTTCCTGCTGGTTTTGAATGTTGACACCCAACACAAGTTTAGCAATGTCCTCCCCAAAACAACGACACACCTTAAGAACATTCCAGTCGGCATTGATGTCCATGAAGTAGCTGAAACGTCGGTGCCGTAGCATCTTCCTCAGATCGACGGGGCATGGCCAACGAGATAACTAAAGATCACCCAGCCACCAATCATCCAACACATCTACCTTGCTCTGTTTTCCAATAGAGTAGAACACCCCTGCACGCAAATGATTAGCTACCATGCAGATACTTCGCCAAAGTGAAGAGCACCTCGTCGTAGCAGTTGTTGTCGAAAGCCTCCCGCACCAACGATACTTGTTTCTCACTAGCTTCGTGTAGACTGTATCCTTGCCATCCAACAAGAATGAAGCCCGCCTTATACGCATGGCTTGTTGCCAGGTACGCGGTTCTCGTATGCCAAGTCCTTCCATGGTTTTATGCTTGCAGACTGCATCCCACGCCACGACGGAGAGGCCCCCTCTCCTTCCATTCCATAAGAAGTCTCTAACCAGCATCTCTATCTTCTGAAGCACCCATGCTGGGATTGGAGTAGCCATCATCTGAAAAGCAGGCATCGTCTGCAACACGGACTAATCCAGAACCACCTTGGAAGCATCAACAAGCCTTCGAACACTCCAAGAGGAAAGTCGATCCTATACAGATTCAATCAAAAATTTGAAATCATGCTTTTGCAGACGGCGAGGGTCCAAAGTAACCCCAAGATAGCGCCAAGGCCCCCTCTTCACTTCTAACCCGGTCCTCCTCCTAAGACGTCGACTCTGGCATCGTGATATAGAGGGAGAGAACTTGATACTGAACTTGTTTGGGTTCATTTCCAACCCAGATAATCGTTGAAACCGACGTAGAGTGTTCAAGAACTTTAGTGCCTCCTCCGTCCTTGCACGGGTGAAAAACATGCAATCGTCAGCATACAAAAGGTGACTAACTTTGAAATCACAACGTCCATAGTGTACGCCAGAGGTCCCGCACCCTCCCTCCTTTCACGGCAGAGGTCCATGTAGTAGTCAAGAAAGGTCTTCGAGATATCGTCCTGTGAGCAAACATTAACTCCTCAGCAGTATTAATCTCTACAATTGGCGACCGATTTCCCGATGACTGTAAGGACTGGTGGAACCACAGGGTATTACGATCACCATTCTCAAGCCAAGCCGACCTGTCGTGCCCCGACCCATGAAAGCCCAACCAGGCCGGAGGACGCGAACCGGAACCTAACTAACTGTTGAAATTTTGGTGAGGGTTCCCTCTAATCTACTGGTCTTCCTAAACATTCATTCAACACCCTCAATTAACAATCCTAAATTAACAGAAACCTCAAGATTAAAGATTACAAATCCAAAGTGATACAAGTCTACAAAACCTCGAAGAGGGGAAATCAAGTACAAACATTTATACACTCCCGTAGGAGGCTAATTATACAGAGGTTCAAAAGACAGAAAGATCACTGATAAGACGTGAAAAGTGCATAAATCACCCTTTCAACTTGGCCTTGTTAGTCTCCGAGTAAGGCCTTACTGACGATTATTACCCTATGTCAGGTACAAGAGCCCTCAACGAGGATTAGATCAAGTTCCGAGCTTAAACGATGTTATTCGGGCTAGTTTTTATGAAGAAGATCGATCCTGTATTGAAGAAGGATCGATCCCTTGAAGTACATTAAGAAGAATCCATTCAGGACAACAAGGATCGATCCTCCATAAAGAGAAGATCGATCCCTTATGCGTATTTTTCAGCGACAGAGCGCAAGTTCTGAAGGATCGATCCTCACTATGGCAAGGATCGATCTCTCATGTGCATTTTTCAGTGACAGAACGCAACATTCTCTAGGATCGATCTCCATCCACTAAAGGATCGATCTTCATCGGGGCGCATCCAGAACTCAAGAACAAAGATCGATCCTTTCTTATGGGAGGATCGATCCTCCACGGGACCAGCGATCACACGAAGAGGAAGATCGATCCTCTACCTTACAAGTATCGATCCTTTTGTGCCAGCCGAGCAAAATCAATGGTCCAGATCTAATCCGAGTGGGGGAGGCTTGTTTACTATAAATAGACCCTTTATGGGGGATTTTAGGGAGCTTCTCTTAGACCTTTCTCCAGCCTTCTAGTTTTCTTACCCAATTGAGAGGAGGACTTCTTGGAGGGAATCCATGGAAGGAGAGCTTCATCAACCTTCATCCATGGATCTATTCAAGATGAGTAGCTAACCTTCTTTCTCTTGGGATTTCCATGTAGTTGTAGGATTCTTTTGTAGTTTTCTTAGGGTTGTTGATGTGTAATCTTTGGGGATGATCTCTTGTATGGATTTGAGTATGATTTCTTTATCTTTGTACATGGATCTTATATGTTGAATGGATGAATGCCCTTATTAGGTATGAGTTAGAACTTGTGCATGATGGGTGTTTGTTATTATGCCCCAATGAGTTGGATGTGCTAGAAACACATCCAATCACATTGGGAGGATGAATAGCCCTAGATTAGAGATTAGGGATGCTAGAACCATCCCTATCCCTCTAATTAGAGGATCCATTCTATCTTTCTCTTGCATTGGATTCGAGGTGCTAGAACCATCTCAATCCAATGCCCGACTCCATACAATATCTTTTCCTTGCGACGAATCGATCTTAATCGAAGGTTCGTCAGCGACGATAGAAGCTAATCACTCATTCGTGGACTTTGTGAATGTGATTCTTTCCGGCGGATGATTCTAACCCGACTTCCGTTGAGCGATAAGTGAGGCTAATTACCCGCTTGTCGACTTCTAGATTTCGATGATCCCAATTACATTCTACACATTAATTCCTTAAGAGGCTACACTAGAACCTACAATGAAATGGAAGTCCCAAGGCTTTTCTATATTAGTTTTGTCTCTCTCTACTTAGTTAATTACTTTAATTGCCATTAATCCAAAACCCAAATCATTTTAGCTAATTGTTTGGATTTATCTATCGAGTACGTTAGTCAATTCTCATTTCCCTGTGGATCGACCCGGACTCCCACTAACTACGTAGTAGTTAGTTAGGATTCGGTATAAATTGTAATCTTGACGCCCTAGTTACTTTTGCGACGAGTGGTTTGGGCGCGTCGAAGATTTTGACGCCGTTGCCGGGGACTTGTTGATTTGAATTTCTTACTTGATAAATCTCTCCTTTCAATTAGGTTTCTTTACTTTCTTTTATTACAAAATACCAAAAATAGAACGTTGCTTATATTGTATATCTTTTTGCGTTTGTAGGTGAAGCTTCCGAGCGGCGAAGCGACTCATCTACAGGCGAAGATACAAAGTTCTTGGACCAGCCCACTGTAATGTATCTCTTACCTTATATGGTCCAAGTTCTCATATGTGTGAATGAGTGTGCATGAGGATTCAGATCTAGATATCACATTGCAAGAATTCTTAGATTCTAGGACATCTTCAAGCATACCCTTGCATAAGGGTCTCCCGCTTCCTCAAATCATGGATGAGCCCAACCCGGACCCCAATCCTAATGCCAACCCCATTCCGGACCGTAGGAGTATAAGGGATTATTATGTCCCTACTACATTTGCACCTACATCAGGCATACAACAACCCGTTGTTCAAACCGCACATTACGAGTTTAAGCCTCAATTCCTTCAATTCCTTCCAAACTTTCACGGCTTGAGTAATGAGGACTCTTACTATCACTTAGAAGATTTTCTCGAAAAGAGTTCCACGGTCAAAATTCTAAACTTTATCGAGGATGCAATGAGATTGAAATTGTTTCCATTTACATTGAAGGGCAAAGCCAAGCATTGGTTAGGATCCCTTGAGCCCCAAACGATCACCACATGGGACCAATTACAAAGTGCTTTTCTAAAAAAATTCTTCCCCATAGCAAAGACTTATGAAATGAGGACCCAAATAGTGACCTTTCGTCAAGAAGATGACGAACATTTTCATGATGCTTGGCATAGGTTTAAAGAGCTTCTTAGGAAATGCCCACACCATCAAATCCCTAAGTGGTCTCTTGTTGATTATTTTTATAATGGCCTTAGAATACGTCATCAACAAGATGTAGACACCGCGTGTGGTGGGGTGTTCATGACCAATCCATACGAGGCCTCATGGGTTTTATTTGGAAAGCTTGTCATTAATTCCCAAAATCATGCCTTCACTTCAAGGAATGTTAGGGATACTTCAAGCCCTAAGGGACAGCCCAACTCTAGAGGAGTATTAGAGTTATCCGAAGCCACCCGTGTTGCACAACAAATTGATACTCTAAGTAGGAAATTTGATCAAGTACTTGCTCATTCTTTGAATCAAATCCCTACTCCTCCTTCTCCATCGAGTTACCCACCGAATTCTCCATCATTGGGAGAACTTTGCTTCTTATGTTCGACTCCCGGTCACCTAGTTACCGAATGTCATTTGGCATGTGATTATCCGGAGCTCGTGCAAGAGCATATTAATGCGGTCTTCAATCAATCCAAGCCTACCTATGACCCTTACTCAAATACATACAATCCCGGTCTTAGGGATCATCCAAATTTCTCATGGAGAAATCCCGGCCAACAACCTCCAAATGCATACAATCCTAGGCCTCCAATTGCGGGCAATCAAGCCCCAAACTACCCTCCTAGGTACCAAGCGCCATATCATTCTAACCAACCTCCACAAAATCAAACCACCTACCGGCCACCCCAAGCGCCTCATGCATATCCACCTCAAGTGCCAAGTTATCCTCAATCATCTCATCCTCCAAATTGGAATCAAAGGCCACCTGGGCCTTCCACATACCAAGCTCCCTATCAAGGCCATCAAGCTCCTAAACATGACCCTTGTATTGAGGAAAGGCTTCTCAAGGCCTTGGATTCTTTTGAGTCAAGTACCCAACTTTTGCATTCTCATTCCCAATCCATTGCAAAGTTGGAAGTGCAAATAGGCCAATTGGCCAATACTATGGCAAGAAGGGAGGAGGGTAGACTTCCTAGTCAACCCATAGCAAACCCTAAGGGCCAACATTTTGTCGATTCCACTCACGAGGAAGTGCAAGCGGTCACTACCCTCTGAAGTGAAAAGATTTTTCCTAATGTTGAGATGTCCAAAGACACCACATTAGAGCAAGGGCATGAACCTCATTTGCCAACTTCAATGAATGACTCTTAAGCATCACCTCATCATACCCCTCATGATTCTTCGAGTCCATTGCCATCTTTCAAGGAAAATGAGCCTATTTCACTTGATCCATTACCAACCAAATCATACATTCCTAGGGCTCCATACCCTCAAGCACTAGTTGATCCTCAAGCCACATCCCAACCTTGGAAAAGTGGCAAGTATGAGGAGATGCTAGAACTCTTCAAGAAAGTCCACTTCAACCTTCCCTTGTTGGATGCCATCAAACAAGTGCCTTCGTATGCCAAATTCTTGAAAGACTTGTGTACCCACAAGAGGCAATCCAAATCTCACGTCTCCAAAAAGCTCTTCCTAACGGAACAAGTTAGCTCTATTCTTCAACTCGATCTACCTCCGAAATTGAGAGACCCCGGCACTCCTATCATTTCTTGCATCATAGGAGATCAATTGATTGAGGGGGCTCTTCTTGATTTAGGAACTAGTGTGAATCTTATGCCATACTCTTTATTTTGTAAGTTTGGCTTAGGAGAGCTCAAGCCGACTTCGATGACGTTGCAATTGGCCGATAGATCTATCAAGACACCACGGGGTGTTCTTGAAGACATATTAGTCAAGGTCGATAGATGTGTTTTCTCGGTTGATTTCATTGTACTTGACATGGAACCGGGTGTTAGACATAAGAAATCCATTCCTATCATACTTGGATGACCTTTCTTGGCTACGGCCAATGCATGCATCAATTGTAGGAGTGGCATCATGACCGTTACCATCGGGAATATGGAGTTGAAATTAAATATTTTTGATGCTACTAAACAATCTATGCATGGGAATGAATGTTTTATGGTCGATTCTTTGGTGGATGATGATATTGTGGATGAATGTGCAAACGATGTGATGGTTGCAAATTTTGATATAGATGATGCTTGTGAATCATTTGTTGATGCTTGTGATGACTCTTTATCGAGTGGTGATGATGTTTTGAATTTTGATGAGTTGCCGATTGTCGAAGAGGATTTCCCGGGTTTACGTGATGAAGTATTAAATTTTGATGATTTTTCGATGGTTTTTAATGCGTTGCAAGATGCGGACTTACCTACTTCGGATTTACTCGATGAATTTGAACATGCTTGTGCCATGGCCTTTCGAAAAACTTCTTTTGAGCCATTGCCACCTATTTCCTCCACACCGACACCCCCATCTTTGATTAAGCCTCCAACCTTGGAGTTGAAACCCTTGCCATCCAATTTGAAATATGAGTATCTTGGGCCGAATTTGTGAGGACCCGCCCCTCTATTCCCGTGGCTTGTTGTTGACCCCAAGGGCAATTTGGGAAATTGTGCCTTGGCGGTCGTTTCATACTAGGTGTGCACACACATACCTTGTTTGGTGCTTGTGTTTGTTTAGAAAGGTTAGGTGGACCCGGGACCGGAAGATCTGGGCTTAGGCTTGAGTCTCAGCCCAAGGTTGCCTTTCTGGGCAAGGGAGATCGATCTCATTTGGTGGTGAGATCGATTTGGCCTTGCTATCCAGATTGATCTGGCATGGCATGCAGATCGATCTCTCTGTGCCTGGAAGTCGTTGGCGGTGGCGTTCGAAGGACGGCCACGGCGATGGCCGTCGCTTCCCCTGTCAGGGGAGGGGAGACTTTTGCTTCCCTCCTTCGCCTTTCCCCCGCCTTCGCCGGCTTTCCCCGGCCTTATCCCCTTCCCCTCCTCCTTCCTTTCTTTCTCTTCTTCCTTCTTCTCCTCCCGGCTCTGTTTTCTTCCCCTGTTCCGGCAGCCCCTTTCCCCCTCCGTTCTCCCTCCTCCAGCCACCGTTCTCGGAGCTTGAAGGCTCGTTGGAAACGTGACGGTGTGAGGAAGATCCTAGGCTAGGCTTCGTGGATCGAAGCAGCTCTGTGGAGGTAGGGTTCTTACTCAAAGACCCCGGCTGTTTTAAAGGTTTGAAATCCGGTTTTGATTTCGATAGATCTCTTTGAGGGGTTGATGTTTTCAAGTTTTGAAGCCTTGAGTAGCTTCGTGGTACTTGGATCGATCAGCCCACCTTGGTTGGTGAGGTTTGGTTGCGGATTCCGGCGGCTTTCCTCGCCGTCCGCGCGCCGATGAACCCATCGGGATTGATCTCATGGGATGAGATCGATCTCGTTTGGGGTGGCACGCTCCGCCCGAGTGAGAGCGATCTCCCTGGGAGGGAGATCGATCTCTTGGTGGTTGGCGTCGGTGCGTCAAGGGTCACATACGAGATCGATCTCCATATGGGTGGAGATCGATCCCGTTGGGATGACCAGGACGGGTGCTTCTAGCCTCGAGGCAGATCGATCTCATTGTTACATGAGATCGATCTCCTTCGATGTAGGGAGACTTTTATTGGTTTTAAATGCCGTCTTGCCCTCGGGGCTTACTATGTTCTCTTATTCTGCATATTTGCTTATTATTACTGCTTTGTAGTTGAACCGAGAGGGTGATGCCTCTCGGGATGTGTAGAATAAATGGGCTGACGGTATGCCCTTTACGGCTTTGTGGTGAACCGAGGGAGTCATGACCCTCGGGAGTGGTTAGTAATAAATGGGCCGAAGGTGTGCCCCTGCTATGTTGTTTGTTACTGTCTTCCTTACTCATATCCTACCCTGCTTCCTGTGCATTAGACATGCTAGGTTAGATTGGGTGGGGTTGACCCGTGGACTTCGGTGATCAAAGGCTAAGTGGTGGATGCCGTTACCCCGACTTGTGTTCCCATGCTGGTGTCCAGTATGGGTAAGGGTGTCCTACAGGTATCGTCCGGCCCACCCTGTGTCAAGGACCGTCGGAGGTAGCCCAGTCCTCTAGCAGTGGCTATCGGAGGGACGTACGTTGGACAGGAACCCTGGGGGGGTGGGGAGAAACATCGATGGGATCGATGGACTCCCTGACTAGACTTAGTCTTTGGTCGGAAGTTAGGGGTCGTGTTGGCTCTGCTGCTTGGAGTACTGAGAGATGGTAGTCTTAACCACGGTCGTTCCACCAACTGTGGAGATCCCGCTTGGAGAATGGTGTCCTACTAGTAGCGCCATGTCCACCCTGTGTCAGGGATTGTCGGAGTTGCCCACCCCTGAGCAGTGGTTGTCGGAGGGGCGTACTTGGGACAGGAGCCCTTCGGGTTATTGACGGGATTTATGGGATCCTTGCCAAGCTTCAGTACTTGGTTTCAGAGTTGGTTCGTTTGGTGTTGCCTTCCTAGCGAGAGTGGTAGAGTAGGACCCTGCTGAGCTGTTGCTCATTCCTACCTGGAATGTGTTGTTTGCAGGTGCAGGTCCCAGCTCCTCTCCGGTGCTTCCCCGTCGGTCGTCTCGTGGTAGCGCGCCGGCACCTGACCATGTCTGAGGGTCAGGATGGTTTTGTTTGTGCCTTTGCGGAGACCTCGGTGGGTGTTGTAGCTTTTTGGGGACTGTTGTTGATCCCTTGTAAACCTGTTGTATTAGAACTCTTGGTTAACTCTATTATATCTGTTTGTAATAGATGTTAATAGATGTTGTTAAGTTTGCTTCCGCCTTGTTCTTGTTGTTAGCTGTTTTCCGCCAGCTGTGTGTTAGTCTCAACTGTTTCCGCTAGTTGAGGCTAGTAGTTGTAGGTCTTTCCCCCTCGTGTCCCGGCCCGGTTTGGCGTCCGCGGGTCGGGGCGCGACAGAATTGCTCCCTCCCGGTAATCATCTCTTCATCCTTGACTCTTGCACAAGAGGGAAAAACTCATTAAGGTGCTCACCAAGCACAAGAGGGCCATTGGGTGGTCCATTGCCGACCTCAAGGGGATAGACCCATCTATATGCATGCACCGCATACATTTAGAAGATGAGTCTAAGAGTGTCATTGAGTTTCAACGTCGATTGAACCCAAACATGAGGGAAGTTGTGTTGAAGGAGGTTTTTAAACTCCTTGAGGTGGGGGTCATTTTCCCTATCTCGGACTCCAAATGGGTGAGTCCAACCCAAGTAGTGCCCAAGAAATCGTGCATTACCGTGATTAAGAATGAGAGGGGAGAAAGCATTGCCACTCGCAATACTACGGGATGGCGAGTATGTATTGACTACCGGAAGTTGAATTCATTCACTAGAAAGGACCATTTTCCACTTCCTTTCATCGACCAAATTTTGGAGAGACTTGCCGGGCAAAGTCTCTATTGTTTACTTGATGGCTACTCAGGATATAACAAAGTGGTAATTGATCCTAAGGACCAAGAGAAACTGACATTTACTTGTCCTTTTGGTACTTTCGCCTACCGGCGGATGCCCTTCGGTCTTTGTAATGCACCGGCAACGTTTCAACGTTGCATGTTAGCCATCTTTGAAGACATGATCGAACACTTTTTAGAGATCTTCATGGATGACTTTTCAGTCTTTGGCCAATCTTTTGACTCTTGTCTTGAGAATCTTACCAAAGTCTTAGCTAGGTGTGAGGAAACAAACCTAGTCTTGAGTTGGGAGAAGAGTCATTTTATGGTAAATGAGGGGATTGTGTTGGGCCATGTTGTTTCAAGTAGGGGGATCGAAGTTGATAAGGCCAAACTTGAGCTCATCTCTAAACTTCCTCCTCCATCATCGGTTCGACAAATCCGATCTTTTCTTGGGCATGCGGGTTTCTATCGTCGCTTCATCAAGGATTTTAGCAAAATTTCTCGTCCCCTTTGTGCCTTACTTGCTAAGGATGTTCCTTTCAATTTTGATGATCCTTGCATGCATGCCTATACTACTTTTCGTGAGGCCTTGTCTTCCGCACCCATTGTGCACGCACCCGATTATTCACTCCCGTTCGAAATCATGTGTGACGCCTCGGATTATGCTGTGGGCGCCGTTTTGGGTCAACGGATTGACAAACTCCCTCACGTCATATGCTACGCTAGCAAAACCTTGAATGACGCTCAACTCAATTACACGACTACCGAGAAAGAGTTGCTAGCGGTAGTCTTTTCTTTGGAGAAATTTCGATCCTACCTCCTTGGTTCCAAAATCATTATCTTCACCGATCATGCCGCTTTGCGGTACTTGTTCTCCAAGAAGGATGCCAAGCCACGCTTACTTCGATGGATCTTGCTTCTCCAAGAGTTCAATCTTGAATTTAAGGATAAAAAAGGCTCATTTAATGTTGTAGCGGATCATCTTTCTAAGCTATCGTCCGAGCACATCTTAGACTCCATTCCTATCAATGAGTTGTTCCCGGACGAGCATCTTTTGGCCATCGATCAATTTCCCAAGCCGTGGTTTGCTCATATTGTCAATTATGTCACCACCGGGCAAATTCCACTCTTTTGGTCCAAAAATGATCGAAACAAATTCTTCTCCCATATCAAGAACTATTTTTGACATGATCCATATTTGCTCAAACGATGCCCGGACCAATTGTTGAGAAGATGTGTTCCCGAATCGGAAGTTACGTCCATCCTCACTCATTGTCATTCTCATCCTTGTGGTGGACATTTCTTCGGTAGGAAGACCGCCGCAAAGATCTTTGAACGCGGTTTCTATTGGCCTACCATATTCTGTGATTCACATAATTTTGCCAAAGCTTGCCTCCGGTGTCAACAAGTTGGCACAATTTCTAGACGAAATGAAATGCCCCAAACTCCCATTCTAGTTTGTGAAGTTTTCGATGTGTGGGGTATTGATTTTATGGGGCCATTCCCTCAATCAAATGGCTACTTATACATATTGGTAGGGGTGGATTATGTCTCCAAATGGGTGGAGGCCATTGCCACGAAAACAAATGATCATAAAGTCGTGTTGAAATTCTTGCATATCAATATTTTCACTCGTTTTGGTTTCCCGAGGACCATCATAAGCGATGGTGGCCCTCACTTCACCAACTGGCATTTTAAATCTCTATGTGAAAAATATGGAATTACCCATAAGGTAGCCCCGCCTTACCACCCTCAAACTAGTGGCCAAGTTGATGTGTTCAATCGCGAGATCAAGCCGATCTTAGAAAAAGTTGTGAGAATTGACCGGAGGGATTGGGCATTTAAGCTCAATGATGCCTTGTGGGCCTATCGAACGGCCTACAAGAAGCCAATCGGGATGTCGCCATTCCGATTGGTCTTTGAAAAACCTTGCCACCTCCCGATAGAGATTCAACATAAAGCGTTTTGGGCAATTCAAGCTCTCAATTGGGACGCTAATGATATTTCAAGCAATAGGAAACTCCAACTTCATGAGTTTGAAGAAATTCGGAATGAGGCTTACGAGAATATCAAAATCTACAAGGCCCGGACTAAAGTTTTTCATGATAAACTCATAGTTCGGAAAACCTTTGATGTTGGGGATAAGGTTTGGCTCTACAATTCACGTCTTCGGCTTTTTCCGGGAAAACTTAAAACTAGGTGGGATGGTCCATTTGATATCACTAAGGTTTTCACCCATGGGGCCGTTGAGGTGCAAAATCCTTTTTCGGGGGCTACATTCACTGTTAATGGTTAACGTTTGAAACCTTATATTCATAGTTTCCCTCTTGACATCACTCTGGAGCCAACCGTGATGTTGGCGGAACCATACGATACTTGAGCTTTATTGCGTCTCGCTATAGACGGTAAATTTAGCGCTTGGTGGGAGGCAACCCATCCTTTCTTCGTATTTTTTCTGACTTTGTTTGTTATTTCTTCTTTGCATGATTGATTGTTTTTCCCATTATTTGCATGTTTGATTTTGGTGTGTTTTTGAATTGATCTTTGCTTGAATAAGTGTGATGTCGAGATGGTATGTTGAATTTGTGGGATGATTGATGAGTTGTCTGAGTTGGAGGGTTTGTATTGTGGTATTGTAACGCCTAAGGAGCCTAGTATTCTTACGTGAGGTGTGTGGGGCAAATTCCCAAGTTTTCAGCCCAGTTTTTCAGTTTGGTACACAGAAGATCGATCTTCCAAGCGGAGAGGATCGATCCTTTATGTCCGATTGAATTTAAGCTGGAACCTGGGGACGAAGGATCGATCCCTCCCTACCCAAAGATCGATCTCTCTTGCGAATTGATTCGTGACAGAGGGATGGTTTTTAGGTGATCGATCCTTCTCTACCTAAAGATCGATCTCGCTTGCGAATTTATTCGTGACAGAGGGATGGTTTTGAGAAGATCGATCCTTCTATACCTCAGGATCGATCTCGCTTGCGAATTTATTCGTGACAGGGGGATGGTTTTGAGGAGATCGATCCTTCTCTACCTAAAGATCGATCTTACTCACTTGGACACGTCGGCACGACTTAAGTTAGAACCGTTGTGATGCTGCCATGTGGCAAAAGATCGATCTTCCTCTTAAGGAAGATCGATCCTTTGCGGGGTTTTGAAAAAAAATATAAACCCCAGCGAGATCGACTTAGGGCTTACAAGCCCTAAGATCAATCTCTTTCCCCCCCTTCTTCCCTCACGTGACTCCGCCGCCGCTCTTCGTCTTCGTCTCCGACCCTCGCGCCGCCGCCGCCGACCATCGAGCCGCCGCCTCCAACCTCCCAGTGCCTCCACGACCCCTCCCCTTCACTCCTCTTCCCTCAATCGACCCCGCGACGTCCACATTTCACCCGCACCTCCCATCGGCTGCGCCTCATCTTCCACAAAGCTACTCCGCCGGCCATCTTCGTCATTTTGCTTCACCTCAAGCCGACTTCATCCTATCTACTCGCCTCCGATGGGTCGCAAGCCAACCGCCGCCGCCAAGAAGGCCGCCGAGAAGGGCAAGGCCGCCGCATCGTCTTCCACACCACCGGCACGACCTCCATCCGCACCTTCCACGAGACCCCCGGCGCTTCCGGCACCTCCAAGGCGATCTTCAACCCCTCCGGCTTCACCATCTCCCCCACGAGCTTCCATCCCTCCATCCTCGTCGACCCGGCCAGCAAGGACTCTGAGAGCTCCGTCCACTTCCTCCACGCGATCTCTGACAGCGTCACCTACGGCTCCGGCAACATCCAAGAGGAAGAGGGCAGCCGCAACCAACCCTCGCCAATCCAAGAAGATCAAGAAGCAAACCTGGCCGTCCACTGCGCCCACACTCGTCCGAGGTGTCCATCCAGATTGGCAGCGGGAGGTAAACCTCGAATATACGTTCGATGTTGAATTCTTCTGCACTGTTGAGCATGCCCAGGATTCTATCGAGATGTTGGAGACCCGTGGTCTTCTTCCTATTTGTACACCTGAGACCACGGTGTACCCTAGGCTTGCCTGCATGTTCTACCAGAACATGACAGCCATCACCTACGGGGATGAGCGGGACGACGCTGTCGATGATTACTTCCCCTGCCTTGGCTTCACATCCATAATTCACGGGGTCGGCGTTACCTTGACGGCCAAGGCCATCTGCGAGATTTTGGCAATTCCGGCGCGCTGCCCTGGTCTTTATAGGCTCCAGCCTGAGGAGTTATACCGTCATCCCAGCGAGGCTCATCTTGTCCTTAACCCGGATCGCATAGGCGGGGGAAAATTTACACGGGCAGAGCTAGTGCCTTCACTTTGGTTGTTCGACGATATTTTGCGCAGCAATGTCTTCTAGAATGGCCATGACCAGTATCGAACTGGTCATTGGCTTTGCATACTGTGGTTGTTGGCCAAGGGGTGGGCGGTCAACATCCCCCAGCAAATTTTAGAGGACATGTCGCTGTTTTACCGTGGGGTGATCAAGGACAAGAAAACGAGCTATGCCAAGAAAGCCGTCCCGCACCCGTACCTCATTTCAGCCTTTCTGGCGAGCCAAGACCTAGTCCCCGAGGGCGAGCCGACTGTTTCCGACGAGGCCCTCAGGTTTGCATGCTTCAGTAGCCCCACCTGGGGTAAGGTCCTCGGCCATATGAGAAAAGCCGGTGCGCCAGTCCGGCAGCCGCGTCCTCAGCACCCCCCACCAGGGTTCGGACCCGTGGAGCACCCTACCATGGGTGAGATCTATCGAGAGCACCGGGCGTTTCAGGACGCAGTACTGCAGCAGTTGGACGAGGTAGACGCGCGCGACGCCGCCCTTCGCCAGGACATCACCGCACTTCACCAGGTCGCCTCGAGTATCCTCGCGCGTCTCGATGCCATTCACCCACCACCTCCGCCGGTCACTGCTATTGTTCTTTTCCGACCTCTTACCTTTCCAGACCCGAGACCTCATGGATGATAGACTATATCTAGGGGTATTTTCTGTATTTTCTGGATGGTTGGAGTGTATCTCTTTTTGTGATTGGAGGGTGGGTAACTTTTTGTATTCCATTGCTCTACTTTTGTATTTGGTTGACATCGATGATAGTGGATATAAATATACATGATTTTTGGTATGGGGGTGTGCCCCGGGTGTGGATGTATGCATATGAATGTGGATGTATGTTTGTAAATGAAGAGTGGTGTGGATGCATTTCTGTATTTTCAATTTGAATGAATGTAACAATTGTTGGATGCAAATGGCATTTTTGTACAACCCTTGGGCTTATTGAATAAATAGAGGGAATGCTGCCCAATTTTTCTCAAAAATTTTCATCTCTATTCTTTGCTTTCCATAATGCTATGATGGGTACTTCCTCTATGTTTTTACAGGGCATACGAGCTATGGATAGCAAGGAAAATACGACATTTTGACATCACAACATTACTGTTTTTCACGACTAACCTTGACTCTAACTCCTGTCATATCTTTCGTCAAGGTTACATTTTCGTCCATTTCGTCACAAGGTTATCTCTACACTTTACCCTTCTTCCGTGCTTGAGGACAAACCTGCTTAAGTTAGGGGGTATGATTGCATCATGTTTATAGATAACCTGTGACCGATCTACATTTAGCCACATGTTTATTTGATTGGTAAATATGCGAAAAATTTTCAATTCTTATGCTAGCATGGATGACTATTGCATAATTCATCTTGATTCTCATGCTTTGTAAAATTTGGCAAACCATTTCATGAGTAGTGTTATTCTTCTACTTTAATTCTTCTTGCCATGCATTAAGGACATTTAAGTGATCCAATCCACTTGTGCACTTACACTTGTATGAGGGGGCAAGTAGTATTTGATTGGGGGACCATGATAGATTGGAGGTCCAAGGTTATTTACACTCGATTGAGATGACTTGTAGTATGGTTCGAAGCCAAGTTAGAGGCCAAGAACCAGGTTAATAAAAGTGACTAGTCTTGATTCGTAGCCTTCTAAGCTCGAGTATGTAGGTCCGAGGGGTACTTCAACACCTAATGCCCCAAAGCCATCTTGCTTGGGAGTCATTGACCTAACACTCGTTAAATAGGCCTAGTAGAAAGCTTAAGGGATCAAGGCATTGCACGGTCACGCTAGTATCAAATAAAAGATTGTTGGTCAGCTGTGATTCGTGGCATGCTAGGTTCGGGAAATTAAGCCCGAGGGGTGCCTCAACACCTAGTGCCTTTAGGTCATCTGACCGAGGAGCCACTGGCCCAAATCTCGTTACATGGGCCTAGCAGAAAGCTTAAGGGATCATGGCATTGCACGACCACAAGTTTTATTCATAAAAAAATAAATAAATAAATAAAAATGTTTTGAATAACATTTGTCATTTGTTCAACCGGTGTAAGGTGCTAAGGATGTCTAGTTTTGATTGGAACCCTACTTGAATGACTATGAGACCCCGAATACTTGAGTAGCAACTTTCACTACACGGATTGCTTAGATGAGCTTTGATCTTGGTCAAGTGCTTTGAAGTGTTTGAATGATGTTATTGATGGAATTATTCGCTTGTATTTTACTTGTGCTATGGGTTGATGGATAGAGTTAGGCATTTGAATCTGTGTGTGCATATGAATGAATCTTGATTGCATAGGAACCAAATCTATTTGAGAAGAGACTACTTGTAGATCGGGTGACTGCTCTTTAATAGTTCTTATTTCTTTTCTTTCCCTTCAAGTTATTTTTCTTTTGCTTTGCTCGAGAACTAGTAAAGTTCAAGTTAGGGGGTGTGATAAGACGTGAAAAGTGCATAAATCAACCTTTCAACTTGGCCTTGTTAGTCTCCGAGCAAGGTCTTACTGACGATTATTACCCTATGTCAGGTACAAGAGCCCTCAACGAGGATTAGATCAAGTTCCGAGCTTAAACGATGTCATTCGGGTCAGTTTTTATGAAGAAGATCGATCCTGTATTGAAGAAGGATCGATCCCTTGAAGTACATTAAGAAGAATCCAATCAGGACAACAAGGATCGATCCTCCATAAAGAGAAGATCGATCCCTTATGCGCATTTTTCAGCGACAGAGCGTAAGTTCTGAAGGATCGATCCTTACTATGGGAAGGATCGATCTCTCATGTGCATTTTCCAGTGACAGAACGCAACATTCTCTAGGATCGATCTCCATCCACTATAGGATCGATCTTCATCGGGGCGCAGCCAGAACTCAAGAACAAAGATCGATCCTTTCCTATGGGAGGATCGATCCTCCATGGGACAAGCGATCACACGAAGAGGAAGATCGATCCTCTACCTTACAAGGATCGATCCTTTTGTGCCAGCCGAGCAAAATCAATGGTCCAGATCTAATCCGAGTGGGGGAGGCTTGTTTACTATAAATAGACCCCTTATGGGGGATTTTAGGGAGCTTCTCTTAGACCTTTCTCCAGCCTTCTAGTTTTCTTACCCAATTGAGAGGAGGACTTCTTGGAGGGAATCCATGGGAGGAGAGCTTCATCAACCTCCATCCATGGATCTATCCAAGATGATTAGCTAACCTTCTTTTTCTTAAGATTTCCATGTAGTTGTAGGATTCTTTTGTAGTTTTCTTAGGGTTGTTGCTGTGTAATTTTTGGGGATGATCTCTTGTATGGATTTGAGCATGATTTCTTTATCTTTGTACATGGATCTTATATGTTGAATGGATGAATGCCCTTATTAGGTATGAGTTAGAACTTGTGCATGATGGGTGTTTGTTGTTATGCCCCAATGAGTTGGATGTGCTAGAAACACATTCAATCACATTGGGAGGATGAATAGCCCTAGATTAGAGATTAGGGATGCTAGAACCATCCCTATCCCTCTAATTGGAGGATCCATTCTATCTTTCTCTTGCATTGGATTCGAGGTGCTAGAACCATCTCAATCCAATGCCCGATTCCATACAATATCTTTTTCTTGCGACGAATCGATCTTAATCGAAGGTTCGTCAGCGACGATAGAAGCTAATCACTCATTCGTCGACTTTGTGAATGTGATTCTTTCCGGCGGATGATTCTAACCCGACTTCCGTTGAGCGATAAGTGAGGCTAATCACCTGCTTGTCGACTTCTAGATTTCGATCATCCCAATTACATTCTACATATTAATTCCTTAAGAGGCTACACTAGAACCTACAATGAAATGGAAGTCCCAAGACTTTTCTATATTAGTTTTATCTCTCTCTACTTAGTTAATTACTTTAATTGCCATTAATCCAAAACCCAAATCATTTTAGCTAATTGTTTGGATTTATCTATCGAGTACGTTAGTCAATTCTCATTTCCCTGTGGATCAACCCGGACACTAACTACGTAGTAGTTAGTTAGGATTCGGTATAAATTATAATCTTGACGCCCTAGTCACTTTTGCGACGAGTGGTTTGGGGGCGTCAATCATTGCTCCTCAAACTCAGCCAGACGCCACCGCGCCGCCAACCAACTACCCGGTAGGGGCCACCGAAGAGGAGCTAACGCCTGCGCCTGCAAATCACAGCGTGGGTAGGAATGAGCAACTAAGCTCAGTAGGGAAACTACACTACGACTCACAAAAGGAAGAGGGAAACGCAACAATGTCGTCCTCTTGCAAGGCTTGGGTGCACACAGGGGCCCCATAACCCCACTCTGTGTCTTTGAGGGGCCTCAGTCATGGTCTTCCAGCCGAGCTGGTCACATACTGGGTCACCCTCAGTAAGGTAGGAAACCAACACTGTCATCTCACAAGCAGGAAACCAACACTACTAGGCGGGAAGACAACACCACTGAGTACACACACCCTCTACTCAAGAGACAAGAAAACCGGACACCAGCTATAGCTCAGAACCCGACTCGAGGCCGACACGACCTCTAAATCATCGATCAATAAGTGTTCAAGTCATGTAGGCCTATCATCGAATCGACTGAACACAACCATTCAAACCTGGACCAAGCTACCCATCCCCGGTCCTAAGGCTAATCCGAGCTTCCAAGCCCTTCAGACGGAGATACAGCAGATTACCCATGCCCTGACCTTATGCCACTAATGCACAATCATATGCATGCTATGAACACACGCAGGGAAAACAGATAAGCATGCAACACATGTGATGATAAATAGACATGGTCTAGTCTCGGCACCCTGCCGCCCTGGGGTGGTTAACATGTAAATAAGCCAAGGGACTGCTGCAGTAGTAACCCCACCAACTGCAGCTAGTCCTCAAAAGAACAACATGTCATGGGAAGCAATCTCGGCAAACATCGCTAACAATACAACATGCTATCTACACATCCCGGGAGTCGTCACTCTCCCGCTTCACCACTACCCCTCATTATGGGGCTAACATGCTTAAAGATATGTACAAGTTATAAAACGATAAAGAAAACCGCACATACAAAGCCCCGCGAGCAAAATCCGACGAAAATACCTCCATGCGACCAAAAGGATCGATCCTTTCCAAGAAAGGATCGATCTTTTCGAAGAAAGGATCGATCTTCTTAGCAAACAGGGAGTCCCATCCATGTCAACCCAAAAAGGATCGATCTTCCCTCCAGAAAGATCGATCACCTTCTTGACTAAGGACCCTGTGAGGACCCGTTCCTCCAACCCGGTCCGACCGCGTTAGGTCGAGGGTCTGGCCCGTTTGGCCTTGTTCCACGATCGGGTTGATCCCGAAGACCCCTAAGGGCAATTTGGTAAATTGCGCCTTGATGGTTGGTTCCACACCCGCGATGTACATACATAGCCCCCTTGTTTGTTATTTGTGCTTATTAGAACCTTAGGCGAACTTGGGATCGAAAGATCAGAGTTCGGGCGCGCGAAAGCTGTCTTTAGGACAGCTATTAGCCCAAACCGATCGATCGCTCCAGGGAGCGATCAGTCGGATTCGAGGTCGGCACCGCCTCCGATGTGTCCGGATAAGGACGCGAACCAACTTAGTTTGATCAATCGCTCCGAGCGATCGATTGGACTCGGGCCTATAAGTAGCCCGTGAACCGCCTCTGTTTTCCCTTTTTCTTGTCCTCTCTTCACCGTTCCTTTGATCTGCGAGGAGAGCTTGATCTAGAGGCTTGGGGACGTCGCCAGCAAGGGGAAGAGCAAATCCATACCTCCCTTGGACGGTTTAATCGAGGATTAAACGTGGATTAAGCGTAGTGAGGTAGGATTCTAACCCTAGGGCTTGTTTAGGTGTTTTTGGTTGTTTTATTGCTTAAATTGCTGATCAATTTATGCTAGATGGTTATCCTAGGTATGATTAATATCTGTTTGAAGCTTGACTGGATTTTGGTTGGATTTAAACCGGATTTGAGTGGGTTTTCCCTAGATCTATTTCCCGGTTTTTGTGTTGTAGCAGAAGAGCTGTGTTTAATCTTGTTTTCCGAGCTACACTTGCATGATCTCAAATGATAGTCTACATCAAAGTTGTATATCTCTGAATTATCTTTCCTTTCCAACTGGTTTCATGATTTTTAGAACTACGTAGAATTTCCAGTGAATTAAATAGGTTGTCTATGCTGAAATAAGGCAGTTGGTTAAAATTGAGGATTTAAGTGCTTTTTCTATATTTAATAGATCGGGACGAGAGACCGATGGGGGTGGGATGGCGGCGGCAGATCTGGAGCTTTGGACCGGCGACGGGGGCGGGATGGCGGCGGTGGATCTGGAGGTTGGAACCAGGATCCGGGTTGGAGCGGGGCGCTGGACGCGCGACGGGGGGCGGGGGGGGGGGGGACGGGGACGGTGGACAGCGATGAGATCGGGACGAGAGAGCGACGGGAGTGGGATTTGGACTGGTGTCTGGACGGAGAGCTTTGGAGCTTTGGACTGGTGACGGGGGTGGGATGGCGGCGGCGGATCTGGAGGTTGGAGCCGGGATCCGGGTTGGAGCGGGGCAGCGGTGTCGCGCCCCGACCCGCGAAGGCCCAACCGGGTCGAACGATGCGAACCGGAACCTAACTAATGCGGAATTTTTTTTGGCGAGGATTCCCTCTAGATTACTGGTCTCCCTAAACATTTCATAAGCACCCTTATTTAACAATAATCAACAACCTCAAAAGATATAATATAATATTCAAAATCCTCAAAAAGGTTTACATTTATACAACATACTCCCGTAGGAGACTATCTGGCGCAAGGTAAACGTGAACCTCTCGTCGGGAGAGATAACCGACCTCTCTATGGGAGAAACAACCATAATTCTCAAGAGGAGAAAACAACCCTAATTCTCATTCATAAAAAAAAGTCCCCTTACAAACCCTAAACCCTCTTTTTATATGTTTAAGGAGAGACCAACTCATACATGGACTCAAACATGAATTAACTCAATCCAAATAACTAAACCCGGCATTCAATGAGGAGAAAACCGACTAGAAATAGGAAACTTGTGAAAAATAGAAAGACCGATAACCTGCCTAAAAAGGAAAGTTTTGCACAAAAATGGAAATTTAGGGCATAAGGAAAAGGAATCTGGCAATTTGAGGGCCCATGTCATGCCCATCCGACGGTCGCGGTAGTAAGGTGATTTGAGTTGGACGGATGGAGTCCGAACACGACCGGATTGCCTTAGAAGCCTCTCCGGGTCGGGATCAACCCGGTCTGGATCTGGACTTGGTCCTGCATCACTATGTAAACAAAAAAGGTGTAGAAGACGATCACCGCTCCTCAAGCACCGCCACACGCCGCCACACTACCAAACACCTGCCCAGTAGGGGCCACTAAAGAGGAGCTAACGTCTGCACCTACAAATCGCAGCCCGGGTAAGAGTGAGCACTAAGCTCAGTAGGGTTCTACAATACGAAACACAGAAAGGAGGAAACACAACAGTGTCGCCCCCAAGCTAGGCCTAGGTGTGCTACGGGGCCCCACAACCCCACCGCGCATCACTGAGAGCTCCTGTCCAGGTCCCACCCTCAATAAAGCAGGAAACCAACATTGTTGTCCCACTAGCAGGAACCCGACACTGCTAGGCGAGGGACCGACACCGACTGCACCCTCAGCACCTGGCTCGAGGCCGGCACGACCTCTAAATCATCGATCAATATGTATTCAAGTCATCTAAGCCTATCATCGATATCGACTGAATACTGCAATCCAACCTGGACCTTGCTCCCCGCCACGGTCCTATAGCTAAATTCGAGCTACCCGAAAGCCTCGGATCGGTAATCAACCCATCGCATACGCCCTATCCTTATGCATCTAATGCAAAATAGAATGCATGCTATGATTATACGCATGTAAGAGATAAGCATGCAACAGTATGATAAAATAACACACAAGTCTAACTGGATCACTGCAGCGATACTACCGACTGCTGCTAGCCAATCCACAGCGGGTTCCGGCATTACGACGGTACTGCGACCATCAACCGCGGACCCCTGCAACGGGAAGCAACCCCGAAAACTCAGATGAACATATAATATAATATTATATGTTCAGAACATATAATATTATTTAAATCATCAAGATCCTCTAATTAGAGGCTAAACGACCTCGTCGATCCGACGTTCAAACGACGTCAAATTCTAGATCCAACTTAGCAAACCGTAGATAAATATGATGGGATCAATATATCCAAAACCAGGAACCATCCGACGGTTCAATTTCTGAAAAAACGCTAATCAAAACCGTTAATTTCAGTAATTACCTTTAATTGCTGCAACGTAGCCCATCCGTAGGAAATTCATAACAATGCATAGAAACATTAAAAAATTATGAAACCGGTTGGGTCTGAGAGTAGACTCAAAGATCTACAACTCGCATGTTCATAAGAAATCAAGATCATGCACATACAGACCGAAAAATATGCCGTAAATCGGCTGTTCTTCAAGAACAGAGAAATCGGAAAAATCCGAGTTTAAACATGATGAAAACCTACTAAAATCTAAATCAAATTTTATGAAACTTAAAACCAAAATTAAGTTAAGCAAGAGGCACACAACAACACCAAGATCTACCGACTAGATTAAGAGAAAACCCCTTGTCACACCCCGACCCAAAAAACCCATCCAGGCCGAGGCGTGAGGGGAAACCTACACTATTCACATCCGATCTGGCGCGACAATACACAAAGCGGAATTAATTTGAACTTAAAGACTTCCAAGGGCATAAAGGCAAAACTAAATATTACATTGCGGAATAAAACTCAATCAAAAGAGGGAATATGATTTCATATATTAAACGTTTAATACATCATCCTCAAAGGGTAACCTTAAACCAAAGCTGGCAAAATATACATCTATCTCTCTGAGACCTCAAACACCTCCGGAAGTCAACGCAACGCCAAGACCTGATCCAGCTGGAACCACCGAGGAAGAGCCGATGCCTGCACCTGCAAACACAACCCGGGTAGGAGTAAGCAATAAGCTCAGTAGGGTTCTACTCTACGGCACACTGAAGGGAGGAAAATAACAACTGTGACGTGTGATGTCTCTCCGCCTAAGCCTAAGGAATGCCACGGGGTCCCACAACCCCTATCGATGTCCCAAAGGCTCATGCCATGAAACCTCTCTCCTGAACAAGTTACCAGAAGGATACGGAACAGTAGCATGCAAGATCACCATTACCCAAGCAGGATTCCCATGCCTTGGGGACCCACGTCGGGAACGCATCGACATCCATCCTTAGCACTTGGCATTGGGGGGACAACACGACCTCTAAACCTCAAAGCAAATATGATCATAGTCAACTACATCATTTCCACGATAACATGAAGATTCCAATTATATAATCACGTCCTAAACTTTACTACCCAGCCACGGTCCTAAGGCTAGATCCGAGCTACTCGAGAGCCTCGGATCGGCGATCAAAATATCGCCCCGCCTAACCTGATATGCCTCTAATGCATACAGTGTATGAACCTATGCAAACATCTAACCTAGATGTCTCTATATGTCACAACATCAATTATAAGTTCAACAATTATACAATAGCCCTCAACACTCGCCGGCAACGGACTAAGGTTCCACCATACCACGTAAGCTAGCACTCATAGCTAGCTAATGGCTAGGCAAACAATAACCATTTAAATTACCATCCAACTAAGTACTTAAATGCAAGTCAACCTACAAGTTCGCCAAAAGGGTAAACACACGATTCAATCCTCAATCTCAATCAAAATTCATTGAAAACCCCGTGATAACAACTTGCATTCTTCCTAACATGATTGGGCATCTATCATGAATGAAAAACCAATCAAATGAAACTAGAAAGCACAATTCAGGGACTCACGGTCGATCTGACGGTCGACCGTGAGACCAAAAATGGGAAAATCATAAGGGCCACTATTGATCGGGACATCGACCCTGGGAAACCAAGAAGGAGACAGAGCCTCACGGTCGATGCGATGGTCGACCGTGAGATAAGGTGGGAAATTGGTAAGGATCTACGGTCGATCAGGACATCGACTATGGGAGATCCAAAATGAGACAGAGCCTCACGGTCGATGCGACGGTCAATCCGACGGTCGATCGTGAGACCAAAAATAAGCGTGCCAATGCCTGACGGTCGATCCAACGGTCGACCGTCAAGCCTGGTGCACCGTTCCTACGAACAGTGCCAGAAATTTAATTTCTTGGATTTAATCTATCAAAGTTGATTGGAAATCGATGAAACTCTGCATGCACGCGTAACAATTGATGGGAAACTATGGATATGAAGAAAACATGATTTTGATGGTTAAATCTCAAATCTAGGTCTAAACGCCCAAAAACCGACAAACTGACGATAATACGAGAATTGTCCGATAAAATACGAAAACCAAATGGTAGAGATACTCTAAGCAAGCTATAACACCCATGTATTGAGCTACATAACATTCTACCATGTATTCCTACATCAAAAACACAATAAACCTATCCTAGGAGAACCCAATCATACGATCGGGATAGAAACACCTACTTGATCAAGTAGGGTAGCTTCTCCACGTATTCCGCAAGCTCGATCGCCAAGATCCACTCATAGAAGATCGCGATCCGAAGCCCTAGCACCGCCGGTAGGTGAGAGAGAGAGAGAGAGAGAACGGCAGGGGAGGAAAGAAAAAGAGAAAAAAAGAGGAGAGAGAAAAGAAAGGGTTATATATAGAAAGCTGGAATCGATCACAGCCGTCCGATTCGATCTCTCCCGATCGAGCTCTGATCTTTCGATCAAAAGTGCCCTTAAGGTTCTAATCAAACACATACATCAATCAAAGGCAGTGTGTTTAACGCGGATGTGAAACCGACCATCAGGGAGCAAACTTACCAAAATGCCCCTGGGTCAAAAACAGCGATTCGATCAACCGATCGCATCCCAAGGTCAACTGAGCTAAACCACAAAACCAAACCCTCGACCTAACGCGGTCGGACCGGGTTGGAGGTACGGGTCCTCACACCCCTAAACCAACTCAAGTAGGTAGAAACCTACCGGAAACGCAAACCTCCGCTGAATCCCCGCTGTACGAGCACCAAACTGGCCTCAAATCAAGCCAAGGATCTTCCTCTTGTTGCAACGAATCCAACGAGCCCTCAAGCACTCAAAATGATGGCCGGAGGAGGGAGAACGGAGGGGAAGAAGGTGGCTGCAGGAAACAGGGGAAACAGGGCCGCGGGAAGAAGAAGGAAGAAGGAGAAGGAAGAAGACGGAGAAGAGGAAGAAGAAGAAGGAAAGGCCAGGGAAGGGGAGGAAGAAAAGGATAAGAGAGAGGAGAGAAGAAAAAGTCTTCTCTCCCTCTGGCAGTGGAGAGCGACGGCCAACGACGGCCGTCCTCTCAGAATTCCACCGCTACGACTTTCTGGCACATGAAGATTGATCTCCTTAGCAAGGAAGATCGATCTCCTTCGCCCAGAAACTCAAACTTGGGCTAAAACACAAGCCCAAACTTGGATCTTCCGATCCCGGGTCCACCTAACCGTTCTAATCAAACACTAATACAAACACGGTCAGTGTGTACACACGCGGGTGTGAAACAAACCTATAAGACGTAATTTATCAAATTGCCCTTGCGGTCTACAACGAGCCACGGGTCCGACCCAGGAGTAGAGGGACATGTCCTGACAGGCGGCGGGGGCGTCGAATGCGCGACGGAGGGGGGGGGGGGGACGGGGACGACAGACGGCGACGAGATTGGGACGAGAGAGCAACCAGGGTGGGATGGCGGCAGCGGATCTGGAGCTTGGGACCGAAGACGAGCTTTGGAGCAAGGATCTGGGTTAGAGCGGGGCGCCGGATGCGCGGGGTGGGGAGACTGGGACCGCGGACGGCGACGACCTCGGGATTTGGTGGGGGGAGGGGAAGGGGGCAACGGGATTGGGGGGCGACGGGACGGGGACGTCGGGGGGGCGGGGGGTTTAGTAGTGTGTATATAGATAAAAGATAGGGGTAGTTTTGTTTTTATTCCTCTATAGTGGTACTATAAGACTGAAGAACTTCTATAGGGGATCAAATGACAAGTTGGTATTTAATAAGAGACCATTTGTGGCGCAGGGTAACGTGGATCTCTTGATGGGAGAGACTACCAGACTCTCTATGGGAGAGACAACCAGATTTCTATGGGGGAAGAAACAAAAAAAACCCTAATTTTTATTCATCATCCCAAAAACTCCTTTTACAAACCCTAATGCCTCCTTTTATAGGTTTGAGGAAAGACCAGACCAACTCAAACAAGGACTCAAAAAGACCAGACCAACTCAAACATCATTATCCTAATCCAGGTACTAAACCCGGAATTTAAATAGGAGAAAACCTACTAGAAATAGGAAATTTGCCAAAAATAGAAAGGACCCGAACAAACTGACCAGAAAGGAAAAATTTTCATAAAAGCTGAATTTTAAGCCAAACGAAAAGAAATTTGAAGATTCGGAGGTCAAGGTCATGGAGAGATCTTCGATCTCTGATGATTCTTGACGGGTTCGTCGAGTCGGTCGTTTCGACTGGTCGCACCCGATCGGACACCCGGATCAAAAGTTATGCCCGTTCGACGGTCGGGGTCGCCCGAGAATCTAAGTCAGACGGATGGAGTCCGTCTGCGTTCGGATCGCCTCGGGATCTGCTCCGGATCGGACTCGATCACGTCCGGGTTTTGTCATACATCAATTTGACAAATCACCCTGGATAAAAAGCTTTTCATCGTGCTTTCTGACATCTAAACAGTAGAAAAACTGGCACGTACGGTCTCTTTTCCTTGGATTCTTGAACCAAACAAGCCTAAACAAACCGAATCGAGTCAATCCTTGCTCATTGTCATCTTGATAAGGGAATTGAGCAAAATATTAAGCTCGTTATTATTAGCTCGCTAGAATTCTGATCAAGCCCAAATTTGAACGGATAATGACCGATATTTGAAGCTAGATCGACAATTGTATTCTTGAATCACTTGTTAGTTTACTTAGTTCTGATATTACAGCTTTACCAACACTTCAATTTTACTTCTAAAAAAACGTGTTCATTAATTTATTATCATCTTTCTTACTTTATATTATGAGAAAGATGATGGATTCTAAGTTCATGATGTGCAAGTCACCATCTAGTGCATGCGTTTCTTTCTGGTTCATTATTGAGCCACTGTAAAGGCAGGTTACCTACGTAATGGCCCCCCGCCCCCCTTTAGTGGTCCTTTTTGTTGTGTTATTGGTGTCCTAATAAAAGTTCGAAAGCGATGTTTTAGCTAACAATCTCTTCTTCTTCTTGTGAAGTTTTGATTTAATTTTTTCTTTTGACTCGTTAAGCTAAGGGCTGAGGCTCTACTTGATGAAGTTTGTGGAAGCTTTCACAAGAGAAGAGCACAGCCACGTACAAAATTCCATGTTCATAACAGCTTAGTGGGAAAAGATAAGACACCAACATCATCTTTCTCTCTCTCTCTCTCTTTCTTGACTATGGGTAAGATCTGCTGCTCTGAATCAGACGATGGCGGCGGCGGCCCGGATCTTACTGGCCTCCTGGTTGCGGTGGTCATCGCGCTGGTGCTGATGTTAATCTGCTCTCAACCACGGCGACGAACAAGGTGCGTGGTGCATCATTGCTGAAGCTACGATGGGGAAATTCACCGGTCAGCTAAATCCTCGTTTTGCTTTGGTATTGATTGTTTCTCACAATTCTTGTAATCCTGATGTGCCTTTCTCAGTTTCTCTCTCATATAGTATCATTTAAAGCGAAATAAAAATTCGAACAATCCTCGTTCTCCTCCGGGAAGGCTAAATTGTACAAAGACTGCACCGAAGAAAATTAGGAATTTGTTGATCATTTGGAGAAGGATATGTACTATGCTTTCCGTGTGTGTTTCAAAGTATCTAATAGCTTTGTACTCCAAAAAATGTTTGATCTTTCTGAGCTAACAATATAATTTGGAGTATGATAAATCAAAGACGAGGGACTTCTCTGTTGAATTTGGGGATGCATTGATCCTAACAAAGGGTGTTTGTTTCTGAACCATTTGTCAATTGATATTTGGTACTTGTTCATCCCTGTTTGCAATCAAATTTGAAAGAAAATTACAGCGCAAATCCAAGTAAAGAAACGGGAAAAGGAGCTTTCTTGATCTTTAAATATACCAAATTTACCTTACACCTCCTCAATTATGTTAAGTGCAAACCTGAAATGTCTCTTTTCTTTTTATGGCTATTTGAAATATGACAACCCTTTTCCTTCACGTCCTCCAATCCCTATAATTCCATCTTTTCTTTTCCCATTTTGGCACTTTTTGAGTTTTCTCGTGTTCTTGGTACAATGCCTAATCTATAACGATGATTTGGCAATCACCAATATATCTTTCTTCAATTTTGACACCATGCTCTTGTTGATGCAAGCCTTTCCTATTTTTTGTTGTCTTCTTTTTCTTCGTCATTTTGTCATCACTTCTCTTATTGATCACTTTCATTATAGTCTCTTCCGTTCAACTCTCAGCTTTTTTTCTCCTAGGTGATGACTGATAATTTAGATGCAAGCCCTTCCCACACTGATGCCTGTTACAGAATGAGGGCTAACAATAGACACATCAAACTGCACATAGGCCCTTTCCCACTCACCATTGCTTCGGCTTAGAGTCCTCGGCTTGTGCAAGAGCAGATACTCCTGAGCAAACCATCTGATCGATCTGATTAGCTCACTTATTTCTAGCATATTTCCATCAAACTTCACCTTACATTGATGCTTCCATAGCATCGCTGGCCCACCAGACCGACAGGCTCGTGTTCGTACCGTGCCATCAAGGTTAAATGCTAACCCAGCACGGCCCCACTGCTTAGGCACATGAAAAGACGTGCCATGTCGGGCTGGGCCAGCTCACGTGCCCCCACCAAACCCATCAAGATCGATACCTTGATGAGCCAGGCCTTAGCCCTTTGGCAACAAGGCCTATAGGGCCTGCGGCCAACGCCTGGCCGGAGGTGGAGGAAAAGTCGCTCCCCGCTGCCGGAGAAGAAGAAAAGAGGGCCAAAAATAGAATAAACAATTCCAAAAAAATCACAAAATATAGAAGAAAGGGGAAACATTGCATTCATAGATAATTAGGCAAAGTTTGCAACCACGAATTCCAACTTCATGGGACGCCCTAGACCTATGGGGAAACTTAAAGCCGCCGGCGATGGAGGACGCCCTAGACCTAGGGGGGACCTCGGAGACGATGGAGGGAGGCCATAGGGGCCCAGGTAGGTCCGGAGGAGACTCAGAAGAGTAGCAGAGGGAACCAGGGCCGGAGGAGAGCACCGCGGTCGGGGTACAGCCGTGGGAGTGCACCAGGGCCGACGGAGGGCCGGAGGAGAGCACTGCGGCGGGGGTAGGGCTGTGGGTGGGCACCAGGGCCGACGGAGGGCTAGAGGAGGACCAGAGATGCTGTAGGAAGTCGGAGAAGACCACGAAAGCCGGAGGAAGGCAGATCCAAGCCAAGGGGGGTAGGAGGAGTTCCGAGCGGTCGATGGCGGTGGGGTGGGCCGGTGGGGGTGGTGGGTGGATCTCGGGCCTCTTGGGCTCCGACTATCTGAAAGAGAGAGAGAGGAGAGGGGAGGGGGTAAAAACTAAAAAGAGGAGAAGAGAGAGAATAAGTAGGGGGAAAGGTCAAAAAAATTTGGTGAAAGTAAAAACAGGGTATTTGACCACAACTCTTAATCTAGACCCTTCGGGTACGTTTGGTTGCGGGATAGGCTATTCTGGGATTAGAGGGGATAGGGATTGGTAACCTGAGATAGGGATTAGAATATGTATGGTATTTTGTTAAAAAGTAGTGATAAATTAGTAATGTTTGGTTGAAAAGTAGGGATAAAGTAGAGATAAAGTAGGGATAGGAATAGGGATAAAAGTAGGGATAAAAATGGGGATTAGATGGTGTTTGGCTGCAATGCAGGGATAAAATGAGTTTATCCCGGGATAGGGATTTCCTATCCCCCAACCAAACGGGGCGAATGTCCAACACCTCCATGCACTTTTTCAAAAACCCCACACTCATTTATTTTACATTAATAAGCCCAAATCACCTCAAAAATACAATAATACCCTTGTTTTATTTTTCTTTTTTTATTCCAGTCTTTTCTCTCTCCTCTCTCCTCTCTCCCCTCCGGCGACCGTCAGCAAGCTCCGGCGTCACCTCGATCTCGACCAGCAGCCACCGCAGCCACCCCTCGCCGCCCATCCGTCCAACTCCGGTTAACCACCTCAACTCCGCACGAGCTCGTCTTCTCCACCTCCGTCCCCTTTCCCACCTCTAGCCAACTCCTCCGGCCAAAGCCAACCACATGCTCTACGACGATGGTGAGCACCACACTCAGCCCGAGCCCCTCCTCTCTCAAGACCGGCGCCCCCACCACCGGGTTCTGTCGCCTCTGACCATCCCAGGATCATCAAACCCCAGATCTGACCTCTCCTCCTCCACCATTGCGTACCCGATGCCGCTCCGACCTCTCCTCCATCCCCGGCGAAGACCTCAAGTGTCACACCCCGACCCAGAAAACCCATCCAGGACGAGGCATGAGGGTTCCTATCACTATTCATCTCCAATTGGCGCGATACAATGCGGAAAAGACAGATAAATTTAAACAATTTATATTCCAGAGGTGAAACAGTAATCAAATTTATAAATACATCAAGTTGTACCATTCAACATTAGATACAAAATCCTTTATCAAACTCCTCCCAAGGAAAGATTTTATACAAATAATCCCAAAAGTCCTCGAAAGATGTTTATAATTACAAACTATCAAAAAGTACAAGGATTGTCCTCCAGTAACCTCAGACACCTCTGGATGTAGTCGCGCCGCCAAACGCTGATCCCGTCGGTTCTACAGAGGAAGAACTGGCGCCTGCACCTGCAAACGCAGCCCGGGTAGGAGTGAGCGATAAGCTCAGTAGGGTTCTAATCTACGACACACAAAAGGGAGGAAAACACCAACAGTGATGTCTCCCCACTCAAGCCTAAGGAATGCCACGGGGTCCCACAACCCCTATCGACTCCTCAAGGGATCCTACTCTTCTCAACCGACCACGCTGGGAACATCAACCAACACGCTGGGAGGAAAAGAACCAGAACCAGTAGGATCACCGTTACCCAGCAGGAAACCACTGCCTGGGGACCATGTCACAGACATCGACAATCATCCTTAACACTTAGCCTTTGGAAGACAACACGACCTCTAAACCTCAAGCAAAGATCACAACCAACTATAATATATCCTAAATAGCATAAGGTTCCAATTATGATCGCGTCCTAATCCTTACTACCCATCCGCAGTCCTAAGGCTAGATCCGAGCTACCCGAGAGCCTCGGATCGGCGATCGACCCATTGCCCGCCTAACCTGATATGCCTCTAATGCATACAACGCATGAACCTATACAAACATCTACCTTAGATGTCTCTATATGCCACATCATCAGTTATAGGTTCAACAGATATACAATAGCCCTTGACACTCGCCGGCAAGAGGCTAAGGTTCAACAATTCCACATTTACTAGCACTCATAGCTAGTAAATGGCTAGGCAACCAAATAAGCATTTAACTACTTATCAAACCAAGTATTAAATGCACTTAAAACCACAATTCGCCCAAAGGGGATAAGCACGCAATTCAATCCTCCATTTCAATAGAAATCCCTTGAAAACTCCATGAAAACAACGTGCATGCTTCCCAACATGCTTAAGTATCTATCGCAAACAAAATCCATTTAAGAAAGCCCAAGAAACAGTGTTTAAGGGCTCACGGTCGATGCGACGGTCGACCGTGAGGCCACGGTCGATGCCATGGTCGATCCAACGGTCGCCCGTGAGACCAAAACGAGGAAAACACAAGGGCGACAGTCGATCGGTACATCGACCCTGGGAAGCCAAAGTGGAGACAGAGCCTGACGGTGGATCCGACGGTCGACCGTCAGGCAAAATGGATAACGGAGAAGATCCCGCGGTCGATCCGAGCATCGACCCTGGGAGACCAAAAACCAAACAAAGCATGATGGTCGATGCGACGGTCGATCCGATGGTCGACCGTCAGGCCCAGAAAAAGCGTATCAACGCTTGACGGTCGATCCAACGGTCGACCGTCCGGCCTATTGCACTGTTCCTTAGAACAGTGCCGGAAATCCAATTTCTTAGATTCCAAGCATCAATTCAAGTTAGAAATCAGTGAAATTTTGCAGGCATGCATAATCAACAATGGGGAAACCAATGATGCGAAGAAATCACTATTTTGATGGTTAAATCTCCTATCTAGGTCAAAACGGTTGAAAACCGATAAAATGGCGATAATACGGAAACAAGCCGTTAAAATACAGAAATCGCAAGTTAGGAATACTTGAATCAAGCCACACCACATGTGCTATAAGCTACATAACATTCTAACATGTATTTCTACATCGAAAATACAATAAATCTATCTTAGGAGAACCCGATCATAAGATCGAAGTAGAAACACCTACTTGGGCAAGTTGGGCAGCTCCTCCACCGATCCCTTTAACTCTGATCGTCGAAATCTGCTCCTTGAAAGCCGCGCTTCGAAGCCCTAGCACAACCGTAGGAGTGTGAGAGAGAGAGAAAATGACAGGAGAAGAGCAAGAAAGAGAGAGAAAGGGACAGGCCTTATATAGAGATTAGGATCGATCTCAGCCGTCCGATTCGATCTTTCCCGATCGAGCTCCGATCTTCCGATCGGACGCACCCTTAAGGTTCTAGTCAAACACATACATCAATCCAAGGCCGTGTGTGAAACGCGGGTGTGAAACTGACCACAAGGGAGCATATTTACGAAAATGCCCCTGGGTCGAAATTGCCATATGATCGCCCGATCTCACCTGACGCGGAATCAAACCAACAGGAAAATGGCCCTCGACCCACACGATCGAGCCAGGTCAGAGGGACGGGCCCTCACATCAAGCGCCGTCCTTCTCACGGATCCGGCGCCGGACCTACCCAACTCCGCCATCTCCGGCCTCCCCAACCTCATCTGACACTAGATCCGATGCCCCTTCGCCCCTACGACCCTTCATTCTCCATCTTCGGGCCCAATCCGGCGAGATCCGCCGGCCCAACCCCCGCCCGCCCGCCCCTCACCATCATCCGGCTCTTCTCCACTCTCTTCTCCAAGAGCACCGTTGCTGCCTCCTTAGATCCGACATTTTCAGCGACGCCAACCACAATCTAGCACCGTGGATCGAGTCCCTACGCCACCACGACTTCATCCCTACTGGCGCCGTCGACCGCCAGTCCATTCTCGCCATTGATCAACGCCAAAGCTCTCTCAATCATCCGATCGGGCATGCCTCAGGTTGAGCCGGTTTGAATTGATAGCACTTCAACCTGATCTGAACAAATTGATCCCCCTCCAAGCCAGATTGGACAAGATCATGCCCATCAAGCTTAGTCACTGCTGAATCCGATCATGCCCAGATCCAGCAATCCATACTTCACTATATTACAACCAGATTGGGGCGGTTTGGACCTGATTAGATCAAATCCGAACCGGAATCGAGCCAGATCAAGCTGATTTACGCATCAAAATTGTACATAAAATATGAAAAATTGACCATCTAAAATTGACCAAAATGCATTTTATCTTTTTAAATTCATTTTCATCTCTCTAAATTAATTTTCATCTTTTTAAATTCGTTTTCATATTTTCAAATTAATTTTCATCTTTCTAAATTCATTTTCATCTTTTTAAATGCATTTTCATCTTTTTAAATGTATTTTCATCTTTTTAAATTCACTTTAATATTTTTAAATTCATTTTCATCTTTTCACATGCATTTTCATCTTTTTAAATTCATTTTTATCTTTTGTGCATTTTCATCTTTTTAAATTCATTTTCATCTTTTCACATGCATTTTCATCTTTTTAAATTCATTTTTATCTTTTGTGCATTTTCATCTTTCTAAATTCATTTTCATCTTTCTAAATTCATTTCCATCTTTTCACATGCATTTTCATCTTTCTAAATTCATTTTCATGTTCCCTGCGTTTTCATCTTTTTAAATTCATTTTCATTTTTCTAAATTCATTTTCATCTTTCTAAATTCATTTTCATCTTTTTAAATGCATTTTCATCTTTTTAACTCTTTAAATTACAACTTAATTGGCTAAAAGTCTCCATCAAGAGTCTCTTCAGTCACCTCCACTTTTATTCTGTAATTTTTTTTTATGTTTTTCAATATTTTTCCCAATTTTTCTACCACTTTTTTCCTAATTTTCTACCCCTTTCCCCTATTTTTTTCTATTTTCTCTCTCCTCTTCCTCTCTCCACCCTCCAGCTCTGTCCGGCTCGCCCCAAGCTGACCACAAGCTGGGACTTCATCATCCCGACTCGCCATCGGCTCAAGCAGCTCGATCGCGAGCCGCTATCGCCGTTCGCCACTCCGGCCATCTCACACCTCGAAACCACCACCAATCACCTCCGCTCATCACCCCCTACCCTCCTGCAACATCATCCACCGCTCTTCACACCGCCCCCATTGACGTTGACGTCTTAAACCCAAACCCATCGCCGACGAGATCCATTATTACCGCAGCCCTCCGCCGCCTCGTGACCTCCTGAAGCTTCCATAAAACTCAGGAGGTCACCCCGCCTCTTCCTCCTACATCCCCGGCCTCAATCAAGGCCTGGATCGCCGGATCCCAACTCCGGCGACCATGCCATACGCCGCCACCACCGCTCTCCGCCGCCTCGTGACCTCCTAAAGCTTCCATAAGCCTCACGACGTCACCCCGCCACTTCCTCCTCCATTCCCGGCAACGCTCAAAGCCTGGATCGCCCGAGTTGGGTCGCCGGCGACCATGCCATCCGCAACCACCACCGCCCCCTGCCACCTCGTGACCTCCTGACGCTTCCACAAGCCTCAAGAGGTCACCCCGCCGTTTCCTCCTCATTCCCCAACGCCGATCAACCCTTTGATCGCCGGATCTCAACTCCGACAACTCCACAGTGCCGTTCACCGCCGCTGCACCGCCACCACCATGCCAGTAAATAGGGTTATCAATCAGGGGCATTTTAGTCTTTTGCTTAATACATCAACCAAATAAACCTATCAAATGGGGTAATAACCTTAAAAAGATATCAAATGGGGTTTTTAGCATAAAATTTCTCTAAACTAGGGTTATCACCAATTACTCGAGTAAAAAATTAAAATTTTGAAATTAATTTTTTTTTGAATTAGTGGCTCATATTAAAAGCTGTCACTTTTTTAAAATTAGAATTTTTTTTTGAAAATTGAATCATTTAATGATTGGCCCTAATTAAAGAGGAATTTTTGAAAAATTTTATAATTGTTTTGAAATGTAAAATTTTTTGAATTTGAAATGGAATATGGTAGAATGTATATATTAAGTGGCATACCTCCTAAATTAATCAATAATCATCATTTGTATCTAAATTCTAGAAATATTCTACAATATCATCATCGAGATTTTGAATTCTACCCGTTGCATCGTCACAATCCTTCAAGCACATTAGCGCCTCCATTATATCCGTATTTAGCCTGCTCCGTCATTCATCAAGCTCCTTACCACTTGCACTAAAAGCAGATTCTGATGTTACTGTAGACACCGTAACCGTTAGTAGATCTGTGCCATGATGGAGAGCACATGATAAGTATTTTGATTTGATTTCCACCATGCTAAAAGATCAAGATTATCCATATTATCAGGGAATTCATATATTTTACAAAGCTAGTATCTATATATCTATTAATTTTAGCTCGACTAGAAGTTGACGTATGTGCCCTTTGTTTACCTTTGCGTGCCAGCAACGACCACGTAGTTGCGTTTTGACCGATGCTGTCGAAAGAAGATAAACTAGAGGAACTAGTTCTAATACCATTCATAGTGACTTCTAGGCCGTACACTAAGGGCCTGTTTGGATACCGCGCCCGCGGATTCCGTCCCCGGCGTCCGCGTGAATCGCGCGGACGCCGAAATCTCCCGATTTTTGGGATCCAAATGGAATCCGTCGCGGGATCCAAACGCATGGATCCCGCGGATCGGAATCTGCGCGTCCCCGGATCCCGCGGATTCGTGGGATCCGGGGCGCGCCAAACAGGCCCTAAAAGGTCTGATATCTTGTTTATCAGCAGTTTTAAAGCATGCAAATTAATTTTAGAATCCATAATAGTAGATAAAGAAAAAATTGGAGGTATATTTGACCAATACTTCTTAAATTTTACCACCATGGACAAACATGCTGGCGTAAATATAGGATTTTCTCTATGTGAGGAAAGAGTATCAACAATACTATATATTTGACTAATTACAAATTATGAAGTAGGATGATAAATACCAGATAATAAATTCGTTGTAGTAAAACATACTTTCAAAAAATCCTTAAATGCAAATATCGTATCCCACTCCACATCAGATAGTTGAAGTTTCGGACGTGCAAAAGATAAATGAGAAGTAATTGCTTCTTTGTAACCATCTAGAGACTCAACCATTAAATAAGTGGAGTTCCACATGGTCCTTATATATAGTTTAAGGGATAATTACTTTCGAACCCTTTAAAACTTCTTAAGTTACAAATGCACCCCTTTAATCTTTGGCTTCACGTATGTACACCTTAAAACATTGAAAAAATATTAACCAAGCCTCTCTGGTTACTTGCCGGTGACCACAAAATATTCCTATGACCGTTAACGGAGTAATGGGAAAAGACACTTGTACCCTTAGCCTATTGTTGGGTTTAAAATATAAATAAATTAAGTAGGTCTTTTTCTCTACCAGATCTAGGGTTCTGAAGAGCCGGAGATGGCCGACATGCACTCGGATGTGCCGGAATCTTACAAGAACTTGGCTAATCTGAAATTGGTGATATAAGCTTCGAAAATGGAAGCCATAGGTTTATTATTGGACTTCACGGCGCGTTGGAGGATCAACAATCGTGGTGGAGAAAATAGAGCCCCTTTGCCGCCTCCATAGCAATCTTATACCTAAGTATTTTATTGAGAATGTACTCGTAGACCAAGAGATTGGTCTCGTGGCTGGAACAAGAGCTTAGATAGGTGAGCTGGTTTAAACAATCCTCTAAACAATCCATACCGTGGTTAAGTTAAATGTATAGACGGACTTGGATGAAGGGGTATGGTTAATATTTGTTTAATATTTTTAGGGGTACATACGTGAGCCCAAAAATTGTAATGGTGCATTTGTAATTTAAGAAGTTTTTGAGAATTCAAAAGTAATTAACCCATAGTTTAAACCTTCTGAGCTTAAGGCCCTGGCACCGGCAATATTGTGCAAATTCCTACACTCTAGAGTTAGAAGCAGTAATATAAACAATAATGTCTCTAATTCTTTCAACATATTCTTCAATAAATTTCAAACCATTATGAACAATGAAATTAATAATATAACAAGCACATTTACCATGAAAAAATTTACCAATTTGCAGAGGATTTAAATTCCTTTTAAAATAATCAATCACGACACTATTAGCACATACGTCATCAAAGGTAGTGCTAAATACTTAATCTAAGATGTTATCTTCTCTAAAAATAGTCATAATATGCGAATAAATATTTTTACCCGTATGAGAACTATCCATAACACGAAAAGCAATAATTTTTTTATTCAAGTTACAATTACAATCACCGTAATGTGAAGTAACACAAATATAGCTAAATTTATTTCATCTACTCCATAAATCAGAAGGAAAAGCAATTGAAACACCAACTAAAGAATTTTTGGAAATTAATTTCTGCTTGGTATCCCTAAATAATTTCATGCAATCCATTCTAACAGTATTTCTAAAAACCTTACCAAAAGCCGGTTGTAAATTCTTTTTAACAAAATTTTAAAATTTCATAGACTCTGCGAGAGTAAAAGGCTCTTCCGCACCAGTTATATATAAAACCAGTCCCTCCCCCATACTAGCTTGGGAATAAGAACACATACCTAAGTTGCTTCCACTTTCACTTTGTGTAAATTGCAGCGGAGACATGCCTCGGATCCATAGCTCCTTGTTTATCCTTGCAAGCTATTTCGTGCCACTGGAGGTGCCCAGTGCGAGCACTCGATTTGAATGACAAATCATTTTTGCAAATCTTGCAAACCACTCTTGGACCCGTAATACCGGTTTTGGGGTCTGTTTTATCTTCGATGGTGAAACTTGCCCAAACGGCAGAGATTTAGGCTAATTTACCACTCGATTTGGATCCACCAGCACCGGTACCACCACTAGTTGATACTAAAGGTTGGCTGGAATCATCTCCAAAACCCAGCATGTGGTCAATATCTGGTCTGGCTCATTACCGTCGATGTTTTCCATGCTGTTCGTGGATAAAACGTTGATCTCGCGGGGACGAGATCTCTATCTTATTTTCGAGCAAATCATTTTTTATTTCGTTCAAGGAAATTGCGGGCACCACACCCCTGGATCGCCAAGTCGTCAAATCCATCATTTACATCCCCGTAGGGAACACCTCCGATTCTAGATCCGATAAAATAACCTTCTTACATAAAAAAGAAAAAAATAATGTCTGGATCCGCCACCTTCATCGCCAGGATTTTGAAGTCATTGAAGTTGGAGGAATGTTGTTTGAGTTTTTTGTCACCGGAGCTTCTAGACTGCCGGAGTTGGGGAAGGCGTTATCCGAGTGTCGGAGCTTCACATGGGGTGTTTCGAGGCTACTGGAGTCGCATAACACCGTCTGAGAAGATCTTCTTCAGATGCATTCTGGGCTTTGTCGCAGGATCTTCAGGGCTGCTGGAGTCCGGAGGATGTCGTCCGAGTGCCGAAGAAGGTGCCATCCGAGCGTCGAAACCTTGATGAAGTCGACTGGAACAGAGGAAGCCGCTGAAGAAGATCCCGCCATACTTTGGAGCCGCGACCGAACAGCGACGGATGGTTGGTGATGGACCTCGCTGGGTGTTGATGCGCTGGATGCTGAGGAGACATCCAAGTTTGGAGATAGACGGAAACAGGGGAAGCCACGGTGTGGACCTTGCTGGAGGTGTGCTTCACGCTTCATGGGTGAGTCGAGAACGACGATGGGGACGAGTCCTCCCACTGGATCAACGGACGACGACGAGCTTTGAGGAAGGTGACGGGGCTCCCTCCTTGGGCTGGGCGACGAGTTTCTTTGGGTTCCGCCGGCTGGAACAGAAGAAGACGATGACGATCTCCTTGACTGGATCAAGGAGGATGATGGTGATGGGCTCCTCTGGCTGAGCGACGAGCTTCTTTGGGTTCCGCCGGTTGGATCAAGGAAGATGACGAGTTCTTTGGGTTCCTCCAGCTGGATGACAGCGATGGGTTCTTTGGGTTTCGCCGGCTGAATCAAAGATGACGACGACGATGGGTTCCCCGACGAGCTCCTTGGGCTGGAATAGGGACGCCGACGATGAAGACCTCGGACTGGCTCAAGGCTGGCGACGCCGATAGGTTCCTCCCTCCTGGGCATCCAAGCTTTCTCTTCTTCTCTTTCTTTGCTTTCTTTCTTTCTAACCTCTGCTTCTTTTCTCAATATTTGCCAGCCAACCTCTTTTGTTCTCCCTCACCTTCCTTTTATAGATGTTTGGAGGTTTGTTGAGAGGCTGGTGAGATATGCACGGGGATCATGGGGTGTTGAGATTTGGTTTCCAGCCATGTTTGTTGGGGGCTAGGGTGTTGGGATTTGGTTTCTAACCATGGGTTTGGGTGTTGAGATTTGGCATCTGTTGAGATATGGGGAGGTTAGGATTTCCTAACCATCCAGATCAGGGAGTTGAGATATGAGGTTTAGATTTTGAATGTCTGTTTAAATTTCAAGTTCATGTGTGAACTTGTTTGAATTTTGAATGTTTATTCAAATTTCAAATGTTTATTTTGAATTTGAATAATTATCCAGCTATCGAACATTTGTCCAAATTTCGAATGTCTTTGTTTGAGTTTTGAATTTCACCATTTCATACGGTGATTGGAGAATTTACTAAAATACCCCCGAGCTGACCGGGACGTAATCAGAACACCTTTTTATCGGTCATATGTACTTTGGACTGAAATGTCTCCGGGTAGAGAAAATACTTCTATTTCAGATTTTCACACCCCTGAAGATGTGACATGACCAACAAATGCCCCATTGAGGCTAAATGACCAAAATACCCTTTTGATTTGGTTATTTATGCGCGACGCATGGCGTCCCGATTTTTGTGCGTGCATTATGTGACGCGCGTATTTTAGACTCGATGTATGCAAGTCATGTGCGCGCGCATGGCGCACGTATCGCCTTGGTCGGGACTTAGGAGAAGTCGGGTATTTATTTGGGTTTATTTTGAATTTTTGGATTTTTCCTTTATTTATTTCAGGGAATTTTCAATAATGTCCCTGGTGTTGTGGAAAATTACCAAAACGCCCTTATATTTACACAACTTATTTAGGATGCCGTCAAAGCTATGTAAAAGCTATTTTGGATTGTAGTGGGAGATTTAGACATGTATTTTGGTCTAAATTCCCAAAATACCCTTGGGTAAGTAAAATTACCAAAATACCCTTATTCCTCCGGTTTGTATAGAATGCCGTCAAAACCGGGAATATGCAGGGGGTTTGGATGGACTCGATTATGTACAAGCCAGTTTGGATTTGGTGCATGTGGATTTAGTCGGGAGAATTCCGTAAATGTTGTTGACTTAGCCTTAGCTAAAATCAATGTCAACAGATGCCAAAGTGCAAATTTTCAAGATCCATTTGCGACATTTGCCTTGGATCCATTGGATCCATTTTTCTATTTTTTAGATTAAAAAACCTGAATTAAAGATAAAAGAAGGAGAGGAGGATTCAAGGAAATTCAGAATTTTAAAATTAAATAAGTTTATAATAATTTAAAACTTACCTCTTGCAGTACTGTCGGTCTCTTGAATCCTTGATTCTTCTTTCTTCACTCAAATCACTTTTCCAAGTTCTTACTTCTTAGGACCGATCTTAAACTCTTAACAGAAATAGAAGAAAAGAGAGTGAGATAATAGATTTTGTGAGGATGAATGAATCATCGGGGGGTATTTATAGAAATTTTGGAATTTTTTGAAAAATTTATAATAATCCTAATACCCTTAAAACTAACCATTTTATGAATATTGGTAGGGGCATTTTGGTCATTTATAAAAGATTACATTGACACCCCTCTAAACTAGACATTTTTTGGCGGTTGGGAGGGGCATTGTGGTCAAAATTCAAAAATAAAGCCATTATGTAGTAAGGCTATATTTTTGAATTAAAGTTGTAATTCATTAAATAAACGCCAGATTCAATGATTCAAATTTCAAAAGAAAATTTTGATTTTTTTAAAAGTGGTAACTTTTAATGTGAGCCACTCGTTCAAAAATTTTGAATTTCAAAATTTTAACTTTTTACATTCCCTGAAAATATTTTTAGCCTCCCCCACTTATTCTCCTCTTTTAGGCCCACCCCCCCACCCCCCCTCCTCAACCTCTCTCTCTCTTCTCCTCTTTTAACCTTTTTAACCCCCCTTTCCTCTCTCTCTTTCTACTCAGGCCACCCCCACCACCCCGCCCCACCGCCATCCACCACTCGGAATCTCGGATCCCCCCGGCCACCCCATGCCATCGCCACACTCACCGCTCCCCTTCGGTGTCCTCCGCTAGCCCTGGTGCCCTCCTATGACCCTACCCTAGCCACGATGCCATGGTGCCCTCTGGTACTTGATAAGACTTGAAAAGTATACAAATCACCCTTATAATTTGATTTTGTTAGTTTCCGAGCAATACTTCACTGACTATCCTTACCCTATTATAGGTACAAGAGCACTCAACGAGAATTGGATTAAGATTGGAGTGAAAACGAGCTTATTTGGGCAAATTCAGGACAAAGAAGATCAGTCTTCTATAGAAGAAGATCGATCTCTTAAATACATCAAGAATAAATCCAAGCCGAAGAACAAAAATCGATCTTTACAGCATAGGAAGATTGATCTTATTTTCAGTAAGAAGTGGCAAAGAGCAACAATTCAACAGATCGATCTTTACAGCATAGGAAGATCGATCTTTTCTGTGCGCCAACAATGGCATAGCGCAAGATTTCAAAACAGAAGAAGATCAATCTCCTCATGAAGCTAAAGGAACACACAATGCAACAAAGATTGATCTTCCGTGTATCTTCCCTGCACGGAAGATCGATCTTCGTCGGGACGCAACCAACTATACATGAACAAAGATCGATCTTCCCCCATAAGAAGATCAATCTTCTATGCAAGCAACCAAGCATACGAGAACAAAAGATCGATCTTCTCCTTTATGAAGATCGATCTTTCTTTGCTAGTTGAGCAAAATTAACGGCTCAGATCTAATCTGAGTGGGGGAGGTTCTTAGGCTATAAATAGACCCCTTTTAGGGGAACTAGGGGGGTCCCTTGTACTCTTTCTTATCTCTTTTCCTCTTTTATAACTTTTTCTTACTCAATTTAGAATATGATCTTTTGGAGGAGATCCATGGGAGGAGAGCTTCATCAACCTCCATCTATGGATCAACTCCTCAAGATGAGTAGCTAAACTCCTAACCTAAGGATTCTTATGACGTAATAAGGGTTTCATTAGGGATTTTTGGGATTTAGGGCTTGTATACATTTTTTGAATGGTTTGTATGGATTGAGTTCAATTTCTCGATAAATTTGGTGTTGATTTCATTGTTGGATGGTCGGATTGTTCTATTGTGCACTAGATCTAGGTCTCATGCATTCTATGGTTTGGATGGAACCCTCTAATGAGGGGATTCATGCTAGAACCATGGATTCTCTCATGGTAATGGATTCTAACCCAAGACTAGAGAGGTTGTAGTGCTAGAACCACTACAACCTATCCCTAACCCTCCACTTATCCTATCTTTGTAGATTTGGCCATCGAGGTGTTAGAACTACCTCGATCTCACACCTAAATCCATACTATAATTGTTTCTTCATGATGGATCCGTCGTAACTAGAGGGTTCATTAGCGGCGACCAAAACTAATCATTAGGTCACCGATCATTAGGTGATTGCTCTCCCTGGTGAGGGATCTTAACACGATTCTCGTCGAGCGATAGATAGAACTAACCATTCACTTATCGACATTTAGGTGTAACCATTCAAATTGGTTAAGGATCCCTCGGCCTTTCTTCGTATTTGTTAATCCTTTAGCATTAATGCTGGCTTAGTTTTAAATAAAACCCAAATTTAAACCTTTTCCTCAACTGTTTGGTAGAGGGCTATATGAAGTATCCCAACTTAATCCTAGTTTCCCTATGGATTGACCCGGACTCTCCACTAACTACTAGTTGTTACTAGCTAAGTAGAGCGATGGTTAATTTTGTAAATTTCTGATCGAACTTGTTAAGCCGCAAGGCTAGAACCGTGCCCAGGCCATGGGCCCCAAAATGAAGGCCCAGCACGGCCTGCCTCCTAGTGTCGTTGACACGCCGTGAAAAGTGTCGTGGTCTTAACAAGAATGCCAAAATTAGAAATTTATAATCCGAATCACTAACTAACTACTATATGGGTAGATAGCAATGAGACCGAGTCGATCCACAGGGAAAAGAAGTATTAAGTCTAATTACCTCGTATAGTTCTAAATCAAAAGATTGATAAAGGAAATGATTTTTGGGTTTAAACTACTCTTAACTAAGATTAAACTAATTCGAAATAATAATAAGACAAACGACCAAGAGATTTCTAATCCGTAATAAACAACTAACTAAGTCTTCCTAACACAAGAGCAAATCAATTGACCATTAACGGTTTTAACTAGCCGATAGGTGAATGGCTATAACCCCTACCGCTCAACTAAGATCCGTTGTGAGGGCCCATCCCTCTGACCTGGCTCGACCGCGTGGGTCAAGAGCCGGTTTCCTGTTGGTTTGGTTCCGCGTCGGGCACGATCGGGCGATCGTGTGGCGGTTTGGACCCGGGGGCATTTTGGTAAATATGTCCTCTGGTGGTCGGTTTCACACCCGCGTTTCACACACGACCTTGGATTGATATATGTGCTTGATTAGAATCTCTAGGGTGCATCCGATCGGAGGATCGGAGCTCGATCGGGAAAGATCGAATCGGACGGCTGAGATAGATCCGGATTTTCTATATAAGCCCTGTTCCCTTTCTTTCTCTTTCCTTCTCTCCTTCTCTCTCTTTCGGCTAAGCTAGGGCTCGGAGACGCGGCTTTCGGAGCGCGGATCTTGGCGGCTTAACTGGTTGGATGCGTGGAGGAGCTACCCTACTTGCTCAAGTAGGTGTTTCTACCTCGATCTTAGGATCGGGTTATCCTAGGATAGGTTTTATGTACTTTCGTTGTAGAAATACATGTTAGAATGCTTTGTAGCTCCTTGCACATGTGATGTAGCTCCTTTCCTGTATTCCTACGTTGCGAATTCGGTATTCTAACGGTTGGTTCTCGTATTATCGCCTTTTTGTCGGTTTTCGTCCATTTGGACCTAGATAGGAGATTTAACCGTCAAAAGTGTGATTTCTTTATACCATTGGATTCTCCATCGAGAATTACGCTCGCTTGCTTGCAAAATCTCATTATTTTTCCAACTTGATTTGATTCTTGAAATGTAAAGAAATGGATTTTCGGCACTGTTATGATAAACTGTGCCTGAGGCTCGACGGTCGATCGGTGCATCGACCGTCAAGTATTGTTTTACTCTTTCTGGGCCTGGCGGTCGACCGTCGGATCGACCATCGCATCGTCCGTCAGGCTCTGTCGGGATTTCGGACTCCCACGATCGATGACCGCGGGCTCTCTCCTTTTTTCATCCCACCTGACGGTCGATCGTTGGATCGACCGTCGCATCGACCGTCAGGCGCTGTTTGGTTTTGGGCTTCCCAAGGTCGATGAGTGGATCGACCGTCGCCCTTGGTCTCACGGTCGATCGCCGGATCGACCGTGACATCGTCCGTGGGCCCTTGAACTTGGTTTTCTGGCCTTTCATGGATGGATTTGATTTGTGATTAGTATCTAAACATGTTGGGAAGTATGTATGTGGATTTTATGGAGTTTTCAAAGGATTTCCATCGGGTTTGAGGATCGATTCGAGCATTCTTTCCTTCTTGGGAAAACCTATGGTTTTGATTGCATTTAATACATGTTTGGTTGTAGGTAGTTGCTTAATGGTGTGCTTAACCATTAACAAGCCATGAGTGCTAGCTAATGAGGAATTGTGGAACCTTAGCCTCTTGCCGGCGAGTGCCGAGGGCTATTGTATATCTGTGAACCTGAAACTGATGTTGTGGCATATAGAGACATCTAGGATAGATGTTTGCATAGGTTCACGCATTGTGTGCATTAGAGGCATTTGAGGTTAGGCGGGCGATGGTTTGGGTCGCCGATCCGAGGCTCTCGGGTAGCTCGGATCTAGCCTTAGGGTCGTGGCTGGGTAGTCAGGTTTAGGGTGTGATGGTTGAATCTGAATCTCATGTGTTGAGGATTGGCGATAGTTGACTCTGATCAGTGTTTGAGGTTTAGAAGTCGTGTTGTCTTCCAAGGCTAAGTCTTAGGGATGGGTGTTGACGTCCCTGACATGGTCCCCAGGCAGTGGTTTCCTGCTGGGTAATGGTGATTCTACTGGTTCTGGTCGTTTTCCTCCCAGCGTGTTGGTTAATGTTCCCATCGTGGTCGGTTGAGAAGAGTAGGATCCCTTGAGGAGTCGACAGGGGTTGTGGGACTCCGTGGCATTCCTTAGGCTTGAGCGGGAAGACAACACTGTTGTTGTTTTCCTTCTTTCAGTGTGCCGTAGAGTAGAACCCTACTGAGCTTATCGCTCACTCCTACCCGGGCTGCGTTTGCAGGTGCAGGCGACAGTTCTTCTTCCGTGGAGCCGGCAGGATCGGCCTTTGGCGGTGCGAGTACATCCAGAGGCGCTTGAGGTTGTTGGAGGATTAACTGTTGTACCTTTTTGATATATATGTTGTAAATATTTCGAGGACTTTTGGGATTATGTTTTATATCTTTACCTTGGAAGTATTAGAATGGAATTTTTGTAACTGTACAACTTGATGTTATATGAATTGAATATCTATTCACCTCTGGAATACAATTGTTTAAATTATCCGTCTTTTCCGCTTTGTATCGCGCCAATTGAAGATGAGTAGAGATAGGAACCCTCACGTCCCGTTCTGGATGGGTTTTCTGGGTCGGGGTGTGACAACTTGGTATCAGAGCAGGCTGTAGGATTAGGCTTTCGGTTAAGGTTTTGAGCGCGGATTGGGATAGTTCTAGGAGTAGAGCATCCCTGTGTGCTTGATCATGCTCATGTGTGTTATGCTTTTGCTTTAATGATTGCTGTTGTGTTTTGATTTCTTACGGGTGTACATTTGTCGTCTTTGATAAACGTGCAGATGCCAGGAAGCCGGGCTAGCTGTCCAGTGTTGGCTCAGGGTACCGCGCGCGACGATCGCGCTGCCCGACGGGCCTTAGGGGCCAACACAGCCGTGCCCCGTGTACCTGCACGAGAGCCAGAGCCGAGGATTGAGGTCGTGATGGAGGAGGATGCTTCGTTCATCGCCAAGGAGGTCTCTCCTCCACTCGACTAGCGTGCTGTTGCGACAGCGGTGGTCGACTTCCAGAGGCTGAACCCGCCTAGGTTCAGCGGTGCTGGAGGCGACCCAGCGGTGGCGGATGACTGGCTAGAGGGAGTCAGTCGCGTCCTTGACACTCTGTTCGTCCAGGATGACCGGGTTCGGGTCAGACTTGCCGCGTTCCAGCTCGACGGGGACGCTTTGGACTGGTGGCGCTCTTTCCAGGCCGCCAGGGACGGGAGTGACCCATTGTGGGCCGTGTTTCGTTCGTCGTTTCTTGGCGCATACTTTCCCCGCAGTGTGCGCTCCGCCCTTGTCCGTGAGTACCAGACCCTTTTTCAGGGTACTCAGTCGGTAGTTCAGTACGCGGCTAGGTTCACTAGACTTGCAAGATTTGCCGGAGTGGTGTCGGCGGACCCTCTTGCCAGAGCTGAGTAGTTCCAGTGGGGGCTTAGGCCCGAGCTCAAGCGGCTGATCGCGGCTAAGCGCGCTAGCATGTACGCAGAGGTGCTGGACTGTGCCTTGGCAGTTGAGGCTCAGTTGCAGGAGCCGGGGCCCAGGGCAGTCCAGCCTGCGTCGTCTGCGAGTACCAGTGGCGGAGGACAGCCACAGAGAGCAGCTCAAGGCAGAGGAGGTTCGTGGAGGCCACGGCAGAGGTACCCACGATGCCAGCAACCATACCAGCGTTACCCACCCCAGTACCAGCAGCAGCCCAGGCAGGGAGGCCAGCCACTTCTTCCTGCTGGGCCTCAGGGGCAGACGTCCGGAGGAGGCCAGAGCCAGCAGCTAGCGCTTGGACCTCCTGTGTGCTTTGAGTGCCGGCAAACAGGGCACTTTCGCCGAGACTGTCCGACGTTGAGGGCACAGTTCGCTCGTGGCGGAGCAGGCAGAGGTTGGCGGACACCAGGAGCCGGGAGAGGCAGAGGTCGCGGCAGAGGTCGAGGCGGACCTAGAGGGGGAGTGTACGCACTCCCAGACCGCGAGTACCCAGACTACGTTCAGCCACCTTTTCAGCCTTACCAGTACCCGCCACCCCAGCAGACTCTAGCTCTTCCACCAACCCCAGTCGACCCTCCTGTTCTCAGAGGTACCTTCCAGCTTTTCAGTTCATTTGTAGATGTTCTGATAGATTCTGGGGCGTCTCATTCCTTTGTAGCTAGTGATTGTGTGGCATCGCTAGGGCTAGAGATTGAGCCACTTGGAGTCACACTGCACTTAGACAAACCCGTCGATGGAGGGGCTCGTGTTGAGCTGATTTGCCGTTCTTGCGAGTTGGAGGTTGGGGGCCTCCGTGTCTTTCTAGACCTTCGGGTGCTAGACATGGTCGGGTTTGACGTGATTCTCGGTATGGATTGGCTGACTTCATACCGAGCCGTCATCGACTGTGGCCGTCGCAGGGTGACTGCTTGGACACCTGACTGCGCTCGTTTTGTTCTGTTGGGGGATCGCCAGTCAGTCGATTCCCTCATGTGTGCTTGTCTTCCCAGGCGCGAGGGCCAGCTGTCAGCTTTACTGGCGCGCCTTTCCTTGTTCGCTGCAGAGGGCAGTTTGCCTACAGTAGTTTGTGAGTTTGCTGACGTCTTTCCAGACGAGCTACCGGGCCTTCCTCCTTCCAGAGCAGTAGACTTCCAGATAGATCTTGTACCGGGTACCGGGCCGATCTCTCTGCCAGCTTTCAGGATGGCACAAGCAGAGCAGAGGGAGCTGAGGGTCCAGCTAGACGGGTTGATCGACAGAGGTTTCATCCGTGCCAACACGTCACCTTGGGCAGCTCCTATATTGTTCGCAAAGAAGAAGGACGGTACGCTTCGTCTTTGCATTGATTATAGGAAGCTGAACAGGGTGACGGTGAAGAACAAGTATCCGATGCCGAGGATCGATGACTTGTTCGACCAGCTCCGAGGCTCTTCGGTCTTTTCGAAGATCAATCTCCGTACCGGCTATCACCAGTTGAGGATTCGGGATTGCGACATCCCGAAAACGGCTTTTCGTACGAGGTACGAGTTGTACGAGTTCACGGTGATGCCATTCGGCTTGACAAATGCACCAGCGGCGTTTATGGATCTGATGTAGAGGGTCTTCCGACCGTACTTAGATCAGTTCGTGGTGGTTTTCGTCGACGACATCCTAGTCTACTCACGAACCGCGGAGGAGCACGAGCAGCATCTGAGGACAGTGTTGCAGTTGTTGAAGGGGCATAGGCTATATGCCAAAGCCTCCAAATGTGAGTTTTGGCTTCCTGAGGTGCAGTTTCTGGGGCACGTAGTGTCAGCGGCAGGTATTTCAGTTGATTCGGCCAAGATCGAGGCAGTGCTACAGTGGCAGAGACCGGCGACAGTGTTCGAGGTCCGCAGCTTCCTCGGCTTGGCGGGTTACTACCGGAGGTTCGTGCGGGACTTCTCCAGGGTTGCAGGACCGCTGACCAGGTTGATACAGAAGGCGGTCCCATTTGTTTGGGACGAGGTGTGCGAGCAGGCGTTCACCCAGTTGAGGACCAGACTAACGAGTGCACCGATCCTTATAGTTCAAGAGAGAGGCGTCGGCTTGTCTTTTGCGACGCTAGTGGGGAGGGTCTAGGCTGTGTGCTTATGCAGGAGGGCCATGTGGTGGCCTACGGTTCCAGGCAGCTGAAGACCCATGAGAGGAACTATTTAGTCTATGATCTCGAGCTTGCAGCGGTTGTCTTCGCTCTGAAGACGTGGCGGCACTACCTCTATGGTGAGCGGTTCTCGGTGTACTCTGATCATAAGAGTTTGAGGCACGTGTTTACCCAGCGTGACCTCAACCTTAGGCAGCGGCGGTGGATGGAGCTTCTAGAGGACTACGACTTCGAGTTGCATTACCACCCTGGTAAGGCAAACGTCGTAACAGACGCTCTCAGTAGGCAGACCAGAGACAGCAGAGTGACCTTGGCAGCGATGTCAGCTCGGCAGTGGTAGATGCTAGAGACAGTTGGTCAGTTCGGGCTTGACTGCGAGGTCCGGGCGACAGGTGGTTTCCTGTATGCTGTTCGCAGCATTCCAGTTCTTTTGGCCAGAGTGATCGAGGCACAGGCTGGGGACCCAGAGCTCATGGAGACCCGTGTGGCGGTCGGCACCGAGCACGCGGTTGAGGGCTGGACAGTGTCGGCAGACAGTAGTCTACTCTTCAGAGGCAGAGTTGCAGTTCCAGCAGACCCGGAGTTGCGAGAGGAGATCCTTCACGAGTTCCACCATTCCTGCTTCGCCGTTCACCCCGGGAGCACCAAGATGTACCACGACCTTCACCGGCAGTTCTGGTGGTGCGGGATGAAGAGGTCAGTAGCTGAGTTCGTTTCCAGATGCCTCACCTATCAGAAGGTGAAGGCAGAGCACAGGCGGACCCCAGATTTGTTGCAGCCACTTCCAGTGCCAGAGTGGAAGTGGGAACATATAGCTATGGACTTTGTCACCGGGCTACCCAGGTCACCGAGGGGGAATGATGCGATTTGGGTCATCGTCGATCGACTGACCAAATCGGCTCATTTCCTCCCCATGAGGACGACAGATCCAGTTGCCAGACTGAGCCAGAGGTACATTGACGAGGTAGTACGACTGCACGGCATCCCAGTGTCGATAGTGTCAGACAGAGATCCCAGATTCACCGGCAGGTTCTGGAGCAGCTTCCAGGACTCCTTGGGGACAGCACTGACGTTCAGCACAGCTTTCCACCCTCAGACAGACGGACAGTCGGAGCGGACTATCCAGATCTTCGAGGACATGCTCAGGGAATGTGTGCTAGACGTTGGAGGTACTTGGGAGCAACACGTGACCTTTGTGGAGTTTGCCTACAACAACAGCTTTCAGGCCAGTTTGGGTTTTGCACCCTTTGAGGCGTTGTACGGCAGACCGTGTCGCTCACCGATGTGTTGGACTGAGGTTGGGGAGGCGTCCCTTACCGGTCCGGACATCATCAGATAGTCATCAGAGAGGTTGGCTCAGATCAGGCAGAGGCTTCTGACAGCGCAGAGCAGGCAGAAGAGCTACGCCGACCACAGGCGACGACCCCTGGAGTTCGCAGTTGGCGACAGAGTGCTACTGAAGGTGTCTCCGCGCAGAGGGTCGATCAGGTTTGGTAGCAAGGGCAAGCTAGCGCCGAGGTTCACGGGTCTTTTTGAGATCGTCAGGCGCGTTGGAGCAGTCGCCTACCAGTTGGCTCTACCTCCGCACATGTCCGCAGTTCACCCCACCTTCCACGTGTCTATGCTGAGGAAGTATATTCCAGATCCTTCTCACGTGATCAGACACGACGACATCAAGGTGGAGGAGGACGCCACCTACATAGAGCAGCCAGTGCAGATCATGGACAGATGGGATCAGGTGCTGAGAGGCAGATCGTTACCGTTGGTCATGGTCAGGTGGAGACACGGCAGTGCAGAGAGTCTGACTTGGGAGCGAGAGGATCGCATGCGTCGGGAGTTTCCCCGACTGTTCACCTCTTCAGGTAGTTCCTTGTTGTGGGCGTTGGCGCCCCTAGTTGTAGCCTTGTTTGTGCAGGTAGGCCTAGTTGTTTCTTTTTCCCCGGGTTCAACCTTGAATTTCGGGACGAAATTCTTTTTAAGGTTGTTAGGTTGTGAGAGCCCTTCCCTCTGACCTGGCTCGACCGCGTGGGTCGAGAGCCGGTTTTCTGTTGGTTTGGTTCCGCGTCGGGCACAATCGGGCGATCGTGTGGCGGTTCGGACCCGGGGGCATTTTGGTAAATATGCCCTCTAGTGGTCGGTTTCACACCCGCGTTTCACACACGACCTTGGATTGATGTATGTGCTTGATTAGAATCTCTAGGGTGCGTCCGATCGGAGGATCAGAGTTCGATCGGGAAAGATCGAATCGGACGGCTGAGATAGATCCGGATTTTCTATATAAGCCCTGTCCCTTTCTTTCTCTTTCCTTCTCTCCTGCTGTCGTTTTCTCTCCTTCTCTCTCTTTCGGCTGAGCTAGGGCTCGGAGACGCGGCTTTCGGAGCGCGGATCTTGGCGGCTTGACTGGTTGGACGCGTGGAGGAGCTACCCTACTTGCTCAAGTAGGTGTTTCTACCTCGATCTTAGGATCGGGTTTTCCTAGGATAGGTTTTATGTACTTTCATTGTAGGAATACATGTTAGAATGCTTTGTAGCTCCTTGCACATGTGATGTAGCTCCTTTCCTGTATTCCTACGTTGCGAATTCGGTATTCTAACGGTTGGTTTCCGTATTATCGCCTTTTTGTTGGTTTTCGTCCATTTGGACCTAGATAGGAGATTTAACCGTCAAAAGTGTGATTTCTTTATACCATTGGATTCTCCATCGAGAATTACGCTTGCTTGCAAAATCTCATTGTTTTTCCAACTTGATTTGATCCTTGAAATCTAAAAAAAATGGATTTTCGGCACTGTTCTGATGAACTGTGCCTAAGGCTCGACGGTCGATCGGTGCATCGACCGTCCAGTATTGTTTTACTGTTTCTGGGCCTGGCGGTCGACCGTCAGATCGACCGTCGCATCGTCCGTCAGGCTCTGTCGGGATTTCGGACTCCCACGGTCGATGGATCGATCGACCGCGGGCTCTCTCCCTTTTTCATCCCACCTGACGGTCGACCGTCGGATCGACCGTCAGGCGCTGTTTGGTTTTGGGCTTCCCAGGGTCGATGAGTGGATCGACTGTCACCCTTGGTTTTCTTCACCTTGGTCTCACGATTGATCGCCGGATCGACCGTGACATCGTCCGTGGGCCCTTGAACTTGGTTTTCTGGCCTTTCCTGGATTGATTTGATTTGTGATTAGTATCTAAACATGTTGGGAAGTATGTATGTGGATTTTATGGAGTTTTCAAAGGATTTCCATCGGGTTTGATGATCGATTCGAACATTCTTTCCTTCTTGGGAAAACATATGGTTTTGATTGCATTTAATACATGTTTGGTTGTAGTTAGTTGCTTAATGGTGTACTTAACCATTAACTAGCCATGAGTGCTAGCTAATAAAGAATTGTGGAACCTTAGCCTCTTGCTGGCGAGTGCCGAGGGCTATTGTATATCTGTGAACCTGAAACTGATGCTGTGGCATATAGAGACATCTAGGATAGATGTTTGCATAGGTTCACGCATTGTGTGCATTAGAGGCATTTGAGGTTAGGCGGGCGATGGTTTGGGTCGCCGATCCGAGGCTCTCGGGTAGCTCGGATCTAGCCTTGGGGCCGTGGCTGGGTAGTCAGGTTTAGGATGTAATGGTTGAATCTGAATCTCATGTGTTGAGGATTGGCGATAGTTGACTCTGATCAGTGTTGGAGGTTTAGAGGTTGTGTTGTCTTCCAAGGCTAAGTCTTAAGGATGGGTGTCGACGTCCCTGACATGGTCCCTAGGCAGTGGTTTCCTGCTGGGTAATGGTGATTCTACTGGTTATGGTCCTTTTCCTCTCAGCGTGTTGGTTGATGTTCCCAGCGTGGTCGGTTGAGAAGAGTAGGATCCCTTGGGAAGTCGACAGGAGTTGTGGGACCCCGTGGCATTCCTTAATCTCGAGAATGAAATCCTCACATCCATGGTTCTAGCATGGATGTTTTGATGAGAATCTCTAATCTCAAGCCCTAACATGCTCAACACCTAGGTCTAGGGTATATAAGAACAAATCATTCATCCACACTATTAAAATCACACCAATAGATATAAAGGGAATAAGAATCATCCATTCAAACCATTAAAATATGTTTACATGCTCAAATCCATAGGAAACCCTAGAAATCTTCATTATTACATCATAGAAATCCCTAGGCTAGGGTTTAGTTACTCATCTTAGGAAGGAGATCCATTGATGAACGTTGTTGCCACGCTCCACCCATGGATCTTCCACAAAAGATCTAACCTAATTTGTGGAAAAGAAGCTAAGAAAAACCCTAAGAGATGAAGGAAATTCGTCTATGGAAGGTAGCCAAAATCCACCAAAAAGGTCTATTTATAGGCCTAAGGTAAACCCTAACTCGGATTAGATCTTAACCATTAATATTTCCCGCAGCGTCAAAAGTGATTGATCTTCTTTGGTCTCAGATCGATCTTCTTCTCATGGATGACTGAAATGTCCAGGTTAGGATCGATCGGGTTTGGCTCAGATCGATCTGGATGAAAAGTTCTCTCTATCAACTCTCTATCGTACTAAAAATAGAGGTCAGCCGACACAAACAGCATATCGATCTGGATTGCATCATCCGATCGATCTCCTTCTTCCGAAGCTTCTTTCTCTGCACCTATGTACTAAAAATAACATAACTTCTTTTAGGAATCTTCAAATCACAAACCATAAAAACTCTCGAAAAGTAGACTTCTAGAGCTTTCCAATCATATATAGCACATCATCTGGTTCGTTTTGAGCAGGTAAAATTTTGATGTCAAACATGGCCCATCTTTGCTCCTTTGCTCCTAGCAGGTTCTTTATTTGTTCATTTGGCCACCAAATTTGATCTAATCTTCAGTGAGAGTCCTTAAACCTGCAATGGGGAAAAGAAAATCAAAATAACATTGCTTGGAGACTAACAAGACCTAGTTAAAAGGGTGATTAATTTTGCACTTTTCACGTCTTATCAGCCGTGCTTGACCGGCCATGCGCTGAAGCTTGCCGGGCCGGGCCGGGCCAAAGCACGCCGCGTGACGTGCCACCCGCGACGTGCTTAGGTGGCCCGGCCTGTTTGACACCTCTACTCATACAAAGCTTTTTCACTAACCAAACAGAGGCCCCACAACTTAATTAGCAAGGGCTACCACCTTCCCATGAGCCAACTTCTATGGTAATTGCCGCACTCTGAGGTATTGCTGGTACATGCCCAATTCCCCACCACGTCTCAAGCGGTAAAGGGCCAACATTCTTCCCAGCTTTTGCATCAAGGGACTTATAACAGGCGAAGATGAAACTTCACCTGAATGGAACTCTACCTGAAACATTCATGCCCCACCTTGGTACATCCTTTCCAACCCTGCTAATTGGAACCTCACAGATCTCCTTAGCAAAGTCTTGGTGACACCACGAAGGCAAAACATCACCAGTACGTCCAGCCACCTTCCCCATCCATTAACTCAACCATCATATTAGGCATATTTTTTGTGAGAGCAAAAAGACCTGCAGATCTGCATAATGATTAAGGAGCACTGCAGACTGAACTAAACTGACCTCTTGCAAGGTCCCTTGCTATCTTTACAGTGCCAATGCACAAGATGGATCATTCAAATGGATCAAATGACGCTCATTATGCATATGCATATTCCTAGAGACTTAAATGCTAAAGCTGATCATTTGGCCATTATACGCAGATGTTTGGAGATCCCCAACGATCTTCTTTTGCTCAAGTGCTCCAATTAGATTCTTCTAGCCTAAAAGAAAACTATCACATGCCTTGAACAAGTCCATTTTAACACACATCCCTGGTTTCCTAACTCTCGTATTCAAACCAATTAGTACTTCAGTTGCTAGTAACATATGCCTCTGGCCGTAATCCTAGAATTAATGTTGCTCAAATCTTGTAGATTTGATCAGAGGGACCTTCACAGAGAACCTGTATGATAGAAGTGAGATTAATCAAACAGCCCGAGCCAAATGCACCCTATATCTTTGGACTAATAGACTGCCTCCAGCATGATAAAAGCAAAAACTAAGCAACGAAGACAAGCTATATTTATTCGTTTACTAACAAACTAAGTCACTTAAACCATATGAACTTTCCAAATGAAATTCAATCGAGTTGCTACTTGATTTTCACAAGCGTCTAAGCTTAAAATTCATGGAAGCTATACAAGAGAAAACTATTCTAGATGGTGCTCAAGAAGTTTGAAAAATTGCATCATTAAAAAAGGATGTCAATTTCTAGTTCTGATAAGCAAAGGAAAAGGATGTCAATTTCTATTTCTGATAAGCAGAGGAAATCCAGAATTGATTGGCAGAAGGGCAAACTTGACATGTAAAATCATATATTTTTAGGATATATCAAAAAGGTTAAAATTTGCTTTTGTCACCTGTAGAAATGATGTTGTGACAATATAGTATATGAAGTTTCAATCTGTCCGTTTTACTACCTCAATTTACATTATTAACGCGATTTTAGTCTCCCTGCTTACATTGTTGTATGAAATTGATGGTATGGTGACCTGGTTTTAACTCAATTTTAGCCTCTCACTATAAATTTTAGGTATTATATTGTCACAAGAGTAATTTTACATGGTAAAAAAGTGATATTTAGCTTAATTAATTTTACTCAATTTTACTCAAAAGTGGATTTTAGTCCCACCACCCACACCGTTATACGAAATTGATGGTAACTAGGTCTCGTGACTTCATGTGATCTGATTTTAACTCAATTTTGGCCTCTAATTATAAAGTTTAGGTATTATATTGTCACAAGGGTAATTTTATAGGTAATAATAAAAAAAAGAAGGGAGGTCTGGGATTCCGAGCTGAGAGAGAGGAGCTGAGAGAGAGGAGCTGAGAGGAGCATCGTCGCCCGGCTACCGCCTGGCGGTGGTGGGGCAGGTGCTCTACTGAAGGATGTCTGAATCCTCTATTCCTGGACCCCCACCAGGATTTCCATTCAAGTTTGGTTCTCGTACCTTTGCCGAAGTGGCTGGAGGTAGCAATGACTCACAGGAAGGCGACACGGAAGAGGGTGTTAGTCGCTGGCGTGTGCAACAACCGGAGACTGTGGTGGTGGTGCTTAGTGATGACTTGATGGATAGATGTTGTAAGCGTTGGGAGTTCTCCCTTTTTGGGAGATTCTCAGGCGGAAGGGTTTCGCTGGAGGCTCTAAGGGCGAAGCTCCCAAAGCTATGGGGCGTCGATCGTGCAGTCCAGGTTGTTGACATGACTGGAGGGGTCTTTGTTTTCCAGTTCCCCTGTGAAGAGGACCGGAGCTTTGTTATGGCTAGGAGGCCATGGTACATTAATGGCTTGCCGCTAGCACTCATTCCTTGGCGAGAGAATTTCTGCCCATCCGCCAAGGATTTCCATATGTCGGAGGTTTGGGTTCGTTTGCCTGGCCTAGCTATTGAATGCATACATGAAGAGGTGGTGATTAACGTTGGAGCTAAGGTAGGTAAGCCATTAAAGGTGGATTTGAACACCAGGGACGTTACTCGCGGCCGATTTGCCCGTGTGTGCATTGAAGTAGACCTGAATCAACCTGCAGTACTTAATCTTGAGGTGCAAAGTAGAGCTGGACCTCGACTTATTAAACCCTTCTATGAGAATATTGCGGTGTGTGAGCTCTGCAATTCATTTGGGCATTGGTCGGGCTCCTGCCATGCCCGGAGAATGGAGAGGAATCGGCCTACTTTGCATCCACTGGGAGAGGATGGGGTGACCAAGGAGAAGGGGGGCATCGGTGGATCTAAGGGGTGTGACAGGAGGGCAGCTGAAGAGGTGATTGGAGGTGGATCGAGGCCTAGGGAGCAGGTGGATCTAGAGGAAGCTCAAGCCTTACCTGTCCAGACGGCACCGGAGCGCCGACGAGGTAGTCTTGGCAGGAAGGAAGGGGGTGCAGCCATACCTGACCAGGAGAAGAGGGATCGGGATCGGCGGAGTATGGAGGTGGATTTGGAGGAAGCTCAAGTCTTACCTGATCAGGGGGCTCCGACGGCGAGGGTGACGACGGAGGTAGACGGCGAAGGAGGGGAAGAGCCATGGCAGGAAGTTCGCAGAGGTCGGCGCAGGTCCCGAGGCAACCTAGGGAAGCGTGCAAGCGCCAGCAAGGAGACGAGTCAGCGACGGGCACCTGGCCGGCGTGGGCGTTCGCTTCCTGACAGAGGACGGAGCCGACAGAGGGGTGCTGTCGGAGGAGGACGGCTGAGGAGCAGAAGGGGCAGGGAGGAGAGAGAGAAGGGCGGCCATCTTGGTGATAGAGTTAATGGCGTGAGTAAGGGGGAGAAGCTTTTTAATATCCACATAGAGGAAGCTTCCAGCGTACTTGCTGGTTCACAGCTTTCCCCTCCACGTAGGAGTGGCACATGTGGGAAGACTTGGGTTCCTGTGGGTAAAGGCCCAAAATCAAATTCACATAGTACTCTTGATGGGCTTGGGCCTTTGCCATCTATTCTTCCTGCACTCTCTGATTTGGGCTCTCACCACTCTAACTTAGGTTACCAGCATGGGAAGGCTAATAGGGAGATTGTGACGGTTGAACTGCATGAGGTGGCAGTTAACCGCATGAAGTCAATCCTTGAAGCTGAATCGCTGGAGGAGCTCAGATGCTTGGAAACTCTATCGGATATATCCGATGATGCCCGAGAGGAGGATTGTGCAGAGGTTTGGGAGGATGAGATGTTAGAGGAGGGTGAACTGGCTGGTAATGACAACCCTCAGCGGAAAAGGCCCCATCTTGCTTCACCAGTTGAGCAGCTGGATTCGAGGTGTTCGCCATGAAGTTGATCTTCTGGAATTGCCGGGGGGCAGGCCCCGCTAGAGTTGTGAGCTCCTGCCGTCGGCTCGCAGAGGAGTATGACCCAGCTTTTGTGTTTCTCATTGACACTATCATGGGGGAGAACAAGCTGCCATGGATCCGCAAGAGAATTGGCAGGCGATGGAATAGTTATCTGATCCCTGCTGTTGGGAGGCATGGGGGGATTTTTGCTGCTTGGAAGGTGGGTCTGGGGAGTGTTTCCTTTGTGCACTACTCACAGCAAGTCCTTCATGGAGTGGTGACTTCAGCAGAGCTTGGGCAGTTTGCTGTTGCTGCGGTGTATGGGGTTCGGAGTGCCGGGGGTCGCCGTGAACTCTGGGAGTATCTTTCCAAGTTCAACTACATTGGCTTGCCTCTGCTTGTTGCTGGGGACTTTAACGCCATTATATCAGCTGAGGAAAAGGAAGGGGGTGCAGCCTTTGTCTTCGATCAGTCGGAGCGGGATTTCTTGAACTATATGGTGGCTACGGATATGCTTGATCTAGGCTTTACTGGTTTTAGATTCACGTGGACCAACGGCCAAGGAGGTGAGGATAGAATTAAAGAGAGGCTTGACAGGGCATTGGGTAGCAGATCTTGGAAGGAGCGGTTTCCTACCACTTCCGTTAAACATCTGGTGAGGGTTGGTTCGGATCACTCACCATTACTGGTATCTCTTTTCAATCCGGTGATAAGGTCTGGTCCTACGACATTCCGGCTTGAACATTCCTGGTTCAAGGTGGAGGCATTCAAAGAGGCGCTCAGGCAGATATGGAGTTCTAGCTCATTTCATGGCAACAGACAATATGTGTTTGTTTCCAAGATTAAGGCTCTTAAAAATGTGGTGAAGGATTGGGATCGTAGGGAGGGCCGTGAGGACATTTTTGGCGTCGGAAGAAGGGTGGAGAGCTGTTTGGAAGAGCTTTATAGGCTGGAGGAGAATGGGCTCCTAACTGACTCAGAAGTTAACCATATCAACGTTCTCGAGAAGCAATGGGAAGCAGTTATTGGCAAACAGCAAGCTCGCGCCGCTCAGAGGGTTCGAAAGGTCTGGCTTCAGGCGGGTGACCGAAATTCTGCGTTCTTTCATCGACTGGTCGCAGACAGATCTTGTAAGTCAAGAGTGAAGGAGGTTCTTAGGGAGGATGGGGTGGCTGTGACGTCACAAGTGGAGATGGGGTAGGTTTTCATCAGGTATTATTCCCGACTTTGGTCTGCGGATGGTGGGAGCGACGACATTGCCTTGCCGGTGCTGCCTAGGATTCGGGAGGAGGACCATGTTCATCTTCTTTCAGAGGTGTCCCCAGCTGAAGTCAAGGATGCTTTGAGCAGTATGGGAAGAAGGAAGTGCCCTGGCCCTGATGGAATTCCTGTTGAATTCTTCCTCCAATTCTGGAATGTGGTGGGTGCGGATTTGGTTAGCCTGGTTCAGGGGTTCTTCTTCTCTGGCCGTTTACCGCCCAGTTGGAAGGAAACCATGATTTCTCTCATACCTAAGTGCAAGAATCCCAGAAATGTGAAAGAGTTCAGGCCAGTTAGCCTCTGCAATGTTGGCTATAAGGTTGTGACAACCATTTTGGCGAAACGGATGAATCTGGTGATTGATGGTCTTATTGGTATTGAACAGTCGGCTTTCATTGATGGCCGGTGTATCCACGATAACATTGATGCTGCGAAGGAAGTCATGCACTCTATGAGGATTGCCTCCAAATCTAAAGGGTTAATGGTTTTGAAGGTTGATCTTCGCGCCGCCTATGATCGGGTGCAGTGGGGGTTCTTGAGGCGTGTTCTCCTTGCTATGGGCTTTCCACCGAGGTGGGTGTTGTGGGTTATGGCCTGCGTTGAAGGGCCTATTTTCTCCTTCATTCTGAATGGCCATCTTCATGGTCGCATCTCTTCGCAATGTGGGATTAGGCAAGGAGATCCTCTCTCTCCTTACCTATTTCTCACGGTGCAAGAAGTTTTCTCCCGATTGTTGAAGGATCCTGATTCTGGAATTAGAGGCTTGTCCTTTATGGGGACGCCATTCGCTATCTCACATTTATTCTATGCGGATGATTGTCTCTTGGTGACCAGGGCGGAATGTATGGAGGCTCGCAGGCTCAAGCAAACATTGATCAAATTCAGAGCATTGGCAGGGATGGAGATGAATGCCGCTAAGTCCAGTATCCGTTTCTCACCTACTATTGCAGATGACCGCAAACATACCATTAAACTGATACTGGGTTTAGAGGAAGCTTCTGGTTTGTGGACTTACTTGGGCACTCCTTTAGGCATTGGCAGAACGAAGGCGGCGGATTTCTCCTCGGTCCTTGACAACATGGTGGCTCGGGTTCTGTCATGGCAAGGGCGTCTGATTTCTGATCCAGGCAGACTTGTTCTTCTTAAGTCCTCCCTTCAATCCATTCCGGCGTTTGTTATGGCAACCTCACATGTTCCTGCTTCAGTTATCACGAGGATGGAGAGGATTTGTAGGGATTTCTTGTGGAGGGGGAGGAAGGGTGGATTGAATAGGGTGGCTTGGAGGGATGTTTGTCTTCCTAAGGAGGCTGGAGGCTTGGGGGTGAAGGACTTGGGAGTTTGGCAGCGGGCCTTGAAGATGCGTAGAGTGGCGACGTTCCTTGATGAGGGCATCAACATTTGGAAAGAGCTCGCTCGTGCCAAATACCATTGGCAGGGGGCTCTACCTTCACTTAGCCCTACTGGTGTGCATTCCTCGCATTGGAGATATGTGTGCCTTGCTGCGGAGGAGGTTCGAAAGGGCATGGTTTGGTCGGTCGGGTTGGGCAGCCAAGTTTCAGTCAGCCGTGATTTATGGTGCTTCGAGACTTCCCTGGCACGCTGGCCAACCTTCTTTGATGCGACGGCAGGAGTTGAGACTATGACCGTGGGGGAGCTGATGCAGGGGCAAGCATGGAACAGAGAAAAGGTCCTCCAACACTTCCATCCATTGTTGGCTCGGCATATATTTGAAAGGGGGATCTGTCCAACCGGGGATACAGGGCGGTGGGAATTTAATGCCTCGGGGAAGGTCATTTCGTCGGCGGCATACCTGGTGCTCATACAAGAGAAGGTTGGGGTTCGAGCTTGCATAGGTGATGAAAGCTGGGCTAACATATGGAGGATGAAGGTTGGACCTAGAGTGCAACATTTCATCTGGCGTGCACTCAAGGGGAAGCTTGCAGTCCGCGACTCCCTTTGGCGGTTGTGCTTGACTTCGGACCAAAATTGCCCCCGTTGCGGTTGTGAGCCGGAGACAATCCTGCATGCTCTCTTTGGCTGTAGAATGTTAAGGGATGTATTCGACATTTTGTTGGAGAAGGAAGGCTTAGCTCTTCCGACTTGGGATCCCGGTGGACTGATGGACTTCCTAGTTGGTTCAGGTGGGAGACAGGAAGTGAAGCTGCAGAGAGTTTATCTGGCCATCAGCTGTTGGGAGGTTTGGAAGGATAGGAATGAGATTGTATTCAACAACCATGGAGGCACGGCCATGGCGATCGCGTGCAGAATTAGGAGGCTCGCAAAGGAGGTTACGGTCGGTCACGGGGTACCGGAGAGCTTGGTTGAGCGAAGGAGTGGCTCCGTTGTGGTACGTGTGGACGCATCCGTTGATCCTACATCTGGGCTAGTGGGGTTTGGAGTTGTTGGTGGAGCAGGGGATTGTGGTTGGGAGTGGGCCTTTGGCGCACCACTAGGGAATAGCACAGTTCTTCAAAGCGAGATGATTGCCATTGATCGAGCTATGAGGGCTGCTTGTGCTCGAGAGATCAAAAACGTCGTGGTGGAGTCTGATTCACTGGACGCGATCAGGATTTTGAATGGGGTGCGGTTGTGGCCAATGGAGGTACAGGGCATAGCAAAGGATATTTGGTTACTTGCTCTACAGTTTGATTACATTTCTTTTCTTCATATTTCTAGAGATTGTAATGTCAGAGCGGACTGTATCGCTCGGTTTTGTCGTTCGTCTAGGGTGCCTTTCTGTTGGACCTATGACGACGGGGTAGAGGTCTTGGATCGCTTGATGTAAACCTTTTTGTACTAGCCTTTGGGCTCATCTCATCAAAAAAAAAAAAAAAAAAAGGGTAATTTTATAGGTACAAAAAATGGATTTTAGCCTAATTAATTTTGCTCAATTTGTTAACTAACTAATCACGTGACGCACACATGAACAGTTTACCATCGGACAACTCAAGCCGTTCATTTGTCAAATCAAATCAGGTGGTTTTGATAAATTGGGTACTAAACCGAGTAAAAATAAAGTTAGGTACCAATTGATCTAAACCGAGTGAAAATAAACTGAGATACCATTTTGTGACGACATCAATTTTACATGTATCAAAAATGAATTTTAGCCGATCAAAAGCCAATAGGTAAGTTCCAATATCAAGTCGAGCGCACACGTAAGCTTCCAACTCCAACATCCGTATGCCGTGCCTTGTGCAGCTCTCGAGCCGCTTGTGGCTGACCTGCGAGTTCCACGAGTATGTGGGTGCTCTGCATGCATCACCACACGCATATCCTGCTTCTTTTACAGTTGGCATCCTAACAGCCACTGAAGAGGGCTTTATGGAGGATCTCCACCAAGTTTAGCAAGCTTAAGACTATAAAGAAGGCGATAAAACTAGTGTAATCAATTTTTATCCTGGTGTTCATGATGCCTGATGTGAAATAAAGACAGTGCTATAGTGCTTGAGTAGAAAACGATGCTTGGACTTAAAGAGGGGAAAATTGGATAGAGCAGTTTTCAATGGGATAGTGCTTATGATGGTGATTGGTGAACACCATGACGGATGATTTTGAGTTATTGGTGCAGTATCTTACCCAATGCCTGGGGTCCTCCGTATCATTCGGATTGGACTTGTCTAATAGTGGTGAAGGTAGCCTTCAAATCTGAGCTCTGGTGGTACACTGGCAAATTGTAACCTGTTAGGGATTTGATGCTAAGAGAATCAACATGGCAAAGCAAAATAACAACGATGAGACGTCAGATTTAAATAAAAAACCTTTATGTAAATCACCGTAAAGAAAAATTCATCAGAAAAGAGAAAACTTCAATATATAAGAGATTTATTCTAACTCTTTAATTTAGAACAAATGACTAAAAAAGGTGTTGGTATAGAAATTAGTTCTAATAATATATTAGCTACTGACCATTTAATCTTTACATGGTCACAAACACACGAGGCTCATGACGCATTGCTTTCCATTAGTTTATATTATAAGGGATTAAGGAATAAAAGTATAAAACTAATCGATTTTAATTTTGAGCATATGTAAAGTTAATTTTTTTTGAATTTGGGTTTCATTTTTATATTTTGTAATTGACATGATCTTATTTAGTGGGAACACTTGGAAGTTGAAAAATTGTTTTTTTTTTGAACTATGTGGTGCTTGAAAGTTCACAATATTGTATTGGTTTATATGATACTTAACAAATTTGTGATAAAAATTATCGGCGCTATTAACTTTGTCAAAAGAAAATGAGAATCCTAAACGGGACGGGGCAGAGGCGGGGCGAGGCGGGGACGGGAGAAATGTAGATGGGGCGGGGATGAGACGAACTTCTTGCCCTGCAACGGGGCATGGGGCGGGGATGGGGCAGGGTAAATTTTTTTGGGGCAGGGATGGGGTTGGTGAAACCCACCCCATTGCCATTCCTACTTCCTATCAAGCCTTGCAGACTACACCCACACACCGTCTATCAAGACATACTGTGAGGGCCCGTCCCTCTGACCTGGCTCGATCGAGTGGATCGAGGGCCGTTTTCCTGTTGGTTTGATTCCGCGTCGGGTATGATCGGGCGATCGTATGGTGGTTTTTAGCCCCAGGGGCATTTTGGTAAATATACCCCCTGGTGGTCAGTTTCACACCCGCGTTACACACACGACCTTGGATTGATGTATGTGAATGATTAGAACCTTAAGGGTGCTTTCGATCAGAAAATCGGAGCTCGATCGAAAAAAATCGTATTGGACGGCCGAGATCGGTCCTGATCTCTATATATAGCCTGCCCCTTTCTCTCTCTTTTCTTCTTCCCTGTCGTTGTCTCCTTCTCTCTCTTTCTCTCTCAAACCGGCTGAGCTAGGGCTTGGAGATGCGAGCTTTGAGGAGCGGATCTTGGCGGTTGAACTGGTTGGACGCGTGGAGGAGCTGCCTTACTTGCTCAAGTAGGTGTTTCTACCTTGATCTTGTGATCGGGTTCTCCTAGGATAGGTTTATTGTGTTTTCGATGTAGGAATAGATGTTAGAATGTTGTGTAGTTCAATGCATGAGTGTTATAGCATGTCGCGCCCCGACCCGCGTAGGCCCAACCGGGCCGGGCGACGCGAAGCGGAACCTAACCTACTGCGGAAATTTTGGCGAGGTTTCCCTCTAATCGTAGTGGTTACCCTAACAAACCATTATCATCCTGTATTAATACAAATCACAAACACAAGGACTGAACTGATATAATATTACAAATCTCAAACAGGGAAATTATACATTTATCACTCCCGTAGGAGACTATCTATAACAAAAGGGTACAAAGCTGGAAGATCGCCACCTCTCAAGCACCACCAGACGCCACCACGTCACCAAACACCGGCCCGGTAGGGGCGATCGAAGAAGAGCTAGCGCCAGCACCTGCAAAACGCAGCCCGGGTAGGAGTGAGCACTAAGCTCAGCAGGGACACTACACTACGACACTCACAAGGGAGGGAACACAACAGTGTCGCCCTCAAGCAAGACTTGGGTATGCAGCAAGGGTCCCATAACCCCTCTGCCGGTGTCCCTAGGTATACCCAACCATGGTCACCCCAAGGGACTGGGCCCATCCTGGATATACCTAGTGCGGGCAGGAACAGACACTGCCTGGGCTGGACCCCTCCGAAGGCCCTCAAGGACAAGAACCGATACCGGTTGCACCCACAACATCTGGCTTGAGGCCGACACGACCTCTAAACCTCAAACAACACGTATTCAGGTCAAACTAACCTTATCATCGAAAACGACTGAATACGACAAATCGAGACCTGGGCCAAGCTACCCACCACGGCCCTAGAGCTAGATCCGGGTTTCCCGAAAACCCCGGATCGGCAACGCCCTACACAGATGCAACTAATGCACAACATAATGCATGTATGAACATGCGCAGGATAATACAGATAGACATGCACCAATATGTGATGATATATAATAACAAGGTCTGGGCACGGCACCCTGCTGGCCCAGGGTGGTGAACAGATAAATAAGGTATAGGGACTGCTGCAGTGGTACCACCACCAACTGCCAGCAGTCCACCACAACACCTGCACTGGGAAGCAGCCCCGCAAACAACAGCTCACAAACAAAGCAGATAAAGCCCTTGGCGCACGCCGGCATGCAAGGCTATGGAAAGCTGTAGGGCTACCCGCCCGTTTATTCTATACAATCCCAGGAGTCATCGCTCTCCTGGTTCACCACTGCCATATTATAGGACTAGCATGCTTAATCATATGTACCAGTTAGAAAACAGTAGAGACAACCATCATACAAAGCCCCGCGGGCAAAAACCCACTTAAAAAAACATCCTTCAGTCACTAAGGGATCGATCTCCCTTCTCAAGGGGATCGATCACTTAGTACTTGAGGAAAACTCGTCCCTGTCAACTGAAGGAGATCGATCTCCTCCTCCAGAGGGATCGATCTTCCTTGTGACCTGGGACTCACCGCCACCAGCCACCAAGGGATCGATCTCCCTTCCCAAGGGGATCGATCTCCCTTCCCAAGGGGATCGATCCCGCTCGGGCTAGGCGTGACACACCATAAGAGATCGATCCCTCCTCAAACGGGATCGATCCTAATGGGTTCTCCGGCGTACTTTCGGCGAGGAATACCGTCGAAAAACACATCCAAACCTAACCAAACTCTGGGATCTGATAGATCAAGATCCCACGAGTCCAAAACCGGTGAAAACACGAGAGATAAAATAGGTATACATAGAGATCTAAGCAGAAGAACATGAATCAAACCGGAAAACTCAAAACCCCGAAACAAAAGTAGGTAGGAATCCCTACCGGAGTAAGAGTGGCTTAAATCCAAGCAGCTAGGCCTTAGATCTTCCTCAAACGAGCTCAGATCCAGCAAGAACACGGTTTAAATCTCAGAAATCCAAAAAAAATCAAAGGATAACGATCTCGTTTGCTTTATAGGCAAACGAACCGACATAAGGGAGATCGATCTCCCTTAGAGAAGAGATCGATCTTCCTTGCCAGAAAGGGTTTGACTTTTTGGCACAAGGAGATCGATCTCTTAGCTAAAGAGGATCGATCCCACTTGTCCAGAAAGCTAGACTTGGGCCAAAACTCAAGCCCAAGCCCGGATCTTTCGATTCCGGATCCCACTAACCATTCTAAGCAAACATTACCACAAACATGGTCAGTGTGTGCACACGCGCGAGTGTGAAACTAGCCGACAAGGTGCAATTTACCAAATTGCCCTTGCGGTCCACAGCGAGCCACAGGGGTAGAGGGACGGGTCCTCACATAGCATGTGTAGAGTAGCTCTACTTCTTGGTTTTCGTATTTTATCGGATGATTCCCGTATTATCGCCGTTTTGTCGATTTTCGGCCATTAAGACCTATATTTGAGATTTAACCATCAAAATCGTGTTTTCTTCACACCAATAGTTTCTCCGTCTTCTATTACGCATGGCTGCCAAGTTTCATTAATTTCCAACAAGATTTAATCATTCAAATCCAAGAAATTGGATTTTATGCACTGTTCTGAGGAACTGTACATAAGGCCCGACGGTCGATCGGCGGATCGACCGTCAAGCGTTAATACGCTTCTTTCTGGCCTGACGGTCGACCGTCGGATCGACCGTCAGGCTCTGTCGCGTTTTTGGTCTCCCATGGTCGATGCACCGATTGACCGCGGGCTCCCTCTCTTTTCCATACCGCCTCACGGTCGACCGTCAGATCGACCGTCACATCGTCCGTGAGGCTCTGTCTCATTTTGGGCCTCCCACAGTCGATGTACCGATCGACCGTTGTCGATGTACCGATTGACCGTGGCCTTTATGCTTTTCCCTCCTTTGGCCCCACGGTCGACCGTCAGATCGACCGTGGCCTCACGGTCGACCGTCGCATCGACCGTGGGCCACTGAGCTGTGTTTTTTTATTTCCTTTGATTGGTTTTCATTCATGATAGATATCCAATCATGTTAGGAAGCATACACGTTGTTTTCATGGGATATTAATGGATTTCTATCGAGATTGGGAATTGAACCGGGAGTTTAACCTCTTTGACGAATTTACGGTTTCTACCCACATTTAAAGACTTGGTTGGTTAGTAGCTTAAATGCTTATTGCTTCCCTAGCCGTTAGCTAACTATGAGTGTTAGCTAACGAGGTATTGTGGAACCTTAGCCCGTTGCCGGCGAGTATCGAGGGCTATTGTATAACTGTTGAACCTATAACTGATGTTGTGGCATATAGAGACATCTAGGATAGATGTTTGCATAGGTTCATGCATTGTATGCATTAGAGGCATGTCAGGTTAGGTGGGCGATGGGTTGATCACCGATCCGAGGCTCTCGGGTAGCTCAGATCTAGCCTTAGGATCGCGGCTGGGTAGTCAGGATTAGGGTGTGATTGTATAATCTGAATCTCATGTTGTTGAGGATTTGAGGTGGTTGACTATGATCATTGCTTTGAGGTTTAGAAGTCGTGTTGTCTTCCCAAGGCTAAGCTCTAAGGATGGATGTCGATGCGTTCCTGACGTAGGTCCCCGAGGCATGGGAATCCTGCTTGGGTAGGGGTGATCCTGCATGTTACTGTTCCTTGGCCTCCTGGTGACTTATTCAGGAGAGAGGTTTCATGGCAGGAGCCCTTGGGACATCGATAAGGGTTGTGGGACCCTGTGACATTCCTTAGGCTTGAGCGAGTAGACACCACCGTTGTTGTTTTCCTCCTTTCAGTGTGCCGTAGAGTAGAACCCTACTGAGCTTATCGCTCACTCCTACCTGGGCTGCGTTTGCAGGTGCAGGCGCCAGTTCTTCCGCAGTAGAGCCGGCATGATCAGTGTTTGGCGGCGCGACTACTTCCAGAGGCGTCTGAGGTTGCTGCAGGATGACTGTTGTACTTTCTGATAGTTTGTATATTATAAACATCTTCGAGGATTTTTGGATTATATGTATTATATCTTTCCCTTGGAGGGGTTTGATAAGAATTGTATCAGATGTTTAAACAGTACAACTTGATGTATGTATGAATTGAATTACAGCTTTACCTCTGGAGTTTAAATTGTTTAAGTTTATCTCTTCTTTTTCGCAAATGTATCACGCCAGTTGGATGTGAATAGTGATAGGAATCCTCACGCCCCGTCCTGGATGGGTTTTCTGGGTCGGGGTGTGACACATACCCTGATATATATAGGAAACATATGAGACTACTTTCCTAAGATGTAATCCTATCACAATCAATCAACGAGATAGCTACGTATATTTTCTGTCCTTATCGGCTTCTTTGATTAGCTTCACATAGGCTGGAGAATCACCAACTTCACTTGCCAAATCAGCATTATACTAATTGATTTGAGTGGATCTCAAATCAATCTGCCAGATCTTGCCTAACTTTGAAGATTCAAACTTCCAACTTTAGCAAGCCTCCAAAGATGCAGGTGCCATCATGCAGCCTTCACGCACGCCCATCTCGACGCCTCCGGAGCCGAAGCCTCGACCCTCGACGCCTCGACCTTCAATGCCTCGACGCCTCGACCTTCGACACGACCGAAGCCTCTACGCCTTGAGGCCTCGACTATTCTCGTCAACGCCTCCAACGCCTCTACCTTCAACATCTCCGAAGCCTCTACTCCTCGAGCCCTCGACTATGCTCGTCGACGCCTGCGACGCCTCTACTCCTCGAGACCTCGACTATGCTCGTCGACGCCTCTACGCCTCGAGCTCGACCCGTCGACGCCTAACTTGAACTCTTGTCGACCATGCTCGTCGATGCCGATCTCATGAGGAGGGATTTCCCAAGAGTAACCGGTTTGGGATGTTCCATAGATCATCTGAATGGCATTAGCATTGCAGTTCTCAGCATTTTACTTGCTCCATGCATATATATCGCAAGAATAAAGATTTGTTTACATAGCCACGTGACATGTACATTGCACATGCCCTTTAATCAGTAGGTATCTACCGATTGATTGATCTATTCTATTGGTATTGTTCTACCGATGGACTAGATCTACCAATCGGTATCTCACTACCGATTCGATCATTGGTATATTCAATCGGTAGATATATACTGATTGATTGATCTAATTCATCGATATTGTTCTATCGATGTATTAAATCAATCAATCGGTATCTCTCTACCGATTCGAGGGCACGTGTAATGTATATGCCCTGGATCATGTTCACGATTCAGTGCTCATATCGCAAACAGTTACGAATCTCTTTTAATGATCACAAGCGAGAAAGTCCAATGGAGGACTGCGTCACATCCACCACTGCCTCTGCCATTTGCAACAAACACTATCTTCATGAGAACGAGGGTATGGGCTTGCAATGCACACTATCCTTAATAAAAGCAGGTGTTGCCCAAGCCAAACTTGTCATTGCCATCAAAACCTTCTTTGGAGTTGTTAGAGGGGTTTCGGGATCATGGCATCCAGACAAGCCCTTCTTCTACACATCCTCAGGCTGTCCATGGCCGTGATGCTCGCCGCCTGGATTTGCGTCTGGATCCTCAAGCCAACCCAGAAGTGGAAGAGATCTTGGCACGAAGCAGAGCACTGGGCAAATGGCACATTTCTGACAGATTCGGGCACTGACTCAAACCACTGCTCAATTCAATCCCATTTCCTTCTTAAAAATCGAGATTGGTCCGAACCGTTGTTTGCTGTGCATGCAGGTCTTAATGTGGTGGTCTTCTGCTTGCCTGTTTTAGCTGTGGCCACAATAGGATATGTGTACTTGCATCTTGTCTCCAAGGAGGACAGGGTCAGGTATTTCACTGATTGACCATGGTAAAGTTTCTAGTGTTTTGAGAACATTAGTATTGTGATTGTGGAGTATATTATGCAGGCGAAGGACATTCAAGGCAATCAACTTCTCAAATCCAATCATTGTGAACAGTCCCATCGGTTTACTATCAGGAGGGGAACTTCTCGCCGCAGCTCTGTTCATGGCATTCCTAGTATGGAACTACTACTCCAACATCTCCAGTGACCTGAGGACATTGAAACCCTTGCAGTCTTCAGAATTGGATAGGTGGGAACTTTAAACTCTATGAATTGTTGATTAACTAATTTAAGTTCATGACCTGACAAAACTCCTTCTCATCTGTTTTCAGGTTGCAACTGAAGCTATATAACATCGGTGTGCGGTTTGGTACCCTCATCGAAGCATGCCTTGTGCTCTTGTTGCTTCCTGTTCTACGAGGGATGGCGTTGTTTAGGATAATTGGTGTTCAATTTGAGGCCTCTGTCAGATACCATGTTTGGATTGGGAACTTAATGATGTTGTTCTCTGTTTTCCATAGCTCGATTATCATGTATGTGTGGGGATCTAAGAACCACCTATTGAGGGAGGTAAAGACTTAACTTTAAACTTGCAGTTTGTACGGCCTTCAGATAATTCCTATTTGGATACATTTTGATGTGCATCATCGATGGCAGATCATGAAATGGCAGAGGACAGGGCGCGTAAATCTCGCTGGAGCAATTGGTTTTGCAGTAGGACTGATCATCTGGATAACTTCACTTCCTCAGATGAGGAGGATCAGCTTTCAACTTTTCTACTACGCTCACCATCTCTACATAGTCTTCATTCTGTTCTTTTTGTTGCACGCCGGAGATAGGCACTTCTACTTGGTATTCCCTGGAGTTCTTCTCTTCACTCTGGATAAAATTCTTCGCATAATTCAGTCAAGATCTGCAAATCAGCTTATTTCTGTGCGCATACTGACATGCAAAGCAGTGGAGCTCACGTTCCGCAAGCACTCTAGTAAGAACTTTGTGCACATAATTTCAGCATGTATACAGAAATACAGGTGTTCTAAGATATACTTATGTGTACCTTTTTTGGTTCTATTTGCAGCTCTTAAGTACACCCCTACAAGCATAGTCTTCTTAAAGATACCGAGTGTATCAGAATTCCAGTGGCACCCTTTTACAATCACTTCAAGCTGCAAAGCTGATGATGAGAGGCTGTCAGTCTTAATTAAATGCCAGGGGCATTGGACAAATTCTCTCTACAATCTGATTGATTCTATAGCACATAAGAGTCACACTAATGCCCTATCTGTTTCAATTGAAGGTCCATATGGACCAGCAACCTTCGCCTATCAGCAGTAAGTACTCTCACAGACTGCTTCGCGGTAGCTGGTTCTTTCTGTTTCTGATAATAAGTTAAATATTTCAAACAGGTATGACAGGTTAATCCTAGTTGCCGGAGGATCTGGAATTACTCCTTTTCTCGGTATTTTGCAAGATATTGCTTCAAGAAAGGGAAAGATGATGACCCATCCTAGGAAAATACAACTGGTATATGTAGTGAAGAGATTGCAAGACCTTAGCATGCTAACTCCAATATCTTCTCTTCTGCTGGACCGATCAGCTGAATTTAGTGGATTGAGATTAAAAGCTTTTATAACACAAGAAGAGAGAACCAATGGCGCCACAACTCTAGGGGTATTGCATGATATGTCACAGGTGAAGATTGTCACCTTCGACACTAGTTCTTCCACGGATGCTACAGCAATACAAGAGGGAGTGTTGTATAAGGCTATTATTACTGCTTCCTCTAGTATTGTTTTCCTTGTTGCACTCATATGTTCAGTAAATATTTTCGTCCATCAAGATAAGAAAATGTCGGGAAACAAGAATCCTTCATGGGTCAATGATACAATAGTCCTATATTCCTTCATAGTTGCTATAATTTCTATCACTATAGCTACCCTTCTCTTGAGATGGACAAGAACAGTGAAGGACACGCAAGCAAATCCTCAAGAGAGTTCCCCAATTGCTAAAACGAATTCTGCCAAAGAAAGCGGTACTCTGGATGAGGAACATGAAGTTACCTTCGGAAAGAGGCCAAATCTCATAGGTAAACTTCTTTCCTTCTAACTTGTTTACTAGTGTTAAACATGAGTGCAGTCATGCCCCAATGTGTATATATATGAACTATTGCAGATGTACTACCAGAGTTGGAAAGAGAAGAGGGTGAATCGAAAGTGGGGGTCTTCGTTTGCGGTCCACATTCGATGCAGAAGTCTGTTGCATTGTTCTGCAGGACGTTTCCACGGACGAAGCTGAATCGGGACACGAAGAAAGATAACTGTTCCTTCATTTTTCAGTCTATCAACTTCTCTCTGTAGCAATCTTTCAAGTCGTGTGCTTGGCTGCATAACAAAGACTGCTCTTAGTAAAAGTATAGAAAGGAAAGGTTTAATTGTAACTCCATATATATATCAGAAGAAGCTAGCCCACAACTTGCAACTGCTCATGCCTTACAAGGGATCCCTACTGGATGGCAACTAGCCAAATTTGTGTGAACAAGTTCGGTTTTCCAAGTTTCCTCAACTATTATGCTCACCTATTAAGTCTAAGAATAGCAAGAACAACGAGGAGTCAGAGAATAAACAAGTGTTGGATTTGAGAATATCTCACGAATTAGAAGAAAGGAGATCAAGCACGTCAAGAGATGACCGGCTAAACACTTCTTCACATTCATAAAACATTACATTATCCATACCACGGTTACATATATATATATATATATATATATATATATATATATATATATATATATATATATATATGTTCCAAAAGATACGTTACTATTTATTCACCAAAGGACACGACCCTTTATGAATAGACACCTAATGAAAAACACTTATTCACTTAAAATAACATCTCCATGACACCGAACTCATGCATGCACTACACGTGCATGTCATGCATGAATCGGTTACTAACATATCCCCCTTAAACTACTCATGCACACTAACGTCCAACATAGATCTCGTCTGTTTGAAGTGCTCGGAGGAGAGAGGCTAAATATATATGTGAACATATCCCCCCTTAAACTATTCATGGACACTTACACCCAACATAGATCTCGTCTGTTTGAAGTGCTCGGAGGAGAGAGGCTTCGTAAATATATATGTGACTTGTTCTTCTGAACATCAATAGACTAATAGACTAACTCAACTTCATTCTTCTTGAATCTTCATCCTCAAAAATCTGCGATATTGACGGGTGGTCAATCTCTTCTTTGGCTTTGAACTTGCAATGTCATCTAGCTCACTTTCCGTCGATGTCGAATTAGAATAGCCATATTTTTCCTTATTTGCTTCTGCAAACAACAGAGTCTGTTCATTCACTTGACCACCCGACTCTACTGAGTCACTTTGATCTTTGTCTCAACATTCATAACTATAATGCCCAAATTTTTTGCAATTATAGCATTGAATGTTTGACTTGGAGTGATTACGACCTCTAAACTTCCTTCTTTGATTGTTGAGATTACTTCGACCTCTTCGATGACGCTCTTCATCGCTATCATCTAGACTATCTTCTTCTTCTTGGCTTCTGCCTTTCTGATTTCTCATCTTCAACCTTGATTCAAGAATCTGCTCGGTAGCACGACTTCGGTCTTCCTCTGCAACCTCTATTCATGAATATGGATAGAACCTAACAATTGATCAATGGATAATACTTCAATATCCTTTGATTCTTCAATGGCGACAACGATGTGCTCAAATTTCGACGTCAGGGAGCGAAGGATCTTTTCTACAACTCAAGCATCTTCAAGTTGTTCACCATTTCTCTTTAATTGGTTTACAATTACCAATATTCGAGAAAAATAATTTGAGATACCCTCGGTCTCCATTATATGAATAGTTTCGAACTCCGACTGTAACATTTGTAGGCGAATCAGCTTGACCCGTTCTTCTCCTTTGAATATGGTGGCGAGTGTATCCCATGCTTCCTTTGAAGAAGTTGCTTCAGCGATCTTCTCAAAGGTCGACTCGTCCACGCCTTGATACAACAAGAATAATGCTTTATTGTCTCTTTTCCTAGCTTCCTTCACTACATCTCTTTGTGGCTGGGTAAGTGATGCCTCCTCTTGCGCCGTAGGTTCGCTGAAACCTCCATCGACGGCATCCCATAGATCTTGGGATCCGAATAGTGCTTTCATTTGAATGCACCAATTATCGTAGCCGTCCTTCGTAAGTCTTGGAAGTTGAGGATGAACTAGATTATATGCCATCTTCAATGGAACCTGGCTCTGGATACCACTTTGTTGGATTTGAGAATATCTCACGAATTAGAAGAAAGGAGATCAAGCACGTCAAGAGATGATTGGCTAAACACTTCTTCACATTCATAAAACATTACATTATCCATACCACGGTTACATATATAGGTTCCAAAAGATACGTTACTATTCACTAAAGGACACAACCCTTTATGAATAGACACCTAGTGGAAAACACTTATTCACTTAAAATAACTTCTCCCATGGCACCGAACTCATGCATGCACTACACGTGCATGCCATGCATGAATTGGTTACTAACATACAGGACTATACACAAGAACTTCAGAATAACTAAGAACTCACTCAATTATGGTGATATGTCAATC
>OY986969.1:7143126-7480492 GCA_963920575.1 Narthecium ossifragum | reverse complement strand
CCGAAATAAACGGGTTTGGGTTTAGTGTTATCGGATTCGGGTCATGAACGGGTCGACACGTTTATGACCCGTGATTAAATAGGTCGGGTCGGGTTGACCCGCGGGTTAGACGGGTCAACCCGTTTACCCGTTTAATGTCAGCCTGTCGGAGACGACGACTGCCTGGGCTCAAGGATGGAGGTGGCGCTCGGCGGCCGGATCTGGCCAGGAAACGGTCGGAGGAGGGTCGCGGTGGATAGAGGGTGTCAGATCTAGAGTTGGCTGGTGCAGGTGACGTCGGGGGTGGCCGCGCATTGGTGGAGTGGAGAGACGTCGGGGGTGGTCGCGCGTAGGTGGAGTGGAGAGCGGGAGGGGGTCGTTGGAGTGGAGAGACGTCGGGGGTGGCCGCGCGTCGGTGGAGTGGAGAGGGGGAGGGGGGGTTGCCGTGGGTGGCCGCAGCTTCACCGGAGAAGGAGGGAAGGGAGTGGGTTGCGGCCCTTGCGAGGTAGCTCAGGAGGAAGGAGGAGAAGGCGGGTGGACCAGTGGAGGAATGTAGAGAGAGAGAGAGAGAGAGTCAGAGAGGAGTAGATGGATTTAAACGGGTCAATCTGACCCGGATCCAACCCGACCCGTTTAATAAACGGGGTTAGACAGGTCGGGTCGGGTCGACCCATTTATAAATGGGTCGGGTTCGGGTCGATAAACCTCACCCGTTTAATAAACGGGTCGGGTTCGGGTTCAGCCTTTATTAAACGGGTCAATACCCGACCCGACCCGTTTAATACAAAGTAAATTATAATATCCGTGGCGTAGGCACGGGCATTTACTAGTATATATATATGCATGCTCTTTTAACAAAATTTGTGTCCGTCTTTTTTTGTGCTTATTGTATGTACTGTAAGGAATCATGTTAAGATTCTATATAAGTTGGAAAATTTTGTTGATTTAATATTTAAATTAGCTAGAGTGGGTATATGGTTCATACAAGACTAATTCAAGCGAATTGGATCAAGTGGGATCAAATTGGCTCAAGTCACATCAAGTTTGATCAAGTAAATACCAAGAATTAATCACAAGAATTAATCACTGTCGTTGGATTGGAGGAAAGCGGAATCGGACGGCTTGGATAGATAACCTAGCTGCTAAGGCATGTTGCATGGAGAGAAGGTGGCTCAGGGCTGGGATTTATTGCCTAAAAGGACCCCTGGTGATCTCTATTAGCGAACCGAGACCCCATCCCAACTTTTTTTTGCAAACTCGGACCCCAAAGCCACTTAATTCCAAAATTACCCCTTCAATTCACCCCAGTTAATGGCCATGGATGGCCATGCCATATGACGTGGCATGGCCATCCGATCACCATCCCAACTATCCCCTTTGAAGTGACAGCATCATCATTACATGGCCACTTGGCTTGTTTTCATTGGTCCACGTAAGATTTAAATATATATAAAAAAAGAAAACATCCCATCCAAGGTGAGAGGAGAGGCTGTCACTCACCTCCTCCTCCTTCCCACCAGTAGATGTTTCTGCCCGCCAAAATCCTTGCTGGTACTTACACCTTCACCTACTTCATCTCCTTCCCATGGTCATCTCCTTCTCCCCTTTACCTACTTCACCTGCTTCACCTGCTTCATCTCCTTCCCATGGTTATCTCCTTCTCCCCTTCACATGCTTCACCTGCATCCTTGCATGACTCAGTTCTGACAGCGCCGATTCGGTGCGTGAGAAGGCATGTAAGCCCCGCGGCCTGCTCAACATTGACCTGAACATACCCATCGAACCAGATCTCAATGAAGAGGATGAACTAGATCGCACGGTCAAAGATATGTGGATAAACGGACTCACGCAGGAGGTTGATGGGTAAGTAGCAGAATAGCGAGTATTTTATTAATACACGTGGTTTTGAAAATAATTGAACGTGTTCTAAATTATATCCACGTGTACGAAATTGCATATATGCGTGTATAAAATTTTTGCACGTATATCTTTTGCACATTCTGACCCCAAACCTACATATTCCCAAAACTGCCCCTGGCATTAATGTCCATCCGATTCATAGCCGTCCGATGCATTTGAACCCGCGCGAGACTCGAGAGGGCACTCGAGAGCGTATGGTAGTGGCCAGATGGCACGCTACCATTCGCTGGCTGTACGGCGCGTCAGTGAAGACGCGACGTGACGATGTGAAACGGCTGCTCCTTGCGTCAAATCCGGACTTCAACGACGGGTATTAAATCCTACCTGTAAAAACAAGCCTCCTATTGCTAGCCCGACATTTCTTCTCCTGATCCTTGAAACCCCCCCTGCGTTTCTCCGACGGTGTTTTCCGAGTCTTCTCTGGCGGTAGCTTCCTATTTCTAGCCTGGCGTTTCTTCTTCAGATACTTGAAACCCCACCTGTGTTTCTCCGACGGTGTTTCCAAGTCTTCTCCGGCGGTCGCCATACCTTACGGCCCGAAGTTGGAATCCACCCAATCGCCTAAGAAATGGAGGGAGTACTCTCGAATGCGTTTGCGAAAGCCATGGAAACAGCCATTGTAATAGCGGCCGAGAAAATCCAAAGTCTTCAACCCAAACCCAATTTGTGAACACCTACAAACTCTTATTGCAACGAGAAATCTCCATTTATTTCATTCTATGGATCATTCCCATCGTTTATCTTACTCTAACCCTTATTCTCTCTTTTTTTTTAGTCATTGACTATACTTTCGCCATCGATTATCTTGAAATCACGCATATTTTTATACCCGATGATATTAACTCCTGCTATTTTGTGATCGCCATTTTTCTACTTGCTGTTTTGCGAACCTTTTATGCTCGGTGTTAACATCGGGTATCGTTTTATACCCGATGGTATTAACTCGTATTTTGTGGTCCCTAATTTTGTCCGTGCTATATGGCATACTTTTTATACTAGTTGTTATCATCGGGTATATGGTTATACCCGATGATATGTGCTGGTATTTTGTGCTCGTTATTTATCTACCTACCCTACTACGTACTATTTTATGCTCGTTGTTAACATCGGGTATATTTTTATAGCAGATGATATTAAGTCATGTTATTTTGTTTCATGCATTGTTTTACCTGCTGTGTTGTGCACCTTTTATGCTCGTTGTTAACATCGTATCATTGCTTATACCCGTTAATATGTGTCATTATGTACATGTATTATTTTATTGGGTTTTTTACATATATATCCTAAAAAAACTTTCAAATTACGGATTTACCCCTATATTCTTCATATTTTCATATATATCCCTCAAAAGTTTAAGTGATCACATATATATACCCTTCCGTCAACTCCCGTGAGGTTAAGTAACTTAACCATGGTTAAATCATAATTTAGGGGGCTTTTTGTAAATTTATGGGGATTTTCGTGTAACTATGGGTTTTTAGGGGTTTTTTTTTGCAAATTCTCAGTTTTCACCGCCGACGCCATTTTGCGGCCAAAAGCCGGCAAAGTTTACTGATTTCCTTCCCCTTCTTATCCTCTTCTTCTCCCCACTATTTCTAACTAGAAGCTAGTAGAAGGAGGAGTTTGAGAGAGAAAGAAACGGACAAAAACATAGAAGAAAAAAGGGGTTTTCACCAGATTTTTTCGAGATTTGAGTGGTAATTATTGATTTTTCTTCTTCTTCTTGGTGTAGATAAGCTTGCTTATTAATTCCGGGTTTTTTCATGTATTGTTGGGCATTTTTCGTGACATTTTTCAGGTTTTTGGATCTTCTCCGGCGAAGGTCGCCGGAGATGACGCCCCCCCTTTTTCCAGCGACTGTAGAGTTGGGTAATCATCGATTTGTTTCTTCTTCTTGGTGTAGATAAGCTTCCTTGTTGATTCCGGGTTTTTCCATATATTTTTGGGCATTTTTCTTGGCATTTTTCGAGGTGTTTGGATCTTCTCCGGCGAAGGTCGCCGGAGATGACGACGGGGACGATGAACAGTATCAGGGGCAAAAAGGTAATTTGACACCACGCCATTATCGGCGTTATGGAATATTCCCATTTGATTCCACGACAACTAACCCGAAGGGTATTTTTGAGATTATTTGGACTTTTCAAGGGTATATATGAAAATATGAAGAAGGTAGGGGTAAATACGTAATTTGAAAGTTTTTTGAGGATATATATGTAAAAAACCCTATTTTATTTGACGCGTGTATACAATCCTATAGATGAATCGAGCAGCGAACCCGGGAGAACCCCGTTTGTAGCCAACTGTTTTGCGACAAAGATCAAGGAGGCGGCACAAAAGTACGCGACGGATTTGCACCTTAAAATCATCCTACAGACACCGTTCGGCCATTTCCTTGACCGCCATGAGCATCACATCACGTAAAATTAACCTCCAAAAATAATAATAATAAAGAATCTACCAATGGTAAGCTAGCATTTATTAAATTGCTTGCTTATTCATCAAGGTTTTCAATCTTAATACTGATGCAAAACAATAATAAATATTCACTTTTAGAATATTTTCTGATCAGAAGATGGGAGCTCGGCGTGGGAATCCTTTCCGACGAGCGATCCTGGTCCTTGGCCTGAGGGCTCTTTCAATCCAGCGCAGCTCGCCAGAATCCGACTGCCGGGGTGATGACAGATATGAGGAGGGATTGAGCTCTCCCTGTGAGACATGCACCCCGAGATCGGAGGCCAGTGACGAGATGTAAGGCTGGGATTGGTTGGAGTCATTGATCCCATCATCATTATCATCACCGGTGATCTCATCGGTCCACGTCGATACCTATCATAGAAGCAATTGAGTCTGAGAATAAAGAAGACTAATTATATGAAAATCCAAATATAATAAAAGAAATATTTACTTTGCAAGCAATGGAGCAGTAGCAATTGACGGCATATCAAGCAGGAGGTGGCGCCAGAGTTTGCCTTGGACGGCTTGGATGGCCTCTTCTTATTGAGCAAGACCACCTTAGCGCTATTCAAAGTGAAGGGCTAGTTGAAATTAAAAAAAAAACAAAAAAAATCATTTCTTTTATCCAATTCTAAACACCGGCGGAAGGAGGAGGAGGTGAGTGACAACCTCTCCTCTCACCTTGGATGGGATGTTTTCTTTTTATATATATATTTAAATCTTACGTGGACCAATGAAAACAAGCCAAGTGGCCATGTAATGATGATGCTGTCACTTCAAAGGGTATAGTTGGGATGGTGATCGGATGGCCATGCCATGTCATATGGCATGGCCATTTACTGGGGTGAATTGAAGGAGTAATTTTGGAATTAAGTGGCTTTGGGGTCCGAATCTGCAAAAAAAAGTTGGGATGGGGTCTCGGTTCGCTAATAGAGATCACTAGGTGTCCTTTTAGGCAATAAATCCCTCAGGGCTGCAACGGAAAAATAGAGAGTAGGGGAGAGAGGGCAGCAAAAGAATAGAGAAGAGAGGGCGGACAAAAATACAATAGAAAAGAAGAGGAGAGAAGCGGCTGCGTAAGGCTGTGAGGAAGAAAGAGAGAGAGAGAGAAGAAGAGAGAGGGATTTGCGGAAGTGAGGAATAGAGAGAAGAAAGAGAGGTGGCGTTGACCGGTTGTGAGGGAAAGAAATAGAGAGGAGAAACAGAGAGGAGAGAGAGTCACGGAGGAGAGAAGAAATAGAGAAGAAAAGAGAGAGAAATAAAGAGAGAGGATGGCTGTGAGGGAGATTTGAAGTTGAGACAATCAATCAAGAAAAGCAGAGTTGCAGACCGTGATTCGAGAAGTCGAGCAAGTGCGAGGACAACGGCGTGTAGCTGAGGAGTCAGTACAGTGAGTCTTGTTAACTTGTGTACACGGTACTCTTGCTTTTTAGTGGATTGATGTCGTCTGGTCCTACGTTGGACCCATGATTTTTTTTCGTGAGGGTTTTTCCACGTTAAAAATCTTGTGTCTCTTATTTCATGTGTGTTTAATTCCCTGCTTATATCTGCTTTCGTATTTTTCAGGTGATTCGTGGGGTGTAGAATTTTTTCATGTATTTTTGTTGGGGAATCTGAGGGGTCCCGGCGATGCCGGAGATACACCAGATAGATACGGGGATGTCGCAGCGGAAGAGAAACAACCAAACCACGAAGAAAAGGGAAAAAGTGGAGACAAGGATTTACGTGGAAAAACCTATCAGCAACAACTGGAAGGAAAAAATCACGGGCATCAGATGAAATCTTCACTATGAGAGAGAGATTACAAAGCCCAAACCCTAGCAGAGACAAAGAGATCTCTCTCTAGGGTTGCCTACTCTTACACCTCTCACAATCCTCTCAATAACATCTCAACCACACAAAGAAACCTTAAAAGTACTTTATTTATAGCCTCCACTAAACACAAATCCGGATTAAATCTGAGCCATCGGATTTGCCCGTCCAGGAGAGAAGGATCGATCCCACTCATGGGAAGGATCGATCCGAGTATGCTCAAGATCGGCGAATTCTAAAATCCCGAGTAGGATCGATCGACGGATCGATCCGTCCTTGTCGTTCGAAAATAGGTGCCTTCTGTCTCTTTGTTTTCCGAGTCGGATCGATCTGTCTTTGAGAGACGGATCGATCGGCTGTTCAATTTCAAAGACCGATCGATCCGTAGATCGATCTGTCGATATTCTTCAAGGCCCGATCGATCCACGGATCGATCGGCTGATCCTTTGCTGCCGTATCATCCTCATGGAGGAAAAGTCAACAAACTCCCCCGTCCGACATATGAGGATAAGCCGTCGAACCTGGATACTCCATCAAGCTCGGAAACTCCATCAAACTCGGATTGCCATCAATTTGGATTGTGCCGCCGTCATGCCACCTCCAGTGCTGCCAGCTAGCCACTTTTATGTTGCCGTCGAAGTTAGATAACACCATCAACCTCAGATCTGCCATTGAACTCCGGATATCCCATCGGATTCAGAACCATCATCGAGAACTGTCCACCAAGTCTTGGATGTCGTCGTCAAGTCTTGATCTTCTCGGTTGCTTTCTCGCCTTCAAGTCACAGTACGTCCCGGGCTTGTAACTCAGATATCCTCGGCCGCTTCGATCGACCGGATACACCTTCTCGTGCTCCTAGCACGGAAACTCCCCCGTCACAGGACATCCACGAATCGCGTGGCGATCGCGGCGCTCCCATCTTCACCATCATCAACCTTGTCATCTTTGACGTCCTTCTTGTACTTCCTGCACTGCTTCTTTACATGGCCTGCTTTGCCACAGTAATAGCACGTGACACTTTTTCTTCTGCCTTGGTTCACTGCCACCATAGACTCTGAATCTATCTGCCTTGTTTCAGTAGCCTTCCGTCTGGTCTCTTCGTTCAGCAAACAGCCTGTAACTTGGTTCAGAGATACTGCTCCGTCAGGCGCTGAGTTGCTGAGCGATACTACCAGGTTCTCCCAAGAATCTGGCAAAGAACTAAGCAGAAGTGATGCCTTCAGGTCGTCATCCAAAACCATCTTCATGGTTGCAAGTTGATTGACGAAGCTCTAGAACTCATTCAGGTGCTCGGCTATCGACCCTCCATCCTGGTACTTCAGATTCACAAGTTGTCGGATCAAGAAAGTCTTGTTTCCAACAGACTTCCTCTCGTAAAGCTCGTGAAGCTTGTCCCACAGATCTTTGGCCGTCGTCATCGTCGACAGGTGGTGTTAGACGCCATCTTCCAAACACTGTCGGATACTAGCCAATGTTTTTTTGTCCAGCTTGTTCCATTCTCCTTCCTCCATCCCTTTAGGCTTCTTTTCTATTCCATGCAGAGGCTCGTAGAGATCCCTGCAAAATAACAGATCCTCCATCTTTGTCTTCCATAGGCTCCAGTTGTTTCCGTTGAGTAAATTCATCCGTATAACATTGGCGTCCATCTTGCTTCCGCCAGAATCCAAACCCAGATGCTTCAGATCTTTGATTAGGGATTTAGAATCTTGATCAGGGATTCGAATCCCCCTAATCTCGGAACCTAGGCTCTGATACCACTTGTTGGGGAATCTGAGGGGTCCCGGCGATGCCGGAGATACACCAGATAGATACGGGGATGTCGCAGCGGAAGAGAAACAACCAAACCACGAAGAAAAGGGAAAAAGTGGAGACAAGGATTTACGTGGAAAAACCTACCAGCAATAACTGGAAGGAAAAAACCACGGGCAGCAGAGGAAATCTTCACTATGAGAGAGAGATTACAAAGCCCAAACCCTAGCAGAGACAAAGAGATCTCTCTCTAGGGTTGCCTACTCTCACACCTCTCACAATCCTCTCAATAACATCTCAACCACACAAAGAAACCCTAAAAGCACTTTATTTATAGCCTCTACTAAACACAAATCCGGATTAAATCTGAGCCATCGGATTTGCCCGTCTAGGAGAGAAGGATCGATCCCACTCATGGGAAGGATCGATCCGAGTATGCTCAAGATCGGCGAATTCTAAAATCCCGAGTTGGATCGATCGACGGATCGATCCGTCCTTGCCGTTCGAAAATAGGTGCCTTCTGTCTCTTTGTTTTCCGAGTCGGATCGATCCGTCTTTGAGAGACGGATCGATCGGCTGTTCAATTTCAAAGACCGATCGATCCGTAGATCGATCTGTCGATATTCTTCAAGGCCCGATCGATCCACGGATCGATCGGCTGATCCTTTGCTGCCGTATCATCCTCATGGAGGAAAAGTCAACAATTTTGTTATTGGTTATTCCTTTGATTTTTGTTTTTATCCCCAACCCCTTGGACGTGCCTGCTTACGGCCCCCAAAACTTATGTTTTAATCCACAACCAGAAACTAAGATGATTAACATGCGCTCGATTAATTTCTGCATGTTTTAGTTGATTACGTACGTAGTAGACTCTCCCTTTGAGTCCAACACAGACAGGTTTCCAAACCCTATTTTAGAGAACGAAATTACTATTCAACATATACACTTACGAATCCATGTAATTCCATGCATGTAATTAATTTCTCTTTTCCTCTCTAGTTTCTCAACAACCAGAAACTAATGAATCCATCAAGACAATAACTTAAGTATACATCAATATCATCATTCAAGGATCAAGCTGCAATGGGGTCTGTTTTTACAGTATGAGGATTAGCATAACTTCTCACCCTCCCACCATCCTTCAATAACTCAACCAATCTCCTCTTCACATCATCAACATCAATGCCCAAGGCTCCATCCTTCAATAACTCAACCAATCTCCTCTTCACATCATCAACATCAATGCCCAAGGCTTCTATGTAGTTGATCTCCTGTATCAAAGGGCATCTCCTGCATCAAAGGGCCGATGATGTTCCAGATGAAATGTCACACACCAACCAAGAAAACTCATCCAGTCCGGGGCGTGAGGGTTCTAATTTTATTCAATCTATCTGTGGCGTATTTATAAAAAAGGGTTATTTACATATGTACCCCTAAAAACTTGCGAAATAACATATATACCCCTACATTATCTCATATTACATATATACCCTTACAAACATAAAAAAAAATCCAAACCATACCCCTCCGTCCTCACACCGTTAAAAATGCCCTATAAAATGACCTTTTTGCCCTTTATTCATGTTTATTAGGATTCAACTCACAAGGGTATGATAGGGGCAAAATGGTCATTTTATAGGGCGTTTTTAACGGTGTGAGGACGGAGGGGTATGGTTTGGATTTTTTTGATGTTTGTAAGGGTATATATGTAATATGAAAGAATATAGGGGTACATTTGTAATTTAAGAAGTTTTGGAGGATTCAAAAGTAATTATCCCTATAAAAAATAATACATCTAAAAGAAACAATTGATCTAGGTGAAGACTATAATTTTACTAAAGATCACTATTCATCATTTATATATAAAGTTTCTGATACAAAACTAATTCTCAAAAGCAAATGTACATAGCTATATCTCAAAAATTCTTACAGAAGGAAATTATACATTTATACAGTTTAACAGTAGAAACTACACGTCCTCAAACACCTCCGGAAGTCGATGCGCCACCAAGAGCCTGTCCAGCTAGTGTTACGGAAGAAGAGTTGACTCCTGCACCTGCAAAACGCAGCTCGAGTAGGAGTGAACGATAAACTCGGCATGATTTCATTCTACGTCACATTGAAAGGAAGGGAAACAGTAAAGTCCCATGTTCTACCTTATCTCTAGGGGAAAACACACGTTACGAACACCGCCTATCCCAGGGCACGCACTCTGATGACCTCCACTGTCAATCGTCGTTCCTCTCAAACCAAGTGCTCTAACGCTGAAACAACATGGGTAAGACACATGGAGATACGTAACTTCACCTACTAAACTGAGTATGAGACAAGAGCCTAAGACGATATCTACAGCTCAATCAGAGTAATTGAAGCTAACTAGACTGTAACCTCGATAACATCATGTTATCATAACAATTTAGCCCTAGACCTCGCTACCCAGCCTCAGTACTACGGCTAGATTTTAGCTGCCCGAGCCCTATGATCAGCGATCAACCCATCGCCCACACCTAGCCTAGAATGCATCTAACACAATCAATTATATGTATGTTGACACGCACATAGATAAGATTTCATGCATGCAACAATATGATCAAATAATATATAGGGCTAGACACAACATACAACTCGCTAAGGGGGTGATCATAACAAAGGTCTAGATAAAGCGGATAAATTGGCGCACAGTCCTACAAGTCTCCACGAGACTAAGCAAACAATCTAAACTAACATTCAAAGTAGATTTCAGCATTACGACAACAAACACCGCCGTCAACCAAAACTCTAGAAGGGGATACAACCCCAGCTCACAGGCAATCTATCAGTTGAATATTTTATTCTACAGATCCCAATGTGCATGACCCCCTTGGTTCAACCACAAGCCACACATGAGGCCTACACATATATAATAACACACACACACACACACAGATATATTTATAGATCGAAAAGCTCGAATTATCGAATTAGAACCAAAGATACTACTAATTTCGAAAAATCCTAACTTTCAATCTAACTGTCTGATTGACCTGAAACTTGATATGCCTACTCATTGACATACCCCAAATTACATATCCAATAATAGGATCAATCGGAAGCAAACAATTGATAAAACCCTACAATTTCGATTTAATTTCAGATTTGATAAACAACTCAAAATCCCGTAGAAAGTTCCTTGTATTAAAACTAAAATTGGAAGATCAAACCAAAAGGTCACTAAGACCATCACATCCAAGAATAAAATCAATTGGATAACTAATTTTCACTTAATTTCACTAATTAAACTAACTGCTCTGTTCTGCACAACCTGTCCATTTAATTCACTAAACATCATACATAAATCCGAAAAATATGAAACCAGTTGAAATTGAAATCTAACTCATAGATATACAACTTGCATGTTGAAGATCAACTGAGATAATGCACGAAAACTCTGTCATCAAGCTCAAACATAGCTGTTTTAATTAAAACAGAAATCCGGGAATAAATCAAGGAAAACTCACTTAAATCCGGTTTAAATCCCACCAAAAATCCAATCAAACATCAATCAGATATTAAGCATACCTAGGAGCATCATCTAGCATATATTAATCAAGAAATTAAGCATTCAAACAACCAAGAACACTTAAACTAACTTAAGGTGAAGAATCCTACCAAACTACGTACGCTAATCCACATTTAATCCTTGATTAAACCGTATAGGCAAGTCTTTGATCCACTCCTGTAGCAGCTGGCATTGTCCCCAAGGCATTGAATCAAGCTTCTCAAGCGAATTGAAGCAACAGCGAAGAGAAGAGAAGAAAAAAGAAAACAGAGGCTGGTCGCGGGTTCTTATAAACCCGAGTCCGATCGATCGGTCAACAGTACCGATCGATGACCGATTGGTCAGTACTAGGTCGGTTCACATCCTTATCTGGATATGTCAATGTCAGTACCGACTTCGAATCCGATCGGTCGTCCCCAGGACCGATCGATTGTTCCGGGGCTGACAACTGTCCAAAAGACCAGTTGTCGCGCCCGAGCCCGAATCTTCATTCGAAGCTCACCTAAGATTCTAACAAACACATATATCATTCATAGGGTTGTGTGCACTATGTGGGTGTGAAACCGACCACCAATGTGCAATTTACCAAATTTTTCTTGGATTCCAAAATTAACAATGCGATTAAACTGATCGCGCTCGACGCTGAAAGCCTAAAACAAGCCAATCGGGCACGGCCCCCGACCTACGAGGTCGAGCTAGGTTAGAGGAAAGGGTCCTCACATGAAAGCTGTGAAATCCATGGCCGAGGCTTATATGAAACAGAAAGCTGTTCATAGATCATTGGAATAACACAAAGGCAGAGCAACATGAAGGGAAGAATTTGAATAGCATGACTACTCTTAAATAGATGAAACTGAGTTTTCAATTCAGTGGGAATTTAGAACTTCAATAGGTACAGTGCAGAATTAAGGAGAAAAAAACTTTAATCATTCCTCATAATACAGACCCACCAACTAGTTTAGCAATCATGCAGATATAATCTTAACTCAGCAATAATGCATATACATACATGTTAGAAATTAGTGCTAAACTTGCTCTTAACATGCTATGTTATCTAATAGGTTTCATAACTAATTAGGGGCGTTTTGGGAGTAGCATGTTATGTTATATGTAGTGGTATGTTAGAGGGTTTAAGTTGTGATGAGAAGTTTGCTCTTGGGTACGAGACTTCTCTATTTTGCCTTTAGGTTGCTTCTTCTTATTCTTGGTGTCAAGAGCAAGGGAAGCGAAGAGGGATTAGTTCAAGCTTATTGGAGATTGATAAGACGTGAAAAGTACACAAATCACCCTTTCAATTTGGCCTTGTTAGTCTTCGAGCAACGCCCTACTGACTACCATTACCCCGTTACAGGTACAAGAGCCCTCAACGATGATTAGATCAAGTTTGGAGCTAAAACGAACTCATTCAGGCCAGTTTAGTATGAAGAAGATCGATCTTTTATTGAAAAAGATCGATCCTTTAAAGACATCAAGAAGAAATCTAGTCGTAACAACAAAGATCGATCTTCTCCTCATGAGAAGATCGATCCTCTATGTGCATTTTCGGTGACAGAGCGCAAGTTTTGCAAGGATCGATCTTTCCCTAGGGCATGATCGATCTTTCATGGGCAAAAGAGATGACAGAGCGCAACAATTTAGAGGATCGATCTTCGTCTACTAAAAGATCGATCACCTTATGGAGCTGAGGAGCATATGAAGCGCAAAATATCGATCTTCATCGGGGCGCAGCCGCCCGTCAAGAACACAGATCGATCTTCATCCATAGGAAGATCGATCATCCACGGAACCAGTAATCACATGGAAGAGAAAGATCGATCTTTTACCCTATAAAGATCGATCTTTATGTGCCAGCTGAGCAAAATCAACGGCCCAAATCTAATCCGAGTAGGGGATATTTGTAATTTATAAATATACCCATTTGGGGGAATTTTGAGGATCCTCTCTTAGACTTTTTCCAGCCTTTCCTCTTTAAGACTCCTCGTACCTAATTTAGAATAAGGCCTTTTTGAAGGAGATCCTTGGAAGGAGAGCGTCATCAACCTCCCTCCATGGATCAAACCCCAAAGATTAGTTACTAAACTCTTAGCTTAGGGATTCTTATGATGTAATAAGGGATCCTTTTAAGGAATCTTAGGATTTAGGGCTTTTGCTACTCTATTAAATGGTTGTATGGATTGGATTTAATCTCTTTATGAATTTGGTGTTGTTTTCATTGATGAATGCTTGGATTGCCCTCTTGTGCCCCAGATTTAGGTCTCTTGCATGCTAGGGCTTGGATGGAACCTTTCGTGAGAGGGATTCATGCTAGAACCATGGATTCTCTCATGGCGAAGGATTCTAATCCAAGATTGGAATAGATTGGGGTGCTAGAACCACCACCAATCTATTCCTAACCCTCCACCCATCCTATCATTGGGATTTTGGGCAACGAGGTGCTAGAACCACCTCGCTATCACATCTAGATCCATACCATGTTAGCTCTCTTGCGACGAATCCATCCTAATTAGAGGGTTCGTTAGCGGCGATCGTACTAATCATTCAGTAGCTGACCATTAGACGTTTGTTCTTGCCGACGAGGGATCTTAACCCGAGCCTCGTCGAGCGATAGATGTAACTAGCCACTCGCTTATCGACATTCAGATTTAACCATTCAATTTGAGGAGGCATGCCCTGGTCCTAGGAAGCATTATTAGAACCCTTGTTATTGATTAAGAATCCCTCGGCCCTTCTTCATATTTTATCACCTTTTTCGCATTAATTTTAGTCTAGTCTAGTTAAAAACCTGAATCTTAATCTTTTCCTCCAACTTCTTGGTAGACAATTATGCTTAGTATGCCGCTTCAATTCTAGTTTCTTCCCAGTGGATCGACTCGGACTCACCACTAGCTACCCCCAAAGGTAGTTAGTAGAGAGTTTGATTATAAATTTCTAATTTTTATCAGCCACGTTAAGCCACGACACTTTTCACGTCCTATCAGAATTTTGAATTTTAAATTTTAAATTTTAAATTTTGTTTCATATCTTAAAAAAAAAGAGTTGTACTTACAATTGCTATATCTTTGTGTTGATAGGAGATGACTCCTGCAAGACTTCGACGATCAAGATCGGCGACTGACGTCTCGTGCTTGGACTGGCCCATTGTAAAGTATTTCTACCTTTTGGCTTGGTCCTTGTTTATGTGATTGTTTATACATGGCCGATGAGTATATGCCACTGGGTGCCGCATTGAACGATTATTTGTTACCATTTAATTATGCACCTGCTTATGTTAACGATGCTTATGATTTCTCAAACCCGGCATATGACTTGCATTCATACACCTATGATGCGGATTTGAGTAATCATCCATACTCTTATTGGAAACCACAAGGTCAATACCCTCTTGATGTTCAACCACAAAACATGAGCTCACCCGACCAATATTTTGCACTTAGCTCTACATCGCCCTATCTTTCTCAAACACAATACCCACCACCCCAACATTGGTACGATCCCCCCATTTCTTTTGAACCACAAGCACAAATAGATCCATGTTTAGATGAAAGGATCCTTAAAGTTCTAGAGTCTTTTGAGACACAAAACCAACTTATACGTTCTAACTCGCAATCATTAGCCAATATAGAAGTCCGAGTTGGACAACTAGCTTCCTTGATTGATTCATACTACGATAAGGTTGATGATTGTGTGAGTGAGGTAGTGCCACATAATTTTAATAATGATGCTTGTGATGCTTATTTTACCAATGTTAACAATGCATGCAATGATGGGATTTCTTTTGAGGTGTTACCGGTTCATGATATTATGGATAATATTTTGCCTTGTGATGTGAATGAATCGGTCCCTCCGGTGTTTCTTGATGATAATGGTATAGATGAATGCATGCATGATTTGGTACCTCCCATGTGTCATGATAATGTTCTTAGCGATATGATTTCCAATCATATTGAGGTTTCATGGGATATCACGATGCCGGTTTATGAAGCCTTCCTCAAGGACACACCTAAGATTGAGGATGAATCATTTGATATTAATGTGCCGGTTTATGAAGCCTTCATCAAGGACACACCTAAGATTGAGGATATGCTTGATTTTAATAATGATTCATGCGATATTGTGTCGCCGGTTTATGAAGGTTTTCATGAGCATAGATATGATTTTGAGGAGGATGATTCTTATGATATTGATTTACCGGTTCACGAAGCTTTTTATGAGGGCTTACCTATTCTTGATGCATTGGATGACAATGATATCTTTCAAATTTTTGATGATTATGGGGATGATGGTGTTTGCAATGATACATTGTTGGTTTTTGACGTGTCGGATGAGAATGATGTTCTACCTTGTTTAAATGATCATGAGGACTCTAATGATATTTGTGAGAGCTTTTATAGAAAGCCTCAAATTGAGCCTCTACCTTCCATATCATCCACACTAGTTGAACATTTTGAAGGGCCGAACCTTGTTTCAATTGAAGACCACGCCAATTTCCTACGTTATTTCATCAAGGACCTCATTGAGACTCCTCACCCTTCAAGAACTTTGTTTGATAAGGACGTTCCATTTCTCTTTGATGAAGCATGTTTACATATCTTCACATTTCTTCGGACCATGTATTTCTCTACCTTGAACCATCGGCCCCCAAAAGCCGGCTTAATGACGGCTCTATGTGAAAAAGTACATGGATTGAAGGCTAGTGAATGGCTAGTGCATAAACCTTCGTATGGATTATTTGTCAAGGACCCTCATTTCTTCTTTGATAAATCATGTTTGCATGTCCTCTCTTTTCTTCAATCAATGTACTTCTTTACGTGGAACCATCGACCACCCAAATTAAGTTTTGATGTACATAGCATAACGTCGGGCGGAAGACGGTAAAATGAGCGCTTGTTGGGAGGCAACCCAGCATTTCCATGCTTCTTTGATTGTTTACTTGCATGCTTGATTGTTTTGTCTTTATTTTAGGCATGTTTGCTTGGTTCCAATGAGTGCTTCCATGCATCCGGTACGCAAGTTTAGGCCTTGGTATGTTTAGATCCTTGTACGATGTTAGGCCAAGACGATGATGTTTGTACTATTGCTTTTATTGGACTAACCCTTGGTTATGGTTATATTTCATATCTTTTTTGGATTTGGCCAAGGATACCTTCACATGGATGCTTTGAAGCACATCATGTTATCTCTTCCCTTTTACCCTTCATATGTGCTTGACGACAACCACATTTAAGTTGGGGGGTATATTTGCATGTTCGATAACCTATGTACCTTCACTTAATTTGTCAATCTACTTGCACTAATTACTATGTGAAATTATTTTTGTGTTAGATGCTTGTCTTAGAGAACCATTGCACGGATTTTCTTGATTTTCATGTCTTATAAAAGGTTGTGAATCATTGGATAAATGACATTTTTCTTTTACTTCAATTCGGCTTGGCACTTTGTAAGGCTAATTGAGTTGTAACGCCCCGGCCCTCCACTGGGCCCCGGCCCCGGGCTCCCGGTCCAACCAGGATCCACCCGAGGGCCCCACCCGACACAATATTGTCCGCTTTTGGCTCACCGCAGAAATATGGGAAAACTTCCCAATATGTCACCCATCGTGGGACTACTCCAAGTCGAGCACGCTTAACAATGGAGTTTTCTGACGGATCACTGCCAGCACGGCTTTAAAACGCGTTGTGTCTATTAAGGGCTTACTATATACTTATATCGAACCCCGGACCATACCCAGGCGGTATGGGATTGCTTACCCGGCTACCCGACTCAGCCCCGCCCTCTAGGCGCAGGCATCTTGTCCCACGGTAGACCCAGCGGGCCTCACATGAGTGGTCCCAATCACCTGCGCACTCGCACTTGTATGAAGGGTTAAGTGATTATTTTGAGTAGTGACCTTGATAGATTGAGATTCTGAAGCATATTCATGATCGATTGATGTGACTTATAGTTGTGTTAGAAAATTTTCGTTGACTAGCCTTGATTCGTAGTCTTCTAGGTTTGGATAATTAAGTCTGTGGGGTGTTTTACACCTAATGCCCTAAAGCCGCCTGGCTTGGGAGTCATTGACCCAACACTCGCTACATGGACCTAGTAGAAAGCTTAAAGGATCAAGGCACTGCACAGTCACGCTAGTTAAATAAAAGCATAATGGTCATTAGTTGTGATTCGTGGCCTTCTAGGTTCGGGAGATTAAGTATGAGGGGTGCCTTTACACCTAGTGCCCCAAACCATATGGTTTGGGAGTCACTGGCCTAAATCCTGTTACATGGACCTAGTAGAAAGCCTAAGGGATCATGACATTGCACAACCACATGCTCTATTCCTCGAAAAAAAAGAAAGAGAGAAAAGAAAAGAAAAAAATATGATTAGTATTGAATAAAACATGTCACATGTTCAATTGATTTGAATTGCTAAGGATGATTGATCTTGATTGGCTCCCTACTTAGATGATTACAAGACCCCGATTACTTGGTTGCTCCTTTCACGACAAGGGATTGTTCAATTAGGTCTTAATTGTGTCAAGTGCTTTGAAGTCTTGGAAGTATATCATTTATATTCTTATTCATTTGCTTTTTACTTGGCCATGACTTGAGAGATAAAATTCGTTTATGGAAATCTACTTTGAGCATCGGAGTTGAGAATTGCTTGCATATGAATCAATGCAATGTATTTTGATAAATTAGTGGTTTTGGTTGTTTATTTGTTTGTGTATTTCTTTCTTTTTGGCTTTGCTCGAGGACGAGCAAAGTGTAAGTTGGGGGGTGTGATGAGACGTGAAAAGTACACAAATTAACCCCTTAATTTACCTTTATTAGCCTTCGAGCAAGGTATTTCTAATAATCTTCATGATATTTTAGGTACAAGAGCCCTCAACAGAAGTTAGATCAACTTTGGAGCGTAAACGAGCCTATTCGAGCACATTTAGGTACACAGGTCAACTTCAAAGATTAAACTGTACCTTCTCATGAAGAACCAGATAATGTGTCATATATGATTGGAAAGCTCTGGAAGTCTAGTTTCTGGAGTATTTTACGGTTCATGATTCCGAGATTCCTAGATGAAGTTATGGTATTTTTTGTACCAATGCGCAGTGTTGAGTGGCAAAAGAGATAATACGCAGGAAAGAAGATCGATCTTCTTCACCTAAGAAGATCGATCTTTGTAATGTAGCAGAGATGACAGAGAGCAATAATTCAAAAGATCGATCTTCTCCCTATAGAAGATCGATCTTTCTCGGGCGCAACCAACTATACGGGATGAAAAGATCGATCTTCACCCCTAAAAGATCGATCTTTCGTTGCCAGTTAAGCAAAATGAAGGGCCCAGATGTAATCCGAAGGGTAGAAGCTTGAGGGCTATAAATACCAAACTTTGGGCTCTTATTGGGGGATTTCTTTGGACAAGAAGAGGCTAAGGAAAGAGGCAACCCCCTTGGGCAAGGAAGGGAGCTCTCATCCAAGAGGGAGGAGATTGATGAAGAAGAGGAGGATCCATCTCTTCTCCATTGGTTCTCCATCGAAGATGAGTAGCTAATCTATTCACCTAGTGGAATACCATGATGTTTTAGGTTTTCTTTATAGTTTTGTTTGGATTTTTAGATGTTGTAAACCCTATTGAGACAAGATTGTATGGATTTATGCTTCATTTATCATCTTTGTAGTTGGATTCTAATGTTGAATGGTGGATCTCATTCTATTTCATAGGCTAGACCCTTATGCTTGGATGGTGTTTGTTGATATTCCCCGAAGAGTAGGCTATGCTAGAACCATGGCCACTTGTGTTGAAAGGAGAATTGGCTCTAGGTTAGGGCTTGTAGGTGCTAGAACCACCTCAATCCACATCTAGCCTAGCCTCCATTCCATCTTTCTAATGTATTGGATGCGATGTGCTAGAACCACATTGGTCCATTACCATATTCCATACAACCCAATTCCTTGCGACGAGATGATCCTAACCCGACCTCTCGTTGGCGATGATCGAAGCTAATCACTGGATCGTCGACTTTCTAGCATACACCTAGTGCGACGGATAGTCTTTAACCAGTTATTCGTTAGCGACGACCTTTGTTAACCACAAGGTAGTCGATTTTATAGTGTCTGGATAGGATTGTACATCTTGATCCATTTGAAAGTTACGATTGAGCCTAATCCGGATTGGGATTCCCTAGGACCTCTTTCTATCCATTGAATCATTTACATGTTTTCTTAGTTATCAATTCCTAAAACTCCAAAACCATTTTTTTTATTATCTTTGTAGGAACACTTAGATTGAGGTAAGTAGTTTAATTGTTTCCATACGCATTCCCTGTGGATTCGACTCGGACTCACCGCTAGCTACCCCCAAAGGTAGCTAGTTAGAAGTTTGATTATAAATTTGTAATTTTGATCGGGCGCGTTAAGCCGCGACACTTTCAACGTCTTATCAGAGATCTTCTAGCAAAGAAGTGAGTGGCCTCTCTTCCTACCCTCTTCATCCCTTGTAAACTTTCATTGGGTATTAATTGAAGAGCTTATTAGTTGGTTCTTCAAATTGATGTTTTCTTTTGTCAACTCTTGGTGAATCTATGCATTGAAGTTATTTGAGTATCTCTTTGTGAGTTTGGTATTCTCTGTTCTTGTTTCTAGTTGGTGGTGTGCGATCCTTGGTGTGTATGAGACCTTGGGTTTCTACACTTGGAGAATAGGAGGTGCTCGGTGAAAGAGGCCGCGAGCTGATTTCTCTACATGATATCATAGCTAGAAGGGTTCTTTGTAGTGGGATGAGATCCTACATCCTTGAGAAGCAAAGGGGAGGTGTTCCAAGTTGTGCACACAAGGTGTTTGTTGTTAGTTCTCTATGATGGATAATATATATAAAATATTATATGAATAATATATATATTATTTTAATATATATATTAAAATTTAACTTTATTGCCTCATTATGTGAACATTATATGAATGATATATATGTATATAACATTATATGAATAATATATATATAGATATAACATTATATGAATTATATATATATATTAATATATATAATATTTTAATATTTTAATATATATTAAAATTTAACATTATCACATCATTATGTGAACATTATATGAATAATATAGATATATATATTATTGAGATTAAAATAATATAGGGGTTTTTACATATCTATCCTTCAAAAGTTTTTAAATATCACAATTACCCCTATATTTTTCCGGCTTACTAAAATACCCTCAAAAACTTGAAAAATGCGTAAACCTACCCCTCCGTCTAGTTCCGTCTATCCATCTAACTTAACCATGGTTTCATCTATTTTGACTAGTTTTCTTGGCTTGCTAACGTAGAGAGAGTGATACATGTGTTTTGACCAGCTATTTGACTGATTTTCTTAGCTTGTTGACGTAGGAAGAAAGATATATGTGTTTTCGTCAATTTTGACCAGCATTTTGACTGGTTTTGTTGGCTTGCTGACATAGGAAGAGAGAGAGAGAAGCTGTGGCCTCTGCACCCAACTCTCCGGCACCCATGCATAGAGCACTGCCTCCAAGCTCAGCGGCGGTGGCGAGGAGGGGGACATTGTGACCCTCTCGGTGACGACAATGAAGGCGTAGCCGACGCGGCGTTGGAGGAGGTGTGCGGCGAGGTCCATGGCCATGACGCCGGCACCTGCACCCCATGCCGGAGAGGTTGAAGGTCTTGATGTTAGACCGGAGGCTGAGGTGCAGGACAAGGAGGGACGTGAGGGAGGGGGTGGGGGAGAACATGCTGCAGGCGGCGATGAGAATGGAGACCTCGGAGGAGGGGATGTCGGACTTGGAGAGGATGCATGATCAAGAACGTAAGTCCATCTGGCCGTCACCATAGCTCTCCCTCTCCTCGCCACAATAGCCATTCTAGGTAGCCTCTGCGCCTCGTGCCACTGTAAGCCTCGGACGCCGAAGGGACACTCGCCAGCTGGAGGGCCAACGTCTTCGTCCCCGGGCTCGAATAGATCAGCTAAGACCAATCGGGAAGTGCTGCCAATATCGTCGTCGGAGAGCATCGAGATCGGTGCCCGTGTCTCGGACCAACTCCTTCATCGGCTTCGACGCCTCCCACTCTTGATGTACGTTCTTGATCATACATCCAAACGGTTTGGCATACAGGACTTCCGGTAGATGGTGCGCATGAAGTCGGCGCTCTCGTCGGAGAAGAGCCGGCTGCGGAGGCCGAAGTACTTGGCGACCTCGAGAGTGCCCGGCGGTCGTGGTCGGGCTTGTAACAGGAGTAGATGCGTTACAGGTATTAACAGGGGTAATAATGTCTTTTTAGTTGCCGTCGTTAACGGCGTTAAAGAATATTCCATGAAGATTCGCCGGCAAGTAACCCGAGGGGCAGATTAACCATTTTCTCAAGTTTTCAAAGGTATTTTAGTAAGCCGGAAAAATATATGGGTAATTGTGATATTTAGAAACTTTTGAAGGATAGATATGTAAAAACCCCAATAATATAATGACTTTATTGAGATTAAAATAATGTTCACATAATTTTAATGTTTACATAACTTTATTGAATATATTTTACTATATATAATATATATTATTCATATAATTCATATATATATATAATTCATATAATATATATATAGGATCAGAGTGCATCGGCTGATCCAAAAGACAACAAAACACGTGCATCTACTGCCCAATGCATTCACCACATGATGCATGCATCCTACGATCCCATGCATCACACGATTCCACCAATGTTGTGTTTTTTTGGATTCTACAGATGGCCAATAATTTATGCCATACGCATTTTTTTGCAGTCTATATCGGGTCGACAACCGAGAATATATGCAACATGACATGAGTGTCATGCTTAAGTGAACAAGTTCTCATGAACATGTTACCACAAATTTGAAACTTGGATCGAAACCTCAAAATCCTACGAAAAGTACAATTAGATTTCTTATGACGAAGTAACCATGCCAACTTACGCAGAGTCCAACATGACACGTGTCGGGCAATTTAGCATGACCAATTTAGAAGTGCATTTATATAGTGACTAGTCTAGCATCAACTGCTCTAATGCGTTTGCAATTTGATGTGCTTTTTTCTGAAATTGAGAGTGACCACTTCATTCGACCTTGAAGCTCTAAGAAGGGGGGGTTTATCTTAGGCTTTATACGTTAAAATCAATTAAGGAAATCGAAATGGGATGAGTCTAATGAAATCATATGCATGCTAAAGATAAGAGCAGATATTGTATTTAAGCAAGGGATATGAGATGAGAGTTAGAGAGATTGCACCAGATTTATAGTGGTTCGGCAAACCTTGTCTACGTCCACTTCACTCAATGTCCTCCTTGAGGTTCCACTACTTGCAAGAACTCTTACAAGTTGTCCACCAAGCTTCCGGGTGCTTGGCAACCTATCCACCAAGCTTACGGGTGCTTGGCAACCTTACAATCTCTTTAATATCTCTCTAAGATATTTCTCTCAAAGTCTACTTCACACTTGAAGTAGTTTTACAAAGGTTTTGCTCACTAATAAGAGATAGAAACTTGCTAGAATATGATTACAATAATCCCTTACCTCCCTCTAAGTCTTTGGAAAGTTTGTTGCCCTATCCCTTTTATAGCTGAGCTTCAAACCCTTCCAAATAGCCTCCCAACGGCTATTTCTTTCTCCTGCAACGGTTCTTTAACGACTCTTTTCTGGACTGGCGGTCGACCGTCGCATCGTCCGTGACATCGTCCGCCAGGTTCTTCTTGAGCCACGGTCGATCCACCTGTCAACCGTCAAGCCTCACGATTGACCTTCCCATCGACCGTGACATCGTCCGTCAGGCTCTGTTGCGAAAACCGCTTCCCACGGCCGATGTACCGATCGACCGTCGCTTCTTTGAGCCAAGTCACATAGGCCACGATCGATCGGTCCATCGACCGTCAGCCTATTTTCCCATGTATAGCTTCCGCGGTCGATCCTTCCATCAACCGCCATTCCCCACGGTCAATCCATGCATCGTCCGTAGCATCGACCGTCAGTTCAAAAACACATTAAATATGATCTTAATGCTTTCCAATTTAAGGGATATTAATATTAAACCATTGTTTTATCATCAATTATATATTGACATCATCGAAACAATATTAGGGCTAACAGACCTAAGCGCTTAAGCTAATTCAGTGTGACAATAGGTTGAAATGGTTTATACACAATGTTTCATGTATCCCTTCATCAACATCTCTCATAAGGTCATAATGTTGCAAAAACAAAATTGAGCTGCAATGTGATTGGGTCAAATTGTAGACCAATTAAAAGGCTCAAGGTCACAAGACAAGTTAGGTTGAAAAGCACACAAGCTTTTAAACGTGGATAAATTTGAGGACATGTAGGTGTTGAAACAAGTAGGAACTAATCAGTTTGGACTTGGATGTTTTTGGCACATCTAGCATCAACCACCAGCATGAGAAGTATGATGTATTTATTATAAGTAGGATAAGTAGGAAACTTCTGCACTGCTGAAAGGTTGAAGTATGTCATCGACCAATAGGCATTTCACAAAGTTATAAACTCTAACTTGATATATAATCTCTTGCAAATAAGAGGAACATTGGTTCTTTGCAGCAAGTGGTTGAGTTTTGAATTGAGGACTTTTTGTAACTTTTTTGGCTATACTGATATCATGTCAGTACCGTTGTTCTTGACATTGGTGTTTATGATAGCTGAAATGTTAATCGTATCTGTTAATAGCTCATCATCCTCATGGACTGTTGTGCATTCAAACCTTGGGACTATTGGGATAGATGTCACTCTTGTTAATGGTCTGATTATTTTGACACACTATTGGGATTAATATCACAGTTAGCTACATCCTGAGTTATAGCTGGTTCAAAGTTTTGAAGAGATATTATTCAATGGATTAATGAGTTTGAAGAGATATTATTGAATGGATTAATATCACAGTTGGCTATATTGAATGTCAATACTTGGTTATTACAATTACCTATTAATTATTGATAGGGTTTTGGAAATAAAAAATTATTTGTATTGCCATTTCGTTCCTATTAACTGCAGCTTTTCTTCTATGTTGTTGATGTTGTTATAGTAACTATTGCCTGATTACAACTAAAATCTTTTTACTTGATCAAAGTATGTTGAGTATTTGTTCAAAGTATGTTTTTGGTTTTTTTTTCTTTATTTTACTATTATTAACATTTTTTGTTGCTATGGAAGGTGGTAGCTTTGGGGAGATAAGGGCTACAACAGTGTTACAGTCGGCTGTTAAGGAGGAATGGCCACTAGTAGAACATGACAACATGGTTGTTAGTGTTGCAGTGGGCTTTTGTTTACTTCATTTCTGGTAGACAAGACATGTCATAAAATATCATGTACTACTTTATTGGGATGATACCTATACTTGTTATTTGGTCCCAAACTTATTTGGACATGACAACATGGTTGTCATATGGTTTTAACAACACATGCAGAAGATGTAGGCATATGAGTTAAAAATACTCTGCCTTTAATAAGGCTGGTGTTGTTTCTATTCTATGGTTGACTTTTTTTCTTCGATTGCATGGTGGATGCCAAATTTGTTGCTCCCTTCTCCTCTATATATTTCATCTGTTGAGCTCATTCTCTTCATTGTTTGGGTTGAGTCTTTGGTGGGTGCCTCATGACAATCGTAATTAAGGTATTGCTTGTAGGAATCTGATAGATGATCTTGCTTCTTTTTGTACCATATGGTTGAAGCTGTTGATTAAGATACTGCTTAATCTTGTTTCTTTTGTAATTAAGGTATTGCTTGTAGCAATTAATGTATTGTCATTGTGTTGGGTATTATTTTATGACGTATAATGAGTTTATGATAGATAATCTTGTTATTTAAAATTGGATCAGCTTTCAGCAAGAAAAGCATGATTTTCATATTCTTTCCACTATGTAGTTGCATTGAAACCCACTGTGTAATTGTTGGAGTGGAGAAAATGCACAATGATTAGTCCTTATTGAAAGTTTCTAATAAAGACAGTTCACCCTATCAATCTGGTACTTTTGCTCTATCAGATAATGTATGATGCTATTGTTTGAACTATCATAGTATTTTGCTTCTACACTACTATCATCCTCTCAAACATAGTGTGTTTAACCAATCATCCATAATCATTAAAATGAGGATCAAATTCTAATATTTCTTTCACTTGTTGTTTAGGTTCGTGTGAATGCTTTGCGTTGTCTAGGAAACTCAAGTATGGGCAAAATGACCATGCGTTGAATCCATCAGCCAATGAGTGCAATTTCATTAAAAAGAACAAGATAAAAAAGTTCTAGTAATACAGATCCCATGAAAACTATTCGGTCATGTCAAGGAAGAAAAGTGATTTATATATGCCATTCCCAGAGTATCAGCTAAGGACTATAATTACGTGACAAAAGTGATTTATAATGATCCCAGTAGAAAAATAAGTTTCGAGTAATACAGACCTTCATACAAATTAGTTTCTTGATAGAGAACTCAGGGAACAAAAGTGATTTGTAATACATAGGACATGAATATTTATTTACAAATAATCTATTTGTTAACAAAAACACAGGACATGAATATTGATGTGGCGAAATTCAGAGTCTAGTATAATATTTTGCACATTATGCAAATTTTGCAGAAATGAGTTTTCTATCATACGAGTCCTCATCGGATTCATCCGAGAAGGAGATTATGATTATTCAGGCAGTATTAGATGAACTTTCATCCACGTCACAATGCCCAACCCCGGCGTTGTGTCGCACTAGGCCTTTCACTAGACATCAACTAGTAAATGATATTTTATCTAACCACGAAAATAGGTGCCCGGAAATGTTTAGGATGTCGAAAACATTGTTTAAGGGCTTGTGTCGTACATTATAGAGGGGTTTGCTTGAAGACACCAAACATCACTAGTAGGGAGCAACTTGTAAAAACTTTTCACGCAATTGAACATGGAGTTTCTAACAGAGTGCTGGGTGAGATGTTTCAACATTCTGGAGAAACAATAAGCCGTCATTTCAATCACGTACTAGAAGGCGTCAAACAATTAAGATTTGATTACATGCAGATGCCTGATGGTAACGTCTCAGTCCATCTCATATTCCAGGGCAATTCCACTTACACCCCGTTTAATGTATTTACCAATATTCTATCATAAGTGAGATATTGTGCAGAATGCTCTTGGTGCAATTGACGACACACATATTATTCAAGCATATGTCCGTTTAGCAGACCAACCGTGGTTTCGAAATCGCAAGGGGTATATATCACAGAATGTAATGGGAGTCGTGCCATTTGATCTGCAATTCGTATATGTCATCATAGGCTGGGAAGGTTCTGCGGCAAATATGTGTATCTTAAATTCGCTGATTGATAGTGGCGATTAATTTCATTGTTCCAGAATGTACCGAGTCTAGTGAACTCCACTTATATATTCATTGCTGATATTTTCATCTAACTGGGAGTATGACATTGATTGTTGACACGCCTTGAAAAATGTCGTTACCTTAACAAGGACGCCAAAATTACAAATTTATAATCCGAATCACTACTAACTACTTAAGGGGTAGATAGCTATGAGTCCGGGTCGGTCCACAGGGAAAACAGGATTAAGTCTAATCACCGCGCATAGTTCTAAATCAAAAGTTAAGGAAGATAAATGATAGTTGGTCGTTGAACTACTTTTAACTTGAATTAAACTAAATCGGGAGAATAACAATAAGAGAAAAATCTAGGAAGTTCTAATCCGTAATCGAGAGTTATCTAGGCATTCCTAGGACAAGAGCAATTCAATAAGTTCAAGATGGTTTTCTAAGGTTGATAGAAGATCGGCTAGGTCCACTATCACTCAACATAGATTCATTAGAAGCCTACGTCGGAATGAAGAACAAATCAGCGGATAATTGGTGTGAAAATAATCAAAGTGGTTCTAGCACTTTGAGATCGCCTAATCGATAAAGATAAAGAATGCATTGTAGGTTACAATCATAGGTCTTAATGGTTCTAGCATTAAGGTAGTGGTTCTAGCACTCATACAATCATAAGCTAGGGTTTAGAATCCAATCCAAAGATCTAACATGGTTCTAGCATGAAAGCAACTTGAACAAGTCCTAATCCTAGCCTCTAACATATAATACTCAGAACCAGCGATCGTAATCTCAGCATAACTTTCACATCCGAACTCGAAACGAGGTGATTCAAGATTCGTTGAAAAGCTAAGACAGAGATCTACGACTTTTGTGTTTTGAGTTTTCACAAAATCCGGCTGCAAACCCACGGAAAATCCGAGACAAGACAGATCGAAATTCGGGCACAACGAGCAAACAATACATTCACAATAAGAACTATTACCAATAGATATATAAAATCCGAATTTAATCCATTAAACCATCATAAAGTACATGCTCAGATCCATAGGAAAACCGAAATAAACTCCCTATTACATCATAGAATTTCCTAGAATAAAGATTTAGCTACTCATCTTGAAGAAACGATCCATCGGGGAAGGTTGATGACGCGCTCCCGCCATGGATCTATCTTCAAGACCTAACCCTAATGTTTATGGAGGAAGAAGAACCAAGGAAACACCCAGGGGGAGGAGAAATTTCGTCTATGGGTGGCTGCCAAAAATCCTCCCAAAACACCTATTTATAGGCCTTAATAAAACCCTAACTCGGATTAGATCTCAGCCCTTTATTTTTCTCCCAGCATCAAATGAGATCGATCTCCATTGGTAAGAAGATCGATCTCCTTCGTTCTGCGAACTCTGGATCTGGAATACGCCCGACCAAGATCGATCTCCAAAGTCATAGAGATCGATCTCCTTTGCTTCGACTGGACCGCTTGTTGCTGGACTAATGAGATCGATCTCCTTCACGCAGGATTGCCAGAATCACTTCGTTTTAGCACCAAACTTGATCTAACCTTCATTGAAGGCTCTTATACCTGAAATGCACCATAGACCATCAACATAGCATTGCTCGGAGGCTAACAGGACCTAGTTAAAGGGGCGATTTGTGCACTTTTCACGCGTTATCAATTGTAGGTAAATTTTATTTAGTTGATTCTGGTTATACAAATAGAAAGAACTTTCTAGCACCATACAGAGGACAACGGTTCCATATTAGTGAATTCCAAAATGTTTGCACTAGTCGCGATAATGAATATATTGGTCCTAGGGACATATACAACCATCACCATGCACAGTTATGTAATCACGTCGAAAGGGCATTTGGAGTTCTGAAGTTTCAATTTAAGGTACTAAGAATAATACAATCATACCCTTTTGAAGTGCAATGCCTTATAGTAATGGCGAGTTGTATAATACACAACTATATCATCAGAAATCGGAAACGCGATACCTAAATATTACAATCTCTTCAAACGGTAGCCGATGAAGCTAATAAATATATAGATCCACAACAGATGACGCAAGTATATGGTGATACTACGGGAGAATCATTGCGGGATAGAATTGCAGCAGATTATGGGCAAACAGAAGGTTGAAAGCATACGCTATAATTACTTTTGTGTGTTTATTATCTTACGAAGCATTAATTTATTTGTCAAATTATTTTATATTTCTGTTGTTGTGTTTTTTTGGGTTCTACTAATGGCCAATAATTTATGCCATACAAGTTTTTATGTGGTCTATCGGGTCGGCAACCGGGAATATATGCAACATGGCATGACTTTGATGCTCAAGTGAACAAGTTCCCATGAGCATGTTACCGTAAATTTGAAACTTAGATCAAAGCCTCAAAATCCTACAAAAAGTACAATCAGATTTCTTATGATGAAGTAAGCAGGGCAACCTACGCGGAGTCCAACATGACATGTGTCGGGCAGTGTCCAATGTTTTTTTCGACCGTTGGCTATGTACTTGTTGCCTTCCTAGTCATCATAGTTGCTATTAATTAAGCTGTTGATGTGATGTTTTCGACTTTGCATTATGTTGTCTTTTTTAGATTTAATGTGCCATTTAGTTTGATGTCATCTGCATTAGTCATGATGGTTTTATGCAAAGATCATATGTAGTAATTTACGAAAATGCAGTTGTGTTGATGCAATTGTAATTTTTGGGGACAATATATTATAAGGTGCTTACATAACTCCCACGCGTGTGAATTTCTTACACATCCATCACCATGATGTCATCTAGATCGCTTCTTCTCCGACCCCGACCACCAACTCCTCCTACAGTCCTACATCAGCTGCCGTCGCAGGCCCTCCTCGCAGACGAGAACCCATCAAATCCAACGGACCACCTCTACGATCACCTCCTAACTCCACCGACAGATTCCCACCCCTTCTCTCCACCTCGCAGCTATCTTCTAGCACCACCATCGCAAGGCACCGACATCCCAAGGCCCTCCTCTCTCTCTCTTCGGTCACCTGCGAGCCCCTATCCTCCATTAAAATTTGAGGACATGTAGGTGTTGAAGCAAGTGGGAACTAATGAGTCTGTGCGTCAAGCTGCAACCTGAAGGAGAATGACTGGCGAAGCAGAATTACTAACCCAAATTCAAATATATGGTTGTGGATAAATGCTCATGTTTATGTATTTGCTCTCAGTAGTACTTTGTTCATCAATTATGTTAGCCTATTTCAGCCGCAGGTGATCACAATTTTCTTCGAGAATGAAGAGACCTTGTGCCCAAGCCTTTGTATATTTCTCTTGAAATAACATGTTCAGACATGTCCTGATCATCATCATGCTGTCCATAATGCCTTAATTTTCAGAGTATCTGATTTTAACAAAGATAAAAAGAACCACGCAGCCGTACGTACGTTGTTGTCAAGTTATAATGACACAATTGGCCGTGTGCTTAGGATTGAGAATCTGAATACTCAAATAAAGTAAAAATGAACAGGTTCCATGCATGCGCAGACATTAGCTGACTATTTCTTTTCTCAATATGATAAGTGCATGAAAGAGTGGGTGGGTCTACATGCACCTCTTCTAATTTACTGCAATTAATATTATGATTCAGGTGGCCTCATATTATGGCTGGCCTGTCTCCACTACCCACTGTATAGTGGGAGCCATGGTTGGCTTTGGGCTAGTCTATGGAGTGATTGGTGCTGTTTTGTGGGGTTCATTGGCACGAGTGACTTCATCATGGGTCATTTCTCCACTAATGGGAGCAGCGGTGTCCTTCCTCGTATACAAGTGCATCCGGAGGGTAAGATTTTACTTTATTTTTGAATAATTAATATGGTAATGAAGCCCTTCCATTTTCACAAAATCTATCCATTAATTGTTACGATTTAATCAATCCGTGTTTACCCATTCACGAAGCGCACCGCAAGGAGGGAATCCGATTCCATCAGGAGTTCCGAGATGTCCCGTTTCTGTGCTTCCCTCAACCCTCCTTCAATCACCGCTAATTCCGCTTCAACAACCGATGACACCAAGGCGTGACCATGCCAAGTCCAAATAGACGGTGAAGTTAGGTTGGAGAAGTAGACAGCTCCTAATCCCGCGTCTCCAACGAGCAGGGAGGCATCGGTTTACAAGACAAAAGCAAGACGAGGTGGATCCCGGCTTGGATTAGACCCGATCGTTGCTCGCTTTGAGTTTGCCAGAGTGAACTCCTTGACTTGCCTGGATTTGGACCTGAGTGTTGAGTTACTGCCCAAAATCTCCAATGTTTCTCTCCTTCCATAGCCACCAAAGCGTGTACGCCACCCAGGACTTCCGATCCTCCATACCCAGTCGTCGAGAGGCTACAAACAAATCCCAGCAAGCATCTACATCGGTCGGCATCTCTCCTCCCCTGCTCACCATCGCCCAAATGTCTCTTGCGAACCAGCAATCATAGAATAGGTGATCAAGCGTCTCAAAAGCCTGACCACATCTCCAGCAATAAGGACGCGCCCCCCCCCCCCCCCCCCCCCCAAATCGCGAGAGTGCAACCGCCATTGGAATTTTCCCATGGAATAGCTTCCACAGGAAGAAGACTTCCCTTAGCCCCGCTAGAGTTTTCCACAGATTAATCCACCCCTGCATTCTCCTCCTCTCCAGCCCATGCAGCCCATAACTGAGAAGACAGAGAATGATAGATAGAGGAGGAAGTCGCCTGACCTGAGGGATGAAAAGCCCAAGAAGCTCTGTCATAGGAGGGAGCTCCTTCGATCTTGATACTAAGAATCTCCACCGCGAAGTCTGGATGGAAAAGCCTGCGCACCCTATGTGAGTCCCAGTCCCCCTCGTCAGTCATAATGTCACCCACCTTAGGACTTCTGCAATTCATAATGCTCATGGGATACACATCCCTATTGATGTCCTTGCTTGGGGTGGATTTGGCATCGTTGCTGGGCTGATGATGTGGGGTTACAGGGTGATAGCTACAATTGGGAAGAAAATAACAGAGTTGACACCAACTAGAGGGTTTGCTGCAGAGTTTGCAGCAGCTTCAGTTGTGCTAGTGGCATCAAAACTTGGCCTACCCATATCCGCTACTCATACGCTTGTTGGTGCAGTCATGGGTGTTGGTTTTGCTCGAGGACTAAACAGTGTGAGAGCAGAGACCGTGCGGGAAATTGTTGCCTCTTGGGCAGTCACCATTCCAGTTGGTGCAGTTTTATCTGTGTTTTACACATGGGTCTTTACCAAGTTTTTGGCATACCTGCTATAAAACAAAACACAAGGTGGATTTTTGCTTTTAATTATCATTCTCGAGAAAAAGGATGATTTCTTGCGTTCAAACTTTATAGGAGGGCCGGGCAGTAAACGATTGGTTTGCTCCAACCGTTCATCAACCAACAGTTGTTCACTGATGAGCTCCTAGAGTTGAGAGTTGATCAGATATATATAGAAGAGCAATAAATGAACAAATTATATCGGCTTATCTTCTTAAATGATCTTGGCCGTGATTTTCTTTCTTGGAAATTCTCTTGGCAGAAGCGAAGCAGCAAGAATGTCATGTAGTTCAGGGAACGTAAAACATACATCATCACCTATCACCTATAGATGTAGCTACAGTTATGGAAAGTTATATGTATCTCAGTACATTTTCTGATGAGTGATCTAAGAGTATTGATTGTTGACATCGTTGTGCATGTGTCCTGACGTGGGCATTATGTAAGAGTGATTTAGGAGTGCTAATTCTTGACATGGTTTTGCATGTATCCTGACAGTTATGGAAAGTTATATCTCACATGTCTGATTAGTGATCTAAGAGTGCTAATTCTTGACATCGTTGTGCATGTGTCCTGACGTGGGCATTATGTAAGAGTGATTTAGGAGTGCTAATTCTTGACATGGTTTTGCATGTATCCTGACAGTTATGGAAAGTTATATCTCACATGTCTGATTAGTGATCTAAGAGTGCTAATTCTTGGCATCGTTGTGCATGTGTCCTGACGTGGGCATTATATATGTAACTTGACCTTCTAAAAAACCAGATCGAAGATTTGTTCTATAAATAAGACCCTATTATCAGTACTCTCTTCTCTACAATAAAAAAGTTCACCAAAGCTTACTGGGCGATCATCAGACTGACTTCTTAAGGCGATCATTCAATCTACTTTGTAAGCATCCACTTGAGTCATTATGCAACTTAATTTTGTATAAACTAGATGCTTGGTCCTATAATTAACACCCTATAGTCTCTCTCTTCTCTACAGCAATTCACGTCCTAAGCTTACAATTGTGGGCTCAGAGGAGTATTATGGCGATGTGTCAATCTACTTTGTCCGGTAGGCATCCAATTGATACACACATATATATATGCATGCTCTTTAAGAAAATTTATGATCCCTTATATATGTTGTGCTTATTGTATATATGTACTTTGTTATTGGTTATTCCTTTGATTTTTGTTTTTGTCCCCAACCACTTATGAATCCACTTAATTAATCCCATCCCATGCATGCATGTAATTAATTTCTCTTTTAGTATATATGCATGCATCCATATATGACTTAAATCACATATATGTATGATATCTGTGTTGCAGAGGAAACCAACGAAAATCAGGCACCCAATGTTGTGGTCTCCAAAGATGGAGATGGTCAGTACATGACTCTTGGTGAAGCAGTGAATAACATCCCAAACCCTCAACAAGGAAGGTATGTGATATACATCAAAAGTGGGACCTATGATGAGAATGTTGTGATTCAACGATCAACCATCACTCTTCTCGGTGATGGCGACGGCAAAACCATCATCCGCAGCAGCCGCAATAATCAAGACGGCTATGGCATTAAGGATTCAGCTGCTGTGGGTAAGCTCTCAAGCTCTCTCTCTCTCTCTCTTGTATGGTTTTTCTTCTTGTAGTGTTCTTGTAATCGATCATGATTATTGTCTTACCTCTAATGCTCGCTGCTTATAATATACGTAATTATATAGCTTTTGTTGATTTTTATTACAGTGATATTGGGAAGCAATTTTATTGTCAAAGATATTTCCTTCGAGAATACATCTGATCCAAGTAAGGGACAAGCTGTTGCTCTACGAAGCGATGGCGACAAAAATGTGTTCTATCATTGCGGCTTCAAAGGTCATCAAGATACTCTTTTCGTTGATGGACAGAGACAATTCTTCAGGGAATGCAACGTACAGGGAACTATTGATTTTATCTTTGGAGATGCAGCTATGGTATTGCAAGATTGTTACATTAAGTTTCGACAACCGCTTTCAGGGCAATCGAACCTAATAACAGCTCAAGGAAGGCAACTGGAATCTTCGAAAACGGCGATATCTGTTCACAGCTGCACCATCACCGGTTCGGATGAGTTCAAGCGTGGATCGGTAAAGTGCTATCTTGGAAGGCCATGGAAGAAGTTTTCCAGGACGATCATGATGCAGTCGCGCATCGATGAAATCATAGACCCTGCAGGTTGGCTCGCGTGGAATGACTAATCTGATACCTTGGTCTACCGTGAGTATGATAATGGAGGCTCCGGATCATCTACAGCAAATAGGGTAAGCTGGAAAGGATATAAGGTCATAACAGATCCAGAGGAAGCAAAGGAGTTTACAGTTGGAGCTTTCATAGATGGAGATGAATGGCTTCCATCCACTGGAGTGCCTTACATCTCGGGCCTGATGTAGTTCATATATCCCCCCTGGACGTCCTAGCTAGATTTCATGTTTCATGTCTTAGAAATTGTTTAGGATAAATTAGGAGCTGGATGCTTAGTTTCTTGTGGTATTTTATACCGAGTTCTTCATTAGGTATTGAGCAGGACTTTGATGATTTCATAGGATTTGGGAATATATAGTTAGATTATGTGATTTTTCTCGTTTGACATTATAAAATTTATTACAAGTGAATATATTAAAAGCAGTTTTATTTCTGGAGTGGTTTAATTATATATGTCTTTTTATGCTATAGTACTCGCCCTCCTTTTATTTATTTTTCGGCTGGAAGGCTGATTTCATAAATATATGTTACTGGTTGTGAGTTGCTGCATGGGTTTGAGCAACGAAACCAATTTTTTTTATAGTATGAGGATTGGCATAAAGAAGTGCATCTAGTGACTTGGCTTTCCTGCTTCTCACCCTCCCACCATCCTTCAATGACAGCCAATCTCCTCTTCACATCATCGACATCAATGCCCGAGGCTTCTTTGTAGTTGATCTCCTGCATCAAAGGCCGATGATGTTCCAGATGAATGCTGTGAAATCCATGGCCGAGGCTTATATGAGACACAAAGTTGTTCATAGATCATTGGAATAAAACAAAGGCCGAGCAACATGAAGTGAAGAATTTGAATAGCATGACTACTCTTACATGTATCAAACTGAGTTTTCAATTCAGTGGGCATTTAGAACTTCAATAGGTGAAGTGCAGAATTAAGGAGAAAAAACATTAAACATTTCTCATCATACATACAGACCCACCAACTAGCTTGGCAATCATGCACATATAACCTTAACTTAGCAATAATACATATATATATAATACACACACTAGCACTGTCCAACTTTAGAAGAAGCTAGCAATGCTTATTGCTCAAGCTGTTAATTACATCCATGTGAGTAGAGCATTCGATCTCTTGCCATAAATACAATAAAGACCTAGCTGTAGTTTTCTTTAAGTCAATCAGATACGCGACTCTATGAAAGCACTCATCAAGAGCAAACTAAATAACTCTCTTGGCAGCAACACATCCAATTTTTAACTGCCTGTAGGATGCATGTCTTCGATGAAGAAAAGACATTTTGATGCAAAACCTAGGAATTTATATTAGCAACACCTCTTTGAGATTCATACTCTTTCTTCCACAAGCACATAAAAAGCATAATTTTCAGCTTTCTAATAAGATCCCTCCTACTGGACTTCAATTTAGAAATGCATAGAAGAATTGAAGACCCCTAAACTAATGCTAGCACATAATTAATCAAGTTCAAAGCGGGGAACATGAAGTTATTACCTTAAATTCAAGCACCTACCTAATCAAGTCCTAGCACATAGAAAGCTATCTTCAGATATGTCTATAAGCCGATAACCGGTGCATGTAACATGAAGAACCTGCGGCATATGGATCAATCTGAACAGTGTGGATTGATCCGATTTTTCAACTCGTGCTCTAGATGCACTTTTTAAAACCAAATTCGATCCAAGCCGCCTTAGGAGTGTTTGTACTTGAAATTTCATGAAGTTTATTACAAATGCATTGCTCTAAAACTAACAAAGCTAAGTTAAAAGAGGGAAATGGGCATATTTTGTGACTCATCACACCCCCAACTTGAACTTTGCTAGTCCTTGAACAAAGCAAGAAGACAGAAAAAATCTAACTAGCCACATTTGTTGAACTCATGATTGCATTTAACTCGTGCAATAAGCCGTTGATCCCCTTGGTTTACCCTAGAGGATGAGTTTTGTCTGCTAAGGGTTTTCTGAGATGATACCCACAAGCATTTTATTTACATTCGGAATGCCAAGTTACAATGCCTTAATGCATATGTAATCAAAATTCACCCAAGCGCTCGGTAACGGATTCATGTGCATAAATGTACTCTTCAAATCACATCTATATAAGAACCAAACGAATAAAGGCATGGTTACCATACTTCAAAAACTTTAAAACACTTGGTATGATTAAAATGTAATCCAACAATCCATGTGAAGTGGGGGAATAACGCACATGCTATGGGGGTTTCAAAGTTACACAAGTAGGTCCTAATCTGGATTAGTCATTTAGTAACCCGCGGCGCAATGGTTGCTGGAGGACTAGTGTTGAGGTTGTGGTCAAGTGGTTGCGAGGGTGAAAGTAGGGGATTGAAGAGGAGGGGTGGATGGAGAAGGCACAGGGGAAACGGAGGATGGTGAATGTCGGGATGACATGGTTCAGTAGGTTAGGATGTGCGTAGGTGAAGTAGCTGATGGAGAGGGGCTTTGAGGTCATCAATGCAGCTAGAGGTTGGCGGTGATCGGAGGGAATAAGTACGGCGAGGTCGGGATGTGACGTGGCGGGCGGTGACGAACTGATCCGCAACGGAGATGGCAACGAGGGTGAAGGGGTGAGGCGGTGGCGCTCGGGATTGGGTACTTAGGGCATGAGGGGATGGACACAATAGGAGTTTTGTGAGGACCCATAACTCCAATCCGGTCTGACCGTGTTAGGTCGAGGGTCTGGTTTTGTGGTTTGGGTCGGTTTGCCTTGGGATGCGATCGGCTGATCGCATCGCTGTTTTTGACCCTAGGGGCATTTTCGTAAATATGCTCCCTGGTGGTCAGTTTTACACCCGCGTTGCACACACTGCCTTTGATTGATGTATTTGTTTGATTAGAATCTTAAGGGTGCTTCCGATCGGAAGATCAGAGCTCGATCGGGAGAGATCGAATCGGACGGTTGTGATCGATTCCAGCTTTCTATTTAAGCTCTTCTCTTTTCTCTTTCTTTTCTTTCTTTTCTCTTTCTCTCTTCCTCTCTCCTCCCTTGGGCTGCTGGCTGATGCTTGGAGCTTGGGGCTGCGGTTTTTCGGTGTGGATCCGTGAGGATCGGAGGCGAGGATCTCGTAGATCGGCTGCTTGTCTTTACAAGTAGGTGTTTCTACCTAATTCCTATGAGTTGGTAACCCTAGGATCGCCTTTTTGTGATTTGTGGTTGTTGTGTGCATTAGAATGCTATGATTTTCGGTATTCTTGTACCTTAGCATGTTTAGAAGCTAGCTGTGGTTTCATTTATGTATTCTTTCGAACGGTTTTCGTATTTTTGTCGGTTTTTCGACAGGGTCGGACTCAGATCTTACATTTCACGATCTGAGTTTGGTTTTTATTACATGAATGAATTCCCCACCATCAAATAAACCTTCCTGCAAAATTTGAATGGATTCCATCGCTGTTTGATAGATCAAATCCAACAAATTCAGTTTTTCGTCGGTTTCGTCGGATTCCGAGCCATTTCATTTAATTCAGAGGATTTGATCATCCAATGTTGGATTTCTTAGTGTCATTAGATTCCCCACATCGAATTTCACATGCCTACCAAGTTTGGTTTGATTTCGATACGTTTTGATAGGTTAAATCTAAGAAATTGGATCTCATGCACTATTCACTCTTCTCTGCCGAGTATGAAGGATCGATCATTTGGATGAAATGATCGATCACTTCCGTTGAAGTGTTCTACTCCGTCTGAAGAGGATCGATCTTCTTGGGACAAGAAGATCGATCCTCTTCTTGATAGAGGGTGTGTTTGAGGAGGATCGATCCTCTAGTGCCAGAGGATCGATCCTTCTTCCCCAAACAGAACACCATCCTGAGGGAGATCGATCTTCTTTTGAAGAAAGATCGATCCCCCTTCCTAGGCAGAGAACACCCTTAAGGGGGATCGATCTTCCCTTCCTTGGAAGGGAAGATCGATCACCCCTCCTTGAGAGGGATCACCAATGTAAATGATCGATCATCTTAGGTAAGATGATCGATCCTTTATATGTTGATTTGTACAATTGATCCGAATTTGATGTTTTCGATTTCTTTTCGACCTGGATTTCTCGGGTGACTTTCCCGATGATAGGTAAGGATTATTATAATATTTTAATCGGGATTTTAACGGGTTTATCCTCGGATTACGCCGTGATTTGTATTCCAGATCGGTTTACCGGTTTCTACCAGTTTTCAAGCAGTTTCTCGATAAAGCATGTTATACCTATATAAATATAGTTTGTGATTGCTCTTTATGGGTAACGGGGGAGTGACGACCTATCAGAGCCTAGGCTGTAGGTCCTAGGGAGAGACTGGGTGGTTGATAACATAGATGTATAGATGGGCTAGATTGAGTCCTTAGATGCATCATTGCATTTTTAATTGTTGATTCGTTCAGTTTTTGGATAACCCTAGAAATAACTTAATCTCTTTACGCAGATGCCTCCCAGACTTCGTGGAGGTGGCTCTCGCGCCTCTAGCGGCTCGGGTAGGGGTGGGCCCCGCACCCGAGGACTAGAGGATATTTTGCGAGAGACAGGGGAGGGCCATACTACTGAGGCCTCAGATGAGTCTCCTGGCGAGAGTGAGCCAGAGATGGCCGAGTAAGTCACTAGAGTTCCGCCTCGACAGCAGCCGTTGCCGAGGGCACCAGAGGTTGTGGCCCCAGTGGGTGACTCAGTGCCGAGGGCAGCTCGGGAGCTCATCGAGTTTTTGAAGCTCAACCCCCCGAGGTTTGCTGGCGTAGAGGGAGCAGTGGCAGCTGAGGACTGGTTGGCGGAAGTGGTTAAGAACTTCACAGTTCTTGACTATGTTGCTGACTCCACTAGAGTCCGCCTAGCGTCATATCTGTTGACTGGGCGAGCGGCAGACTGGTGGAACATGGAGCGCCTCAGTAGAGATGAGAAGACCCTCTCCTGGGATCAGTTTTGTGCTCTCTTTCTTGGAGAGTAGTTTCCGAGGACCGAGAGGATGGCTCGAGTGCAGGAGTTTGTGGCTCTAGTTCAAGGCAGTAGCAGTGTGTCAGAGTATGCCAGTCGGTTTACTCATTTGTCCAAGTATGCTCCGGCGATGGTGGCTCTGGAGGCAGACAAGGCAAGCCGTTTCGAGCAGGGTCTTCGAGAGGATATCCGAATGCGGGTGGCCTCGCGCTGTCTGACCACCTATGTTGCGGTACTAGACAGTGCGCGCGCGACTGAGAAGGCGCTAGAGGACTGTCGCCGCAGTAGAGTTCAGGGAGCAGCAGCGCCAGTGGTGGTAGAGCCTAGTGCAGGGACATCCAAGGGGCCTTACAGGAAGAGATTTGTGAAGAGGCAGAGACCGCCACACCCGGGACAGCAGCAGTCGCAGTCACAGTCACATTAGCATCAGCAGCAATCCCAGTCGGGAGACGGCAGTCGTCAGTCCCAGATCGGTAGAGGTCAGAAGAGAAGAGCGGAGAGGGGACCTCCTGTGTGTTTTGGGTGTCAGCAGCCCGGACACATCAAGAGGTTTTGCCCTCTTGCTCAAGGGGGACAACCTTCTGCTCAGGCATCTGTTGCATCGGCCCAGGGACCGCATAGGGGAGCAGGCCCTAGTGCGCAGGGCAGTGGCAGTCAGGGAGTCCGACAGGGCAGAGTGTTTGCTTTGTCGGAGACTGTGACCCCAGCAGAGCCATCGGTTGTTCGAGGTACCATTTTGCTTTTTGGTGCCCCTGTCTCAGTTCTTTTCGATTCTGGCGCGTCGCATTCTTTCATTTCAGCTTCTTGTGTGCGACTTCTGGGGTTAGAGGCAGTGGCCTTAGAGCCTGTGTTGCTTGTGGGGACTCCTGTTGGGAGTGGAGCCCGAGTAGGTCTGGTGTGTCGGGGATGCGAGCTAGAGCTTGGTGATCTTCGACTGGAGGTGGACCTGTGTGTCCTCGAGATGACGGGGTTTGGCGTCATCCTTGGTATGGATTGGCTTGGATCCTACCGTGCGCTGATTGACTGCTACCGGCGTAGAGTCACAGCTTGTACTCCTGAGGGTAATTGCTTTAGCTTCCTTGGGGACAGACAGATAGCCGAGCCCACAGATTTTGCTGAGCTTAGGCGTGGGTGCCAGCTGACTGCTTTGTTGGCGAGCCTCAGTTTGTCCGAGTCTAATGGGACTCAAGATATCAACTTACCCCGAGTCGTGTGTGAGTTTCCCGATGTTTTCCCTGATGAGTTTCCGGGATTGCCGCCTCGTAGAGAGATAGATTTTGAGATAGAGCTTCTGCCGAGCACTGCACCTATCTCTCTACCGCCATTCAGGATGGCACCAGCAGAGTTGCGAGAACTTAGGACTCAGCTGGATGATTTGTTGGGGCGAGGATTCATTCGGCCGAGTGTATCACCCTGGGGAGCGCCCGCACTTTTTGTAAAGAAGAAGGACGGATCCCTCCGGATGTGTATTGATTACCGGAAGCTGAACAGGGTGACTGTGAAGAACAAATATCCCCTGCCTCGGATCGATGATCTGTTTGATCAGCTGAGAGGTGCCAAGGTGTTCTCAAAAATTGATCTGAGATCTGGCTACTACCAGCTGAGGATTCGGGAGAGTGATATTCCGAAGACGGCCTTCCAGACTCGATATGGCCACTATGAGTTTGTGGTGATGCCTTTTGGTCTGTCGAATGCGCCCGCGGCCTTTATGGATTTGATGCAGAGGGTGTTCAGACCCTTTCTAGATCAGTTTGTCGTTGTCTTCATTGACGACATCTTGATCTATTCGCACAGTGATGAGGAGCATGCAGAGCACTTGAGGTTGGTGTTGCAGTTGCTCAGAGATCATCAGTTGTATGCTAAGGCATCAAAGTGTGAGTTCTGGTTAGCTGAAGTGGGCTTTCTGGGTCATGTGGTGTCTGCAGCTGGTGTGGCAGTTGATCCATCAAAGGTCCAGGCAGTATTGCAGTGGCAGAGGCCGAAGTCTGTATTTGAGGTCCGCAGTTTCCTCGGGTTGGCAGGATACTACAGACGATTTATCCAGAATTTCTCCAGAATTGCAGCTCCGATGACGCAGCTCACCAGGAAAGGGGTTCCTTTTGTTTGGACCGACTCCTGTGAGGCAGCATTTGAGGAGTTGAAGAGGCGGTTGACTGAGGCACCCGTCTTGACTATCCCAAAGAGAGATGTTGGATACAGCGTCTATTGTGATGCCTGCATCGAGGGTTTAGGCTGCGTACTCATGCAGGAGGGTCATCCTGTTGCCTATGGATCACACCAGCTGAAGGATCATGAGAAGAATTACCCTACCCATGACCTAGAGTTGGTGGCCGTGGTTTTTGCTTTAAAGACATGGCGCCACTATCTGTTCGGCGAGCGATTTCAGGTGTTCTCTGACCACAAGAGCTTGAAGTACATCTTCACGCAACGGGATCTCAACTTGCGGCAGAGACACTGGATGGAATTTTTGGAGGATTACGACTTCGAGTTGCTTTACCACCCAGGTAAAGCAAACGTCGTCGCCGACGCTCTTAGCCGACAGCAGAGGGCGGTGGTCGCAGGGATCGCAGTGCAGGAACATTTGATGTTTGAGGCCGTAGGTCGGTTTGGACTCCACTTGGAGGAGCAGACCAGGGACGGCGTTTTCTGTGCACTAGTAGCGACACCGACCTTGTTACAGAAGGTTATCGCAGCACAGGCCGAGGATCAGAGGTTAGTAGCTGTTTGTGCCCGAATTCAGGCGGGAGAAGCCACTGATGGCTGGACAGTACACAATGATGGTAGCCTTCGCTTCAGAGGCAGGGTAGTGGTACCAGATGATCAGCAGTTGCGCAGAGACATTTTGTCAGAGTTTCATTCGTCTCGTTTTGCGGTCCATCCAGGAGGGACGAAGATGTATCATGATCTTCGTCGCCAATACTGGTGGCGCAAGATGAAGGATGATGTAGCGCAGTTTGTGGCTAGTTGTCTTACCTGTCAGCAGGTGAAGGCAGAGCACCAGAAGCCTGCGGGCTTGTTGCAGCCTCTCCCAGTAGCCGAGTGGAAGTGGGAACACATCTCCATGGACTTTGTGACGGGCTTACCGAGATCACCCAAAGGACATGATGCTATTTGGGTGATTGTCGACAGATTTACAAAGTCGGCTCACTTCCTGGGTATGCGGTTGACGGACTCTTCGGAGCGTCTGAGCAGGCTTTTTGTACATCAGATAGTCCGGCTCCATGGGACACCTGTGTCGATAGTGTCAGACAGGGACCCACGGTTGACAGGCAGATTCTGGAGTAGCTTCCAGAAGGCTTTGGGTACGATGTTGACCTTTAGTACCGCCTTCCACCCTCAGACAGATGGACAATCAGAGAGGACTATTCAGATCCTGGAGGATATGCTGCGAGCCTGTGTGCTGGACTTGAAGGGTAGCTGGGAGGAACATTTGCCCCTGGTGGAGTTTGTGTATAATAACAGCTACCAATCCAGCATTGGCATGGCACCTTATGAGGCCCTGTATGGGAGACCGTGCCGATCTCTACTTTGTTGGACAGAAGAAGGTGGAGCTGCCAGTCTTGGACCAGACCTCATCCAGCAGATGTCAGATCAGGTCGTGCAGATCAGACAGAGGCTTCTCACTGACCAGAGTAGGCAGAAGAGTTATGCTGATCGAAGACGACGACCGTTGGAGTTCGCTGAGGGCGATCATGTTTTCCTGAAAGTGATCCCCCGCAGCGGTTCGGTAAGAAAGGGAAGTTGGCCCCCAGATTCATCGGACCGTTTCAGATCTTGGAGCGGATTGGTGAGGTGGCGTATCGCTTAGCACTCCCCCCGTCGATGGCGTCAGTTCACCCCACATTTCATGTGTCTCTTCTGAGAAAGTATGTGCCAGACCCCTCTCACGTGTTAGATTGGAGCCAGATCGAGGTAGATGCTGGTGCGACATTTGAGGAGAGGCCCGTCCAGATCCTTGGCAGACAGGAGCGAGTCTTGCGAGGCAAGACTATTCCTTTGGTCAAGGTCTTGTGGAGACACAGAGGTATCGAGAAGGCTACGTGGGAGCGAGAACAGATGATGCACGCCACTTACCCCCAACTCTTCCAGGAGCAAGGTATGAATTGATCTTTGTTTTCGTACTCTAGTCGAATTTCGGGGACGAAATTTCCTTTTAGGGGGGGAGGTTGTAAGGGCCATAGTGTGATTTTTGCTGGGGTTTTCTGTTAATCGGAGCGTTTTTGTGCAATTTGGAGTCTTGCGGGGTGTTTTCCGCAAGAATCCTCACCTACCCCCACTTCTTTCTTCTCCCCCGATATTTCTCTCTCTCTTCACTCTCACCTCAACTGAACCAGCCCGGAGAGAGAGAGAGAGAGATCCTGAGAGAGATTCGGTGAGATCCGGTGAGATCGCCGGAGAAAGAAGGGAGAACGAAGGGAGAGGGAGTGGGTGGAGGTGTGGATCGCCGGCGCCGGAGAAGGAAGGGAAGAAAGGAGGAAGAGAAACCGGAAGGAGAGGTGGAGATCGCCGGAAGAAAGGCTAGATCCGGCGAGGAAACCACCGGATTTCGTCTCCTCCTTGGCTGGTGAGCTCCTCCCTTCTTTCCTCCTCCGATCCCCTCTTCTAATGGGTTTTTCCGGTGGGTTTTTGGGGGGTTTTCGTGGTTACCGGCGACCATCGCCGGAGAGGAGGCCGCGGACGGCTTTGGGGACCTTCCTCGGCGTCTGCAGCGCCGGAGGAAGGACCCTCGTGGTCTGGGCTCTCCCTCTCCGAGCCCCGTCCGGGCATTTTTCCATGGCAGGGGGATCCTTGATCCTCCTCCCTGCCATGGATTTCGGCGAAGGTTCGGCCGGCTTTCCTCTAGCCGTGGCCGTTGATCTCCCTTGGGGATCCGAAGTTTGGGGCAGCGAGCTAGCTCCCCACTTCGCTGTGGTGGCTGTCCGGCGGTTAAGCCCGGGTCCTGTGGACCTCCAGCGAGCTCCGGCGGCCCTCCTTGGCGAAAGAGTGCGTGTCACCGAGGCTGGGTCTCATTGACGCGCCATCGGCACGACGAAGTCCGTCGCAGGCACGACAGATTCCGTCGCAGCCGCGGAGCGGTCGAGTGCAATGCCACGTCGGGAACGCCGGGGGGCTGGTCCACCTGTGGGCGAGGTTGTCGCGCGCGCCCTGGTGTGCGGAGCGCCGACATCTGATTTGGTTGATCCTCGCGTCGTTTCGATCGGTTCTCCGAACTCCGCCTGTTTCTTATAGTTTCAACGGCATTTGGAGCCTTACCTGACCGCTTTCATTTTCCTTGGCTTAGGCGATCAGGTGAGCGGCCGTCAGAGTTCGGTGTGTGACGTGGACCCCAGGACTCAGGAACTCACGTCAGCTACCTTTTGAGGTAGGAGTTACCTCTTAGGAATTTTATAAATTATGTTATGATATGCTTGCTAATGATGTGTTGTTGTGCATGTTGTGTTTCTTATGATGATATGTAATCTGTGTGACTGGTGATGCTATATATGCCATGATAATGTTATGATGTGTTGGGCTAGTTGAGCCATGTACTTGCTAAATCATGCAATGGAATGTTATGCTAGCTTCTCCTGTATTGTATGCATATATGAGAACTTGTGAACCATTATATCTGTTTATTATTATGTATATGGTTTATGCATACATGCTAGGAAGGTCAGGATGTCTTAGGACAGGGATTGTGGTTGGGTCTAGTCAGGTCCTGTAGCTAGACTGGTCAGAGTCTAGGGGATATGTCGACGAGTTGACGGATGGATTTGGATCTCCGTATGTCAATCAAGGACTTGACTTGACTTGATGTTTTGACCTGACTTGAGGATGTGTTGGACCTATACTAGTATACTGAGGCCTGTATAGAGTCTATAGGGGTCTGGGTGAGCGTTGGTGGCCGGACGCGGTGCTGTGCATGTAAGACTGCCCAGACTAGCCAGACCATACTAGGATCAGTAAACTAGGATAGGTGGATGTTGTTCTATACTAGTATATTGGAGCCGGGTATAGAGTCTATAGGGGTATGGGCTAGCGTTGGCGGCCGGACGCGGTGCTGTGCATGTAAGACTTACCCATACTAGCCAGACCATACTTGGGCAGTATACTAGGATAGGTGGGTGTACACCAGTGTCCTAGAGTGTGTCAGGTGACTCCTACTGGGCTTTCGAGCTCATGTGTGTGCTTGGGTTTTTATTGTGCAGGATGTAGGCCCGAGGCCAGTACACCCCTTGGAGGTGGTGAGCAGTGACGAGGCGTCATTTTTGTATTTATTGTTGAGAGTTAGTTTTATAGTAGGTGGAGAGATTTGGGTTGTATCTCAAAGTTTGTTTTGTACCCTACTTTAACTCTCAATTTGTGTATTTGACGTCTGTTTATATGTTGGAAAATCTGAATAAATTGTAGTCTCGTAGCTCAAACAAGTATTTGATGATTAAACACTCCTATGTACATGAAAGAATGATAGAATATGTGAATGAATGTAACTATGATAAATGTTGTAAATTATGTTGAATTATCATAGGATGTGTAAATTTCGTATTTATTGACGGGTTGTATTAGTGATCTCACGTGCCCGTGTCCAAGGGTCATGCCCAAATTTTTGAGAAATTTGGGTTATTTTATATTAAATTGGGGCGGGGCGTGACACGACCCCCGGAAATGTTTAGTATAAATGGGCCGGAGGTGTGCCCTGCATGCTTAGTATAGATTTACTGCTTTGATTAATAGCCCCGCTGATTGCCGGCGTGCGCCGGGGGAATAACCCGTTGTACTAGTAGATTATATATCTTGTATGTGTGGCTTGTTGCCTTGGTCGGGTTTGTATCCTCTTGTAGCAATTTCAGTTAACGGCTGTGGACGCTGTTGTAATGTCAAAATTGGCTCGATTGTGGTTGTCGCTTGGCTGTTGGCCAGTTACCTGTGAGGTAACTGTGAACCTTAGTCTGTCAAGTGCAACACAGCACTAAAGACTACTGTATATCTGTGTTTATCGCTTTGGTCTAATCGTTGTATTGTTAGTATAGCTTACATGTATTTGAGACCCTTGCTATGCTCACCCCTTTGGCTAGCCGGAGGCTATGCCTAGCCCTGTATAATTGATGTCATCCTGTTGCATGCTTATATCTCTTTATCTGTGCCTGAGCATTGCATGCATTTTGTCTGCATTAGAGCATAAGGCTAGGGTGCGGGTGAATAGGGGCTTCGCCGATCCGAGGCTCTCGGGTAGCTCGGATCTAGCTCTAGGACCGTGGCTGGGTAGCAAGGACTAGGACGTGATTGTTATGCCAAATCTCTGTATTCTTGAGGATGGGTCTAGTTGGCTATCATATGTTGTTTGAGGTTTAAAGGTCGCCCAGAGTTCTCATCTCATGCTCCGTATCCGTGTTAAGGGAAGTTACGTGCTGCCATGGGTTCTACCCCTTTGTTGTTCAGCGCTGGGTGCTTGGTGGTTGAGAGGGATGGTTGTTGACAGTTGAGGTCATAGAGCACATGCCCTGGGATAGGCGGTGGACGTAACGTGAGCTTCCCTTAGAGATGAGACAGAACCCGAGACTTTATAGTTTCCCCTTCTTCCTGTGCGACGTAGAGTGTAGAACCCTACTGAGCTTATTGGTCACTCCTACCCGGGCTGCGTTTGGAGGTGCTGGCGTCATCTCATCATCGGTGGTTCCAGCTGGATCAGGTCTTGACGGCGCGTCGACTTCCGGAGGCGTTTGAGGTTTCAGAGGGACAAATGTATATTTTGGCGTTTTTGTTTAACGTTACCTTTGAGGAGGATGTACTTAACGTTTAATATATGAAATCATGTTCCCTCTTTTGATTGAGTTTTATTCCACAATGTAATATTTAGTTTTACCTTTATGCCCTTGGAAGTCTTTAAGTTCAAATTTATTCCGCTTTGTGTATTGTCGCGCCGTATCGGATGTAACTAGTGTAGGTTTCCCCTCTTGCCTCAGCCCGGATGGGTTTTCTGGGTCGGGGTGTGACAGGTTTTAGATCTAACTAGGTTTAAGTAGGTTGGGTTTGATCATGTCACATGTCAAGAGGCAATTTGGTTTGCGCAACTTTGTTTGGGTTAGATTATTGCTTAGATCCAAATTGAGTTTGGAGTCAATCAGGTGTGTCGCAATCTAACTTAATGTGGGTACCGGGGCCACCTTGAAGAAGAAGGCAGTGCTTCCAAAGTGACCCCTCTACCGCAAGCCACGTTGACTGAGAAAGCCCTGGACATTGGCGCAACAACCTCCTCCTCCAAACCTCCTCGGCAGGTTGTGAGGAATAAGGAACGAGTTCCAGAGTCCAGCCACACCCTCACCGACTTCTGGATCAATAGGGACTTGCAACACGAGTATGATTTCAATCTCGATTGCTTCCGCCCATACCATCATGCAAGGGAATTTGTTGCCATTCTAGATGCTTGGAGCTTAGAACCTCTCTGTCATATAGGATTTGTCATCTATCCATGCCTCGTCTATCTGTTTTATCATAATTTCAAAAAGTGAATCCATATGTAAGAGAGATCGCACATGTCTTGGCTTTACCCCCTTTGTTCTTGGGCATCATATAGTCTTTCAGGTAAAGGAGATCAGCGAGATGTTAGGTATCCTGATACGAGTCGATCTGACTCGATCAACTGGACCTGCACACAGAAGAGGACCCTAACAGGTTTAGCCTCTTTTTTAGTTTGACTTGAACTTCCCTAGTTCAAACTAGAGTATTTAATTAGGATTTATTATTAGTCTTTTATATTTAATTGAGTCATAGTTGTTAGTTGCTTTTCTAGTTAGCTATAAGTTGTTAGGAATTAATTATGAGTTCTATTTGAGTTAGTAAGTTGAGTTTGAGTATGGAAGCCTTATTACTTGCTAATTAAGCAAGGGGGGTTTCTAGTTGGATTAGAACTTAGTCGATGCCTCTATAAAAGGACCTCAATAGCTAGGTATGATGTATCCATGAACAATGAAGTATTGAGTAGATGAATAAAGTAGAGAGTAGTTTAGGAGTAGCTTCTTATAAAGTAATTATCATGGCTTGATCCTCCATTAGGGATTAAGAAGGCTTAATCCTCTAGCTAGGATTATTCCAGGGCTTAGTTCTCCATTGAGGACTATTCAAGGGCTGAAATCTCTTTCCAAAGAGTTCTCTTCAACCGACGTTCACCGATCCACCTTCTTCCCCGCCAGTCACCTTCTCTATAGCCGGCACCGCCTCCACCGGTATTCCCTTCACCTTCACCACTTTCTCTCTCATCCATATCATCGCCACGACAACATCATCTTCCTCGTTCCTTCATTCCAAAGCCCTAGCCGCCATCCCTTTTCCGCCGATCTCCTCTCCGGCTAACCTCGTCACCTCCTAAACCCATAATCCACTTCCTCCAAGTCCCAAAACTCCGGCCAACCCCTTCACCGCCTCCGTTCATCTTCTTCGGTGGTATCCCCGTCCTCCCCAAGCTTCACCGTCACCAACCCCTTCCAGATCCGCCGCATCTAGCCACCCATTGGAAGATCGGATCTGATAGATCCGTTCCTCGTCTCCCCACGACCCATCCCCAAGAATCCCGACGTCGCAAGAGGCCGTCGTTGTCCTCGACACCGGTCAACCCAAACCTCACAGTCATTCCCCTTTAGATCCTGTCGGATCCGGTACCCCCATGGCACAACCGAACCGGTGGATTTCATCCCCTCGATCCGACGACCCTTCCTGCCTAGGTCCCGACCGCCGTCAAGCCCCCCCTCATCGGCGATCCACCTCCGGCGACCCTCAGCCCTTGGACCCGACTTAGCTTCTTCTGAAAACTTTCCCTGGTTGACTAAGTCAACCTGACTCAGCCACTTAACCCAATTCAGTCTAGCCCACTTGACACACTTGCCCCGGTCAAGTTCTATCCCAATCAGGCTCAGTCAAATTTGAACCAGCTCAAGCCAGACTTGATCCAGCTAGCTGATAGTACTTGAAAAGTGTCGCGGCTTAACAAGTCTGACCAAAATTACTAATATTAACCAGTGCTCTACTTTAGCTACTAAAAACTAGTAGTAAGCAGAGAGTCCGAGTCGATCCACATGAAACTAGGATTGAGTTGAGATGCTTTGTATAGTCTCCTACTAATGAGTTAAGGAAAGGTTTAGAATTTGAATTAAACTAACTTAATACTAAAGGGTTTATAAATGCGAGAAAAGGGACCAAGGAATTCTTAATCCATAACACGGGTTCTACCAGGTCTTCCTAAGATCAGGGCACACTAATCACATTGAATGACTTTCCTAATGATTGCTAGGTGAATGGCTAGTTCTCCCTTTCACTCAACAAGTTCCGATTAGGATCCCTTGTCGGCGAGAGCAATTATCTAAAAGTCAGTGACCTAATGATTAGTTATGATCACCACTAATGAATCCTCTGATTAGGATGAATTCATCACGAGAAAAATAATTATAATATGGATTTAGGTGTAAGATCAAGATGGTTCTCGCGCCTTGATGGGCCAAATCTAAAAAGATAGGATAAATGGAGGAGTAGGAATAGAATGTAGTGGTTCTAGCACTACTATAGTGGTTCTAGCACTATACATCCCTAATCACGGAGAAGAATTCATCTGAGATGTCATGGTTCTAGCTTGATCCTCCTATTAGATGAGTTCAATCCAAGCCCTAATGTAAGGACCTAATGGCATTTAAGGGTTTTTATGTAAGATTTGAGGACTTTTTTGTGTAATTTTGGGTCTTGTGGAGTGTTTCTGCAAAAAGACCCCCACCCTTCTAGAGAAATCCAGGCTTCTCTTTTCCCATTCTTTGGCTGCCAACCCGAGAGAGAGAGAGCTCGAGAGAGATCTAGAGAGATCGGGAGAGAGAGAGAAGGAGGTGGAGATCGCCGGCGCCGGAGTTTGAGAGGGCGAGATCGGCAGCGAGGGAGAGTGATCGTGAGAGAGGGAGCTGGAGAGGGAGGAAGAGGAGTGGAGAGGGTGAGATCGAGCAGCGGGGGCGATATTGCTCGCCGAGAAGTGAAGATCCAGTGAAGTTTTTCGTCGGATTTCTTCCCAATCTCATCCAAGGTGAGCTTCCATCTTCTCCCTCCTTTGATTCCGAGTTTTTGGTGGGTTTTCCGGCGGGTTTTGGGGTCTTTTGTGGGTTTCTCCGGCGATGGGTCGCCAGTGACGACGTCGGAGTTGACGCCACTCCTCTTTCCCGGCGACTGCAGCGTCGGGAAAGGGTGGAGGTGAACCTCGACGCCGTCCTCTCTGTCCCTGGGGTTTTTCCCAAGTCGGCAACTCTGTTTTCCTCCCTCCCGGCCATGGATTCTGGTGAGGATTCCGGCCGGCCTTTCTCTAGTCGTGGCCGACGACCTCCTTGGGAACCTTGCTAGGGACAGCGAGCGGCTTCCCTTCTTTTTCCTCTGGTGGTTTTTCCCGGTGCTTGAGCACCTTGTTTTGGAGATCCGACGGAGCTCCGGCGATCTTCTTGAGGAAGAAGATGACCCTGTGAGGTGCATGTTAGCACACACACACAATGTCTGCTAACATGCACCAGAGCCTTCGGATGCCCTTAGTTGAGCTCTCGATGCCCATTTTCGATGTTTCTCGCGTCGTTCGATCGGCTCTTCGAGCGCCATCTATTTCTAATAGTTTCAATTCCTTTTAGGGCCCTGCCTGATCGTTCTTGCTTTGTGTGCTTTAGACGATCGGTTGAGCGGCTGTCAGGATCAGAGCAGGACGTGGACCCCCGGACGTAGGGAGCACATTGATTGTTCTCTTGAGGTAGGAGTTACCTCCAGGATTGTTGTGCTTGTATGCTATATAATTGTGTTGATGCTTTAATATATGTTGTGTTATGTTTATATGTGATGCAATGCTGTGTTGTATGTCATGTTGTATAGCTATACTTTTGTGATGATGGTTGCATGCTATGTTATGGTGTGTTGGGCTAGTTGAGTTGTTGTATATTATTGTATGTACATGAAATGAAATCTGATAAATTGTATGCAGGTACATGTATATTATTTGAATTGATGTGGGCGTATGTGCTCCTAGATGTGGTGAATGATTGTAAAGAGAGAAAGATTGTGATTAAATGCTTAGGATGTGTATATAAATTACCTATTGACAGGTTGTAATAGTGATCTCACGTGCCCGTGTCCAAGGGTCATGCCGAAATTTTCAATAATTATTTGAGCTATTTTATATTAAATTGGGGCGGGGCGTGACACCTAACATACCTTAGTTCTAGATCTAAAACATATTAGAACAATCCAAACCTTCAACAATAAATTTACACCAAAATTATAAAAGAATTAATATCAATCCATATAAGCCATGCAAAAAGGTATACAAGCTCTAAATCTTAGAAATCCCTAATAAAAACATAAGTTACATCATAAGAATCTATTGGTGAGGGGTTTAATTACTCATCTTTAGGGTTGGATCCACAAACGAAGGTTGATGAAGCTCTTCCGCCATGGATCTCCTTCAAAAGAATCTCCAAATAAAAGTTAAGAAGAGGGTCAAAAAGTTCCCAGAAAGAAGTCCCCTCAAAACCCTAGAAACTGCCTATTTATAGCCAAGGAACATCCCTCTTTCGGATTAGATCTGGGCCTTTGATTTTCTTCACTGGCAAACAAATGATCGATAATTCCATAGGGTGAAGATCGATCATTTGGTCTTTAATTGCTGGCTACGTCCCATAGATGATCGATCATTCCTATTGAAGATGATCGATCATTTCCTTGTGTTATTGATCACGCCCCGTGGATGACCGATCATTCCATGAAGGAAGATCGATCCTTTTAAACCTTGCTCTCTATCACTGTTGTCATACATAAATTATCGATCCTTCGCTTCCTTGAAGATAGGTCCTTTGAAATGGTGCTTCCTTTCAAGTTAGTGCACTTAAGTGATCGATCCTTTCCTGATGTGATGATCAATCATTTATGCTGGAATTGCCCAAATGAGCTCATTTTGACTCCAAACTTCATCTAACTCATACTAGGGTCTGTTGCACCTGAAATTGGATAAAAATAGTCAGTGAAGTATCGCTCGGAGACTAACAAAGCTAAATTATAAGGATGATTTATGCACTTTTCAAGTCTTATGACACACCCAACTTGATCTTTGGTAGTCCTCGAGCAAAGAAAAGATAAAAAGAAAGCAATAAATTGAACTAGCCACTTTCGTAGGTTTCACGATTGTACTTAGCATGTGCAACAAGTCTTTAAACCCCCGGGTTACCCCAGTGGAGGAGTTATAGTCTACTGAGGATTTTCAGGGATGACACCCACAAACATTTATACATTCCCTTGAATAAATCATCAGAAATCAATTATAATATTCATAAACTCACATGCATGAAATAGAAATAATATATATGAATAAAATCTTTAACTCATAATCATATAAAATAGTAATAAGTCAAAACATGTCATAACATATTTCCAACACTTTAAGATATTTACTCATGACTAAAAATAACTACAACACTCCTGTGTGTGGATAGGGTTCCACATGCTTCAAAGCGTCGATTATATCTAAACACTTCAACTATTTAAGATCACAATCCTATTCAAGCACATATTTTCCACTTATCACATAGCAATCTATGTTTTTATTCATTTTTCTTTTTCTTTTTTTTAAAGGAATTTCATCTGTTTTATGTGAACAACACACCTTGTTAGACACCTTGCCCGGTTACTAAGTATGAAACCCTTATTTGTTTTTAGGAGTTTCAACTATTTTACGCGAATACTACGCCGGTTAGGCACACTGTCCAGTTACTAAGTTGAAACTCCACTTTTTTTATATTCAGATAATTGCATGTGTTCATGTATTTTCTGTGACATGATATAAAACTATAAATCTATCATAGTATCATGTTTAGATTCTAATCTCAACTCCTTAACATGTGAAAGTGAACATGTGCATTAGGATATGTCAAGCCATCCTTAAATTATGGTAAAAGTGTTAGGGGGCGTTTGGTTGCCTGCATCAACAAATGCATGCATCAGTTGATGCAGCGTCATGGTCCAAACATGTGTTTGGTTGACCAGATGCATCAACTGATGCTGCATCTGGTGATGCAAAAAAGTGACTTCATGCTGCATCAGGAGATGCAGCCAATTTGGTTGCATCTCCTGATGCAGCATCGGTGATGCAGCATGCAGCACACGTGAGGCACGTGCCTCCTTTCCCCTCATTTCCCTCTCTTCCCCAATCCTCCTTTCCCCTCTCCTCCCCGAGAAGCTGAGCCCAGCCGACGCCCCTCCGCCTCCTCATCCTCCTCCTCTCCATCTCCGGCCTCCTCTGCTGCCACCTCCCTCCTCATCATCCTCCTCCTCTCCTCCCTCCTTCATGCTGCATCAGGAGATGCAGCCAATTTGGTTGCATCTCCTGATGCAGCATCGGTGAAGTAGCACACGTGAGGCACGTGCCTCCTTTCCCCTCATTTCCCTCTCTTCCCCGATCCTCCTTTCCCCTCTCCTCCCCGAGAAGCTGAGCCCAGCCGACGCCCCTCCGCCTCCTCATCCTCCTCCTCCTCTACATCTCCGGCCTCCTCTGCTGCCACCTCCCTCCTCATCATCCTCCTCCTCTCCTCCCTCCTCTCCATCTCCAGCCTCCTCTGCTTCTCCCACACGGACTCCCACCCCGTCCCACTCCCCTCCTCCCTCCTCTCCATCTCCGCCTCCTCTGCTGCCACCTCCCTCCTCATCCTCCTCCTCCTCTCCTACCTCCTCTCCATCTCCGGCCTCCTCTGCTGCCACCTCCCTCCTCATCATCCTCCTCCTCTCCTCCCTCCTCTCCATCTCCGGCCTCCTCTGCTTCTCCCACCTCGTCCCACTCCCCTCCTCCCTCCTCTCCATCTCCGGCCTCCTCTGCTACCATCTCCCTCCTCATCCTCCTCCTCCTCTCCTCCCTCCTCTCCATCTCCGGCCTCCTCTGCTTCTCCCACCCGGACTCCCACCCCGTCCCACTCCCCTCCTCCATCCTCTCCATCTCCGGCCTCCTCTGCTGCCACCTCCCTCCTCATCCTCCTCCTCTCCATCTCCGGCCTCCTCTCCTCTCCCCCCTCCTCTCCATCTCCGGCCTCCTCTGCTTCTCCATCTCCATCACCGATTGGAAAGCTTCAGGTGGCAGTTCCTACGCCACCCGAATCTCCAACGACTTCCTCTCTAGAAGTCCAAGCTCGTCAGGGACGCTGCCTTGGTGGGTGTAAGAGGGAGGGGGAGGATTGGGGAGGGAGACGAGGGCAAAGATGAGATGTTGCGCAGGGCGCGGATGCGGATTCACTTGAGGCCGTGGTAACTCCGCCTCCTCGATGTTGGCCTCACTGGACCTATCCCACCGCTCCAAACTCCTCATGTTGTGGTACTTCGCCTCCCCGGGGCTGGCGTCGTTGTCGTCGTCGTCATCGAAAGAGATAGCGGTCGGAATGGGTGGGAGAGACCTTGGAGCTTCACCGGGACTAATGGTGAAGAGGCGGATGACGAGCGTGTGGTGGTTGCGGGTCCTAAGGAGGAAGGAGGAGAGGAGGGTGGAGGAGGGGTAGAGAGATGGAGATAGAGAGTGGCGGTGATGGTGGTGGTTGCCGACGATGTCGCCGGAGGTGAACAAGCGACGGCGACGTTTGCTTGCATGCATCAGCTGATGCAATACATACTAACCAAACATAAAACGAACTAATACTGCATCAGTTGATGCAATCAACCAAACACATATGTAATGCATCAGTTGTATCAACTGATGCAGTGCACCAACTGATGCAATGCATCAACTGATGCAAGCAACCAAACACCCCCTTAAAGTATAGAAATAAGCTCATGCATAGCAAAAATTTACTATCCCATATATGACATACCAGTCTCAGAATGATTCATAAGATAAATTTCTAAAATAGGCATCTTTATGAATAAATATCATAATTTCATTCTTCTGACATAATTCAAGGGATGTATACAACTATTTTCCTAAAATTAAAATCACAGCAGTAAAGTCAAATTCCCATAATCCTACCCCCAACTTAAATGTAATTGTCCCAAATTACACTAAGTCACCAAAATAAAGTAAGGAATAAATGGTAGAAATCACCGGAGTATCATGCCATCTGTAGTTGTCTCATGCATGATGATCACCACACTGTCCACACATCAGAATGTCGCCACTTGAAGCTATTCCTGTCTCTCGAAGATACTAAAACAATAAATTCATAAAATTCACCATGTTATATGAGAGACAACTAACAAATAAGAAACCAATAGATAACACTAGTAGTGATTGATCGTCCATTGTTAAGGTGCACAGGAACACCTACCGTAAGAACACCACTCCAAAAGATCGACTATATAATATGAACAATATAGAAGAAATAATAGAAACGTATAAATGATATGAAAACCTTTGGCAGAATATCCCTTAAATATATTGACTAAGAACTAGTACAATCATTATAGGATTGAAAATAGAAACTATAATCCTAAAAGAACAGAAAATCCCTATACTAGTCTCTCTACAGCAGATCCTATTACCATACTAAAAGAAAACCTAGAGAATCATCAATCTACGAAAATAGTCCTAAAAATAAACTCAGAATGACTCCTCAATCGTCATCCAACTCATCATTGTTGTCTTCATCTTCCAAATCATAGAACCGAGATGTTGAAGACGAAGATTCGTCTGGGTCATCGTCACTAGACCTCTGGGATGGCGGACGGTCAGGGTCGTTCAACGCATATGGCAATCCAGGTGACGACAGGAGAGCCGGGTCAAACATGGAACATGGTGGCACAACGACCGCGGACCCATCTGGAAGTCGAAAAGATACCCAAGGATCTTCAAGTTCTGAGTTATGCTGGATGTCATAGACGAAGCGGGCAAACGCATTAGGAGGTGGCATCGGCCTATAAAACTCAACACCGATGGGATAGTCAATAGCGGGTCCAGCAGGTTCAGTGGTTGCCCTAGGGGGGAAGCAGGAGACTACCGGTGGTAGATGCGAATCAGCTGTGCTCATGGAGTCGTTGTCCGAAGAACACCCAGATGTCTGCGAAATTGGAGATCCAGGCTCTAAGTCTGCCCTGGTGATTGTGGTGGGCCACCGCTGGAAGAATACGATGACTGACTAGATCGAGACATCTCGGAAGTAAACTTGTGGACTATAAAGTGCAATGGTGAGAGAAAGATAACATCAGAGAGGTGGAAGAAAACTTTGATATGGAAGGATCAATCATTGCATCAATGGAAGAAAGATGAGAGATGGCCAGAAATAGAGGAGGGCATAAGGGTGGTGGGAAGGAAAGCATAGGAATCAAGAAGGTTGACGTCGGCTCAAGTCGTCGGCGTCGGTGGTCGGAAAGCAAGGGAGAGAACTAGATGGCTAAAGAGGAGAGAAACGCCGACGATCCATGGTGCCAACGGAGCCATGTAACCGAACGGGAATTTGTCGGCATCCATGGCGACGAAAAGAGAGGAGGCCGGTAATGGGTTACGGCGTGAAGAGGAAAACGAAGGAGTAGATGAAGGCGGCTCACCAAAACTTGGTAACGGATGCGGGAGAACGACCGGAGTTGCCGACAAACCGCGAAGGAGAAGCACACCGCCGGTGTCGATGATCTATCGGGACTCAGTAGATGAAGGTGGAAAGTGGGCCGACGGTGCTTAAATAATGGAGTTTCTAATTGGAGTTTAAGTAGGACTTAACCAAAAACAACGAACTAAATCCTCGAAATAAGAGATAAATCCTAAAAGTAATAAGAGAAAAAAAACTGAAAACGAGTAGGACAAGGACTATGACAGTGGAAAAAAAATATAAAACGTAGGCTAACGCCGTAAGCTAAAGTGAATACGTGTGAATTGAGGATACTGTTGGACACCCAAACAAAATCACTGAAAATTACCGGAATACCCTACCATCATTGCTCGCATAATTAGATGTCTTGTAGAATTAACAAAGCAAAACATAAAATTCAAGATAGATGATGCAATTAATATTAAACTGAAAAAAAAAATGGATGCACTTTTAACTAAATTTATACCAAGCACATGTTATTTATAAACATGATGAAATCATACCCCCAACTTAAGGAGGATTGTCCTCAAGCACGAAAAAAAGGGTAAGGGATAGAGATAACCTGACGATGTTTCTAATGAAACAGTACTTGCTTTAATTGTTAACACTGTATTTCCAAATCAAGCTTACTCGTGAAAACCAAGCAAAGTTTTGGCCCCTCACCGCATACCAGTAATATGCATACCATAATATAGCAGCCCTGGAACATAGTGGAAGAATGACCTCGTTATTGCAATTAAATACGGAGTAGACTAAGCATGCAATTTAGATAAACTCATGGCAGCATCCCCTCTATTTATTCAAGGGTTGTATAAATGTTTATTTAAAATCAAGGCAGCATCCCGGAGGAAAGATCGATCCTTCATGACGATCGCGCCTTGACTTTCTGACACTAAAAGATCGATCCTCTAGTAAGGAAAGATCGATCGTTTAGGTGCAGAAAGCTAGATTTGGGCTAAAACACAAGTCCAAGCCCGGATCCTTCAATCCCGGGTTCACCTAACCATTCTAATCAAACACCAACATAAACATGGTCAGTGTGTGCACATGCGGGTGTGAAATGAACTAGCAGGGCATAATTTACCAAATTGCCCTTGCGGTCCACAACGAGCCATAGGGGTAGAGGGAGAGGTCCTCACACCAAGACTGGACTAGTAGCTGTTGCTGTAGACGAACTCCACCAAGAGAACATGCTCCTCCCAGCTGCCTCCGGCATCGAGGATACATGCTCTCAGCATGTCGTCAAAGATTTGGATCGTCCGTTGTGACTGCCCGTCTATCTGTGGATGAAAAGTTGTACTGAAAGTTAGGAGTGTGCCAACTGCCTCCTAAAACCAGAACCTGCTAGTGAACTTGGGGTCACAGTCTGACTCTATAGACACTGGAACTCCGTGCAGTCTGATCACCTCTCTGACGTACAAACTGCCCAACCTGTCTGTCAAGTCTGTCGTCCGCATAGGCAGGAAGTGTGCCGAATTGGTCAATCGATCAACGATGACCCACATCGTGCCATTCCTCCTAGGAGATCTCGGTAGCCCAGCTACGATCTCCATCGTGATGTGCTCTCACTTCCACTCAGCCAGTGGAAGGGGCTGAAGTAACCCTGGAGTTCGCTGGTGCTCTGCCTTGACCATCTGACAGGTAAGGCAGTGCGATACGAACTCCGTCTGTCGCGCCCCGACCCGCAGAGCGCAACCGGGCCGGGGACGCGAGGGGGAAAAACCTACAACTACAGCCTCAACTGGCGGAAACAGTTGAGACTACGGCCAGCTGGCGGAAACAGCTGGACGGCACAGAGAAAGAGCGGAAGCAAGCTAACTAAACAACTATTTACATTTATTACAAAACAGTAATAAAAGAGTTAACATGGTTTAGTACAACAAGCTACAAGGGATCAACAGTCCCCAAAAAAGAAGCTACACTACCCACCGGGGTCTCCGCGAACGCACAAACGAACCCATCCTGACCCTCAAACATGGTCAGGATCCGCCACGCTGCCACGAGACGGCCGACGGGGAAGCACCGGAGAAGAACGGGGACCCGCACCTGCAAACACCACAGTCCAGGTAGGAATGAGCAACAGCTCAGCAGGGTCCTACTCTACCACTCTCGCTAAGAAGGTAAACCCAACGAACCAACTCTGAGGCCAAGTACCGAGGCTTGCCAAGGATCCCATAAATCCCGTCACTAACCCGAAGGATTCCTGTCCCAAGTACGCCCCTCCGACAACCACTGCTCAGGGGTGGACAACTCCGACAATCCCTGACCCAGGGTGGACATGACGCTACTGGTAGGACACCCTTCCCCAAGCGGGATCTCCACACTTGACGGAACGACCGAGGTTAAGACTACCATCTCTCAGTACTCCAAGCCACAGAGCCAACAGGACCCCTAACTCCTGACCCAAGACTAAGCCTAGCCAGGGAGTCCATCGATCCCATCGATGTCTCCCCCCCCCCAGGGTTCCTGTCCAACCTACGTCCCTCCGATAGCCACTGCTCAAGGACTGGGCTACCTCCGACGGTCCTTGACGCAGGGTGGGCCGGACGATACTTGTAGGACACCCTTACCGGGGTAACGGCGTCAACCACTTAGTCATTGATCACCGGAGTCCACGGGTCAACCCCACCCAGTCTAACCTAGCATGTCTAATGCTCAGGAAGCAAGGCAGGATAAGAATATGTAAAGCAGTAACAAACAGCATACCAAGGGCACACCTTCGGCCCATTTATACTAACCACTCCCGAGGATCATGAATTCCTTCGGTTCACCATAAAGCGGAAAAAGGGCATAACCCATAGCCCATTATTCTAAGCATTCCCGAGGGTTCATTACTCCCTCGGTTACCCACAAGGCAGTAAACATAAGCAATAATGTAAAACATAGAAGCCCCAAGGGCAAAACCATCAAAACTGCTTACATGCGAAGCCCCGCGGGCAAAACCCAAGAAAACCCTCGCTGCGACTAAAGGATCGATCCTCACCAAGGGAAGGATCGATCACTTAAGTAACAGTGAGCCTCCCTCACCGTCGAGACAAAAAGGATCGATCCTTCCTCCCAGGAAGATCGATCTTTCTCGAGACAGAGGGCGCCCTTCCAGTCTCACCAAGGAAGATCGATCTTTCCTCCCAGGAGGATCGATCTTTCTCGGGACGAAGGGTATCCCTGCTAACCCAGGCCCCATGATCGATCTCCTCCCATAAGAAGATCGATCATGTGCTGGGCGCAGCCAACCAACACAAGAGGACCGATCCTTCCTCCCAGAAGGATCGATCACCCATAAATGGGTTCCGGCGTGCTTCCGGCCGGAGAACCGCCGAAAAACACAACCAAACCTCACCATACTTGGTGGGTTGGTAGATCTGAGTACCACGAGGCTACTCAAGGCCTCAAAACCGGAAACCAACATCTCCACAAGGAGATCTAACAAGAACAAAACCCGGATTTTTAAACCCTCAAACCGCCGGAGCTTTGAGTGAGAACCCTACCTCCTCAGAGCAGCTTCGATCCACGAAGCCTAGCCAGGGATCTTCCTCGCCTCGCCACGAACCCAACGAGCCTTCAAGCTCCAGGAGAGGTGGCCGGAGGAGGAAGAACGGAGGAGAGAAAGGGGCGGTCGGAACAGGGGAAGAAGCAGAGCATTCGCGGGAAAGAAGAAGAAGAGAGGAAGAAAGGAGGGGGAGGGGAAGGGGGTAAGGCCGGGGAAAGCCGGCGAAACCGGGGAAAAGGCAAAGGAGGGGAGCAAAAGTCTCCCCTCCCCTGACAGGGGAAGCGACGGCCACCGCGGTGCCCGTCCTTCGAAAGCCACCGACAAAGACTTCCAGGCACAGGTAGGATCGATCATCCTTTCATGAGGGATCGATCTTGCTAGCCACAGGATCGATCTCCACCCCAAGGTGATCGATCTTCTGAGCCCTGAAAGACAAACCTGGGCTGGGACATAGGCCCAAGTCCAGAACCCCCAACCTCGGGCCCACCTAACCTTTCTAGTCAAACACAAACACCAAACAAGGTCTGTGTGTGCACACCCCGTGTGAAACGACCGCCAAGGCGCAATTTCCCAAATTGCCCTTGGGTCAAAAACAAGCCAAAGGGAAAAGAGGGGGCAGGTCCTCACACCGTCACTGCCCTCTTCATCTCGCATCACCAGAACTGCCTCCGCAGGTCCTGGTACATCTTGGTGCCCCCGGGATGAACTATGAAATAAGAGTGATGGAACTCTCGTAGGACGTCGTCTCGTAGAACTGGATCTGCAACAACCGCTACTCTGCCTCTAAATCATGGCCCTCTGTCTGACGATACTATCCAGTCCCCGTCTGCGCCCTCCGTGCCTGCCGATGTGCGAAACTCCTCGAGCTCGGCGTCACTGTGCTACGCCTTTAACACTCTGGCTAAAACTGATGGCATACTCTGCACTGTGTAGAGGAAGTTGTTGGATTCATGATCCTCAAACTCGAATCCCAACTGGCCTGCTATCTCCAATGCCTGCCACTGCCACGCTGATAACCTTGCAACTGCTCCTTTGGTGTCTCTCACCTGTCTGCTCAGCGCGTCTGCTACGACGTTTGCCTTACCATGATGGTAATGTAACGCAAAGTCGTAGTCCTCTAGTTGCTCCAAGTCATGGGTCGGGTAGTTCCTTTCATGGTTCTTTAGCTGATGAGAACCATAGGAAACTGCATGCCCCTCCTGCATGAGGACACACCCCAAACCCTCACCGCTGGCGTCGTTGTAGACACTGTAACCAACGCCTCGCTCGGGGACGATCAGCACCGGCGCACTGGTCAACCTCTTCCAACTGGGTCCTCAACTCGCTCTACTCTGCTAGTACCATCCTGAAAGCTGGGAGAGAGATCGGTATGGTACATGGTACTAGGTCGATCTCAAATTTGACCTCTTTGGACGGTGGAAGCTCCGGCAACACCTCGGGAAACACGTCTGCAAAGTCGCACACAATCCTGAGAAAACTGCTGTGTTGCACTCCCTCAGAACCAAACAGGGATAGGCTGGCCAACAAGGCTGAAAGCTCACCGCCACGCCTTCCTACACCACAAGCAAAGGAATTGGCTGACAACCGATCCCCCAACAACACAAACAGTGTCTCGTCGGGTGTCCAAGCGACCACCCTCCGGTAACCATAGTCGATGATGGCTCGGTATGCTGCTAACCAGTCCATATCGAGTATAATATCAAAACCCATCATGTCTGGCACCCACATATCTAGACGGACACGGAGGCCTCCAACCTCCAAGGAACAAGATTGGCAGACCTGGTCTACCCTGGTTGTCCCGCCGATTGGTGAGTCTATTGACTATGCCACCTCTAGCCAACTCGTGTCTAATGAGACGCCCCAGAATCTATCAGCACATCTACTAAAGAACTAGAAAGCTGAAAGATACCTCTGAGTACGGATGGTTCTGCCGCTGCCTGTTGGTACAACTGTGGCGGCTGGTAAAGCTGCATGGTGTCCGGCTGCTCACACTCTGGGAGGGCAAACACACGCCCTCACTGCCCGCCTCCACCTCTGGAGCGGCTCGGTCCAACCCCTGATCTGCGCCCACCACTGCTCACCTGCCAACCACTGGACCCTCCGCCTCTACTGCCCTGCGGTATAGCGCCCCACGCTCCTCACAGGTGACAGTCTCTACGAAAGTGTCCCAGCTGCCCGCACTGGAGGCACGTGACTGACGCGCCATCAAGCTATTGAACCTGGCCTCCCCCTGACGAAGCATGCCTAGACGGCCCGACCATCCGGAGAAACTGGCCTGCTGAACTCGGCAACTGCGGCTGAAACTACTGAGGACGCCGCGACTGCTGCCGGAAGTGTCGCGGATGCCGTTGCTGACCTCTGCCGAATCCCCCTCTGAACTGGGGTCTCTGCGGTAAGCCCCTAGAGAATACCGGTGGAACTGCTCAGTACCTCTTGGCCTGCAACTGTGCCTCCCCTTCTAAAACGCAGTTTAGAAACGCAGCGTACACCTGGAAGCGGTGGGAACCGGCCTGTTGTCTGATCTCTGATCGAAGCCCCCACTCAAACTACCGCTGAAACTCCAACAAGACTACCGCAGCGATCCGCTCATCGACAGGAGGGAGTACCCTCTCCTCGGCGAGAAAGGCCTCGTCCTGAGCGACTGAAACCGTCACTGGTAATGGCGTAGTCCGTCTAGCTCGGACCGCCCTCACAGGTGCCACCCTGTCCGACCGGGCGGGTCGACCAAGTCGTGCCTCACCCTGACCAACACAAGAAGGTTGGTCTCGAGCTCCTAACATCCGCGCAATCACCAACGACAAACGAGCGTCCACTCGTCAGAAAACGGCAAAACAACCAATACAACGAGAAGTAAAAGAACATAACACATCACAGAAGGGCATGCACGGATGTTCTACACATAGAACTATCCCATCCCATGCTCAAACTCAACCGAATCCTGATCCTAACCCTGGGATCTACAACCTATGATCTGATACCAAGCTGTCGCTCCCTGACCCGCGAAGGCCCAACCGGCCCGGGATAGTGAACAGTAAAAAGGTCAAGGAAATACTACAGTGGTAATTCCACCAACTGCAGCCAGTCCACCAAAATACAGCATGTTACGGGAAGCAACCTCGACAAAGAAGACTAGCAGTACAACATGTTATCTAAACATCCCGGGAGTCGTCACTCTCCCGGTTAACCACTACCCCTCATTATGGGTTTAACATGCGCAAGGATATATACCAGTTTATAAAGCGCTAAAGAAAACCGCATAAGCGAAGCCTCGCGGGCAAGAATGGATGAATGTTGCATAGATTATTTGGAACTTCACTTCTTTATAAGAACGTCTGAATCATGACATGAGTACCATTTTCCATTTTCTTTAATCCATTTTTTATTTCATTTCCTCGCGTCGGACGAGCAGTCGCGGCGCACGCCAAGGCAATGGTAGCCATCCGATTTTCCTGGGAAGTGGTCCTTATCTTTGAGTCCGGGTACATACATCTTTTATCTCTTTTTCTACATTAGTGTTGGCTAGAAACGCCAACAGAGTTACTGTTTGATGCTTATTGTAGTCTTGCTGCAACGAAGTCAAGATGGCACCTCTCCTATTCTCTATTCTCGTAAAGTAGGGGTGTGTTTGGCGCGCGGTATCCGCGGTACCCACGAAATGGTATCCGCGGGTATCTGTAGGAGCAGATACAGTGCTCGCGCGGACGCCGAAATCAGAATCTGTTTGCCTTGGGTGGATATCGATTTTTAGGATCCGCTCGGGATCCGTCGCGGGATCCAAACGCGTGGATCCCGTGGATTGGAATCCGTGCGTCCCCGGATCCCACGGATTCACCGGATCCGGGGCGCGCCAAACAGACCCCTAGGTGGATGAGCATTTGGTGTTCTACTTTTTACTTTTTTTTTAAATTTTATGATAGGGTATCTTATAGAACGTTTTGTCAAATAGGACTTCATATTCATTTTTTGCATTTTAGGACCCCTCATGTTTTTTTTGCATAATAGGACCCCATACATGTAAGGAACATGCGTATAATACGCGTATAATTCTTGATTATACACGTATCATGGTACGTGTATAATTATTGTTTATACGCATATTAGTTTATACACGCGTTCCTTACGTGTATGGGGTCATATTATGCAAAAAAACATGGGATGAGATCCTAAAGTGCAAAAAGTGAATATCATGGTCCTATTTAGCAACAAATCGGTATCCTATATATGGTTTCTAGATTGGTCTTTGCTTCTCCAGTATAGTAATCCATGGCTATCTTGTTCACATCATTCACTGAAACCCAGTAGAACAGAGGAAATAGCTTCGTGGTTTAGCTTCTTCTCTAAGGGTGTAAAGGGGGTGAAAACTCACCCCCTCCTTTACTTATGTTTGCAAAGCTTAACCATTCACCTTAGTGATTAGACCTAAATTTTTAAGGTAATGGATGACATTGATTGCATGCTTTTATTGGTTTGTGTATGATTTTTCCTATATTTCAGCTTTGAGTGAGATAATTAGAAGCTTCATCAATTTTCTTTCTAAATGTGCTTTAGTTTCACATGTATTGACCGTTAGTCTCTACTATTTAATGTTGCGCTTGACATCAGATTTAATATCAAACATCCTGATGCAGGACAAGCCCGGACCTGACCGAGTCCGATCCGGAGCAGCTCCCGAGGCGATCCGAACGCATTCGGACCCCATCCGTCCGACTCAGATCTCCGGGCGACCCCGACCGTCGGATGGGCATAACTTTCGTCCACGACGTCCGATCGGGGCGTGCGACCAGTCGAAACGACCGGCTCGATGAGCCCGTCAAGAATCATCGGAGATCCAAGATCTCTCCATGACCTTGACCTTCGAATCTCCAAATTCCTTTTCTTTTGTCTTAAAATTTAGTTTTTGTGAAAAACTTTCCTTTTTAGGCAGTTTGTTCGGGTCTTTCTATTTTTATCAAATTTCCTATTTCTAGTAGGTTTTCTCCTATTTGAATTCCAGGTTTAGTACTTTGATTAGGATAATGATGTTTGAGTTCATTTTTGAGTTGGTCTGGTCTTTCCTTAAACCTATAAAAGGAGGCCTTAGGGTTTGTAAAGCCAGTTTTTGATGATTAATGAAAGTTAGGGTTTTTGGTTTCTCCCCTTGAGAAATTTGGTTGTCTCTCCCATAGAGATGTCCACGTTACCCTGCGCCAGAGTGGTACCAGAGCTATACGAGTTTCTGGGAAGAGGATCCATGCCTCGAACTAGAGCCGCTTGTGCTCGACGGCCGCCTAGTGTCTCTCCGCCGCCGCCCAGAAGACGTGGTCGGCCTCCTGTCGATGGTGAGCCTCCCCCGCGGGAACATGGGGTCTTGCAGGCGACCATCGTCGATCTTCAACGACAGGTGGCCGCCCTCCAACTCCAGTTACAACAACAGAACCGAGAACGGACGCCCTCGCTGGAAGAAGAAGAGGAGTTGTCTTCGGACGAGTCCTCCTTTCAGAATATGTACGCCGACCAACCCCCTTTTCGGCGTGGTTACCAGCGGGATCGTGCCATGGATTACGGATTCAAGGTGGACATACTTGAGTTCACGGGAGGATTGCAGCCCGAGGTTTTCATTGACTGACTTCATCAAGTGGAGCGTATATTCGAGTTCTGGGAAGTTCCCGACAACATCAAGGTAAAGCTGGTGTCTATCAAGTTGAAGGGACGAGCTTCAGCATGGTGGGAACAACTGAAGAGGGTTCAGGAGAAGCAGCAGAAGGACAAGATCCAAAACTGGGAGAAGATGAAGAAGAAGCTGAAGGAGCACTTCCTTCCTTTCGGCTACACCCAGTCTCTCTTCCAGAAGCTACATACATTACACCAAGGTACGCGATCTGTTGAGGAGTATACTGAAGAATTTTATCAGTTGCTTGCCAGGAATGACCTCTCAGAAACAGAGGAGCAGAGGGTCGCTAGCTACCTTGGGGGCCTGCGGCTATCTCTCCAGGACGCATTGAGCCTCCATATGTTGTGGACGGTATCCGAGGCCTACCAGCGAGCGCTGACAGCGAAAAGGCAGCAAGCTCGAGCGTCGACCGGGGGACGGATTCAACGGCCACCTCCAGCACCGCTAAACCCGACTACGCAAGCGAAGCCACCGGGCCTGCGGCCCGCTCCCCCAAATCCGACATTGGGATCTACCTTCAGGTGTTTCCGTTGTGAGGAAGTAGGGCATCGGGCCTCGGATTGTAGCCTACCCGCTAGCCGTCCAGGGAAGGCTCTGCTCATTGAAGAAGAAGCGGAGGAACATGCGGACCTAGCCGAACCCATCTTCGATGGCTATGGCGATGAAGGGGAGATTCTGTATGGTGACGGCCAGTAGACCCTGGTCCTTCGAAAGAGCTTCCTGACGCCCAAGGCGGAGGTCGACCACAACTGGCTGCGGACCAACATCTTCCAGACGACGTGTACCATCGGCGGACAGTCTGTAAGGTGATTGTGGACAGTGGAAGCTGTGAGAATGTCATCGCGGATGAAGCGGTGACCAAGCTGCAACTGGCCACGGAGGCCCATCCAGTTCCGTACCGACTATCGTGGCTCAAGCGCGGCAGTGAGGTAAAAGTCGATAAACGCTACCTGATTTCCTTTTCTATTGTTTCCAACTATCATGATAGCGTATGGTGTGATGTGGTGACCATGGATGCTTTCCACCTTTTGCTGGGTTGTCCCTGGCAATATGATCGTTTCGTCGTCCACGACGGTCGGAGGAACACCTACACCTTGCGGATCAAGGAGAAGCGACTGACCCTCGCGTCGAGACGGGAGGAGCCGCGGCCGAAGCCCAAGGAAGGCCAAGCTGTGACTATGCTGTCACGTTCGCAGTTCTTGGAGGAGGTGAAGGAGCAGCCAGTCATCTATGCGCTGCTGCCAGGCGAACCAAAGGTGGGGGTGGAAGTTCCCGGGCTCGTGAGGCCCATCCTGGAGGAGTTCGCTGATCTGTTACCCGAGGAGCTGCCTCTGGGACTACCACCCCTGCGAGACATCCAGCATCAAATCGACTTGACTACGGGAGCCAGCCTACCCAATCGATCGGCATACCGGATGAGTCCGAAGGAGATCGAGGAACTGAGGAAGCAAGTGACGGAACTGATGGAGAAAGGCTATGTACGGGAAAGCATCAGCCCATGCGCAGTACCTGCTCTCTTAGTACCCAAGAAGGATGGTTCGTAGCGGATGTGCATCGATAGCAGAGCTATCAATCGGATCACCATCAAGTACAGATTTCCCATACCAAGGCTGGATGATATACTCGACCGATTCGCAGGTTCCAAGCTGATCTCAAAGATAGATCTCAAGAGCGAATACCACCAGATACGCACCCGGTCGGGAGACGAGTGGAAGACCGCCTTCAAGACTCAGGATGGATTATACGAGTGGATGGTGATGCCTTTTGGTCTGTCCAACACGCCCAGCACCTTCATGAGGTTCATGCACCAAGTTCTGAGGCCGTATATGAGCCGTTTTGTTGTCGTCTACTTCGATGACATCCTGGTTTACAGTTCTTCTGAGGAGGAGCACTTGGAGCATCTGCGGGCGGTCCTCGAGGCGTTGCGGCAGGAGCGGCTATTCGCCAACCATAAGAAGTGCATCTTTCTAACCGACCGGGTATGTTTCCTTGGCTATATTATCTCTTTAGGTGGCATTTGCGCAGATCCCAACAAGGTGGAGGCCATCCAAAGTTGGCCCTCGCCGCGGAGTCTACACGATGTCCGCAGCTTCCACGGCCTTGCCTCCTTCTACCGGCGCTTCATCTACAACCTCAGTTCGTTGACTTCCCCCATCACCGAGTGTCTTAAAGGGCAAAATTTTCAATGGACCGAAGAAGCGGAAGAGAGCTTCCAACTGGTGAAGCAGAGGATCTCAGAGGCGCCAGTTCTAGCACTGCTAGATTTCGAGAAGGTCTTCGAAGTCAACTGTGATGCGTCGGGAGTCAGCATCGGCGGTGTGCTCAACCAAGGAGGACGGCCAGTCGCATATTTCAGCGAGAAATTATCAGGTGCCACCAAAAACTACTCTACTTATGATCTGGAATTTTACGCTATTGTGCAGTCCTTGAAACATTGGAGGCACTACTTGGTGCAACGGGAGTTTGTGCTGCACACCGATCATGAGGCTCTCAAATTCCTCCATGGCCAACACAAGCTCAACCGGCGACACCCCAAGTGGGTTGCCTACCTGCAGGAGTTCGCTTTTTCCCTTCGACACCTGGCGGGCACCCAGAACCGAGTTACTGATGCACTGAGGCTGCGCGCCAACCTACTGACTACACTGCAGGCACAGGTCATGGGTTTTGAGGTTTTCAAGGACCTCTATCCGGATGATCTTTCTTTTGGCACCGTTTATGCTGAGGTCAAGGATGGGCAGCGCGTGGACTTCAGCTTGCAAGACGGCTTCCTATTCCGGGGGCTACGTCTCTGTGTACCTGACTTGTGAGGACTTGTTCCTCTATTCATGTGGCTCGTTGTTGACCGCAAGGGCAATTTGGTAAATTGCGCCTTGTTGGTTTGTTTCACACCCGCGTGTGCACACACAGGCCTTGTTTTGATGTATGTGTTTGAATAGGATGGTTAGGTGGACCCCGGGATCGAGAGATTCGAAATTGGGCTTGAACCGGGCAAAGCCCTAACTCTAACCGGATCTCTAAGAATACACAATTCCAACTCTCACAATTGGCAATGCATAGCAAAGATCTCACGGTATAGAGCCCCAACCTTATCTAACCAGATCCCTAAGAATACACAATACCAGTTGTCACTACGGGCAATGCATAGCAAAGGTCTCACGAGACTCGGTAGGAGAATCAAAGGAGATAACTATGGGATCACAATATCATAAAAGAAGCATGACTGGATTTATAATAATGTTTAACCACAAAGCAATCTGTGAAGATCCAATACATAAGAAGAGTTTAACAATAAAGATTAAAAACTATGAACCATTGTTGGAGAAGAAGCCCTGGTCCTCGCTAGATCATCCGTCCGCCATGCCCGCGGATTACTCGGCCATGGATGGAGATTCCTTCATCTTCTTCCTTTGGGAAACACCCAGAAAAGAGCCTCCAAAAACATCCAAGAAGTCCCCCTCAAACCCTAGAAAGAGTCCTATTTATAGCCCCAAAGTCTCTCCATCAACGGATTTGATCTAAACCGTTGATTTAATTCACTGGGAACGTCCGATCGATCCTTCTCGGGGTGCTGGATCGATCGGATGCGTTAAAATCTTCAACTTCTAACTTCGCCCGTGTCCGATCGATCGGACTAAGGGAGTCGGATCGATCGATTTCGTAAAAATCCTCCGTCTCTGGCTATTCCCGAGTCCGATCGATGGATGGATCGATCGAACTGTGTTCCTCTAAAAAGCATACGTTCTGTCACCCTTTAATTCCCAAGTCCGATCGATCGAATTATGAGTGTTGGATCGATCGGTTGAGTAAAAATCCGCTGTTTTTGGCTTTTTCCGAGTCCAATCGATCGGACCATTGGTGTCGGATCGATCGGACCCCATAGGAGGGATGGAGGGATCGATCGGATCGCTTATGGCTGAAAAACATAGGTTCTGTCACGTTTCTGCGTGGTCCGATCGATCGGCGGATCGCTCGGACTTCCAGCTTATTTTCCTTTCTGCCATTCAGACTGCGCCATCGGTACTGAAATTGCCGTAACTTCCTCTAGGAAACCGTAAAATTCTCCAGAATCTAGACTTCAAGAGCTTTCCAACCATATATGGCACATCATCTGGTTCTTCATGAGCAGGTACAGATTAATATTTGAAGTTGATCCATATACTCTTTTCAGCTTCTTTTAGCTCCAATTTCCTGCATTTTCCAAACAACTATGTGAAGCATATAAAAGTATAAAAATAGTGCTAAAGAAGTTGATTAAGGGTGAAGATATAGCAATTGAGATGGTTTTAAGGTTGTTCAGAGTGCACTTTCATGCACTTATCACAGCGCAGGTTGGATCGATCCGAACTCCACTTCGGATCGATCCGACTCGCACTAGGGAAGAGTTGCCGCCAGTGGGACTCGGATCGATCCGAATCGCATTGAGCATCCGTATAAGAGCGGACGCCGGACTTCTTCTCTTCTCTTTTCCCGATCTGGTCGTGTCCGAGCTCGTTCCCGACGATTTCTTGGAAGGGTATAGGAAGATCCAAGGCTCTGCTTCGTGGATTGAAGCAGCTCTTGTGAGTTAGGGTTTCTACCTACGGCATTCGTTGGGTTAGGCTCCTGTTCATCGTCGTTCTCGCCGGATTTCCGAAGTGTTTTGAGAAGATCTTCTTGCTTAAGCGGTGTTTTCTAGTTTTGAAGCCATGAGCAGCTTCGTGAGCATCGGCTCTACCAACTCACCAAGTTTGGTGAAGTTTGGCTCAGTTTTCCGGCCGAGATCGCCGCCGAAAGCTGGCCGGAGTGCCGGTTGGGATCGATCCGAGATGCACTCAGGTCGCCCTGTTCATTAGTGGAGGTCGGATTGATCCAAGGTGGTAGTTGGATCGATCCAACTTGTCCCAGGAACAGTTTCTGAAGGAATGGCTTTACGTGGTTTTCCTAGTCGGATCGATCCCAAGGTTAGTCGGATCGATCTGAAGGCCGAGATGGATCGATCGGCCTTGTTGGTTTTTCTTGGTTTTCCTCGTCGGATCGATCCAAGGGTGAGTTGGATCGATCCGAGGGCAAGTCGGATCGATCCAAAGGTGTTGGATCGATCCAATTTACCCCAACTCGCCTGTTTAAGGCCGTTTTGCCCGCGGGGCTTCGTATGCATGCGTTTTTAGCGGTTTTGCTCGCGGGGCTTGCTATGTTGGCTTTATTTACCGCGTCCGGACATGTTTGCTAGCATAGTCATTAACTGTTGTTGTTTATTGCTTTGTGGTTGAACCGAGAGAGTGGTGACTCCCGGGATTGTGTAGTTTAATCTTGATGCCATGTATGCCCCTTTTTCCAAGCATGCCCTTTATTGCTTTGATTATTCTGTCTGCTTTACTGCTTTATATCTACCTGTTAGTATTGCTATAACTATTGTTATATTATTTGCTTGCTTTACTGCTTCTACCTGTCTGTTTATTCTATTTTATCATTGTCTTGCTTTGCGCACTATAGGCATGATAGGCTTGTCGCGGGTTTGGGGTTGTCCCTAGGACTCCAGTATCAATAGCTAAGTGTTGGCCGCCGTTACCCCGGCATGGGTGTCCTACTGGTATTGTCACTGTCCACCCTGTGTATGGGATCATCGGAGACATCCCAATCCTTGAACAGTGGCATCGGAGGACGTACTACAGACAGGAATCCTGGGGGGTATTGATGGGGTGTGTGGGATCCCTGGTAGGACTTAGCTCTTGATTTGGAGTCTAGGGGTATGTTGACTCTTTGCTTTGAGTGCTGGGAGATGGTTGTCCTAACCTCGATTGTTCCGCCAAGTGTGGAGATTCCGCTTGGAGAGGGGTGTCCTACGGGTAGCGTCATTGTCCACCCTGTGTCAGGGACTATCGGAGGTGGACCACCCCTGAACAGTGGCCATTGGAGGATGTACTTTGGACATGTGCCCTTCAGGTTATTGACGGGATTTATGGGGTCCTTGGCAGGCCTCAGTGCTTGGCACAGAGTTAGCACAGTTGGTGTCGCCTTTCCTTGCGAGTGTCGTAGAGTAGAACCCTGCTGAGCTTTGGCTCATTTCTACCTGGACCGTATTGTTGCAGGTGCAGGTACCAGTGCTTCTCCTGTGGGCCCCGGTGTTCGTCCTGCGGTAGCGCGTCGCCAGCCGACCATGTTTGAGGGCCAGGACGGCTTTGTTTGTGCTTTTGCGGAGACCCCTGAAGATGTAATTTCTTTTTGATAAATTGTAAATGTTGTAAACCTTGTTTAACTCTGATGTACTTAATGTTTTATTATAGTCACTGTTAACTTTTCTTTCGCCTTTTATTATTCTTTTCTGTATCCGCTGTGGGTTGTCAATAACTGTAGGTTTCCCCCTCGTGTCCCGGTCCGGGATGGGGTTTTCTGGGCCGGGGTGTGACATGACTACTCTTTACGAGGCCAGATTCTGCAGGAGCTGCACCGAGAGGGCCACTTTGGGCGAGACAAGACTCTGGCTCTTGTGGCTCGCGATTACTATTGGCCCAAGTTGCCAAGGGACGTAGCCAGATACGTGGAGCAGTACCATATCTGCCAACTGTCCCGGGGATCAGCCACCAACGCAGGACTCTACATGCCCCTTCCTGTTCCTGATGCGCCGTGGATCGACGTCAGCATGGACTTCGTACTTGGACTGCCTTGTACAGCTCGTGGTATGGATTCCATCTTTGTAGTTGTCGACAGGTTTTCTAAGATGGCTCACTTTATAGCATGTCGGAAGACGATGGATGCCGCGCGGATCGCTCACCTATATTTCCAAGAGGTGGTGCGGTTACATGGGGTTCCCAGATCGATCACCTCTGATCGCGACGTCAAGTTCATGAGCAACTTCTGGAAGTGCTTATGGCAGAATCTGGGTACCAAGTTAAACTTCAGCAGTGCCTATCATCCCCAGACTGACGGCCAGACTGAGGTCGTCAACAGAAGCCTCGGCAACCTCCTGAGGAGCCTCACAGGAAGCCGACCGAAGATGTGGGATGCGGCTTTGAGTCAAGCCGAGTTCGCCTTCAATCGGTCCAAAAACCGTTCGACCGGCCTGAGTCCTTTTGAAACAGTCTATGGATCTAATCTTATGGGGGTGTTGGATCTGGTTCCACTTTCCAAGCCTGGTCGAACCAACGTGCGAGCTGATGACATGATCGAGCATCTCCACACCATCCAGGATCAGGTCAAGTCCCAACTGGAAATCACCAATGCCAGGTATAAAAGTGCCACGGATCAGCATCGACGCCGGGTCTCCTTCGATGTCGGGGATGAAGTGTGGGTCGTCTTGACTAAAGAGAGGCTGCCAATAGGGGAATATTCCAAGCTGGGAGATAGGAAGATCGGGCCCTGTGAAGTCCTCCAGAAGTTTAATGATAATGCCTACCGAGTCCGGCTTCCACCCCACTTGCAGATTTTGGATACCTTCAATGTGAAGCATTTGGTTCCATACAGAGGGGTTCTAGGTGATTCAGACTCGAGGACGAGTCCTTTCCAACCAGGGGAGGATGATGCAGGACCAAGCCCGGACCTGACCGAGTCCGATCCGGAGCAGCTCTCGAGGCGATCCGGACGCATTCGGACCCCATCCGTCCGACTCAGATCTCCGGGCGACCCCGACCGTCGGATGGGCATAACTTTCGCCTACGACGTCCGATCGTGGCGTGCGACCAGTCGAAACGACCGGCTCGACGAGCCCGTCAAGAATCATCGGAGATCCAAGATCTCTCCATGACGTTGACCTCCGAATCTCCAAATTCCTTTTCTTTTGGCTTAAAATTCAATTTTTGTGAAAAACTTTCCTTTTTAGACAGTTTGTTCGGGTCTTTCTATTTTTGGCAAATTTCCTATTTCTAGTAGGTTTTCTCCTATTTGAATTCCGAATTTAGTACTTGGATTAGGATAATGATGTTTGAGTTGGTCTGGTCTTTCCTTAAACCTATAAAAGGAGGCCTTATGGTTTGTAAAGCCAGTTTTTGATGATTAATGAAAGTTAGGGTTTTTGGTTTCTCCTCTTGAGAAATCTGGTTGTCTCTCCCATAAAGAGGTCCATGTTACCCTGCGCCACATCCTCTTCTCCTTGGTCGAAATTTTTTATTTTTACTTTGGTTGGTATTCTGATTTTTTCCATCAAAGCTCTTTTGGTTTGATTATTCTCTGACATTTGTTTTTGGTTGATTACTTGCATACTCTGTTTTACAGGGGAGAGGGAAGCCCATTGTGCCATCATGACTTGCATAAAGGATTTAGCGGAAGCATTTTCATGTTATGAAGATGAAGTTCTGGTATTGCTTTTTTGTTCCTATGAAACAGTGATCAGAGAGATAGCAGCATATCTAAATATGAACTAGGTCCGAAACCCCTCTCAGCTGTACAAGCAATGAGTTCTGGGAGTTTCGAACTATTCTTAAAAAATTTCCGACGGATAAATGCTTGCAATGGTTTCTATTGGGATGCTTTTGTGCAATAAGCCCCGCAGGCGCAAAATTTGGATTGAAGCTTGGCGTGGTTGTTATGTCTCTTGTGCCTTGTTTCTTCCTGAAATGCAATTTATCATGTGATGATTTTTTCTCTGTGGGATATTAAGTGCAGCAGGCTTTTGGTGCTTTGAGTTTCATGTGTTCATGTGACTGGATATACTGATTCATAGATGTTAGAGCCCAATCCTTCTTATTGCCTTGCTTTCTATAACAGGTATACAGGGTTTGGAGGCACTGTGTATCAGAGATCAGTTGAAGATTTGGCATTTGCTGTGGCACGCTTTATACAAAATGATGTCTCCTTTATCAACTATTGCATGGTTAGGATACATAGACCATTTACTTCCTGTGGAGATTTAAAATCAAGCTTGACTGATGTTTACAACTCCTAGCGGCGGTTTTCATATCACGTATGAACTCCTGTCTCTAGTTATCCTCTTTTGGGCCTGAGCTTAGCATTGCCATATAACTATCTATTTGATCCTGAGTCTTTTCTCTTAATCTATATATATTGAGATTTGGAGGATTTTTTCTTTAACGTCTGTTCACTTCTACAAATTAGGGTCTACTACTAGATACTGACTTCCACGATCAGCAAGCTAGGGCGCTAGGATGATTGATAGGGGAAATATATTTTATTTTTCCAATTGCGGAAGTTTTGTATGCTTGAATCTTAGTTGAGAGTTTAAGTTAAGGTTGGCAATCGGCATGCCACTTGATATTCAAATGTGCTTTAGGATTTTATTAATGAGGTTAATTTTCAATGATTGCAGGTTCTTCATGTTACATGTACCGGTTATCAGCTTATAGACATATCTGAAGATGGCTTTCTATGTGCTAGGACTTGATTAAGTATGTGCTTGAATTTAAGGTAATAACTTCATGTTCCCCCCTTTGAACTTGATTAATTATGTGCTAGTCTTAGTTTAGGGGTCTTCAATTCTTCTATGCATTTCTAAATTGAAGTCTAGTAGTAGGGATCTTATTAGAAAGCTGAAAATTATGCTTTTTATGTGCTTGTGGAAGAAAGAGAGAGAATCTCAAAGAGGTGTTGCTGATATAAATTCCTAGGTTTTGCATCAAAATGTCTTTTCTTCATCGAAGACAGGCATTCTATTGGCAGTTAAAAATTGGATGTGTTGCTGCCAAGAGAGTTATTTAGTTTGCTCTTGATGAGTGCATTCATAGAGTCACGTATCTGATTGACTTAAAGAAAACTACAGCTAGGTTTTTATTGTATTTATGGCAAGAGATCGAATGCTCTACTCACATGGATGTAATTAACAGCTTGAGCAATAAGCATTGCTAGCTTCTTCTAAAGTTGGCCCGTGCTAGTGTGTGTATTATATATATATGTATTATTGCTAAGTTAAGATTATATGTGCATGATTGCTAAGCTAGTTGGTGGGTCTGTATGTATGATGAGGAATGTTTAATGTTTTTTCTCCTTAATTCTGCACTTCACCTATTGAAGTTCTAAATGCCCACTGAATTGAAAACTCAGTTTGATATATGTAAGAGTAGTCATGCTATTCAAATTCTTCACTTCATGTTGCTCGGCCTTTGTTTTATTCCAATGATCTATGAACAGCTTTGTGTATCATATAATCGGCCCTTTGATGCAGGAGATCAACTACATAGAAGCCTCGGGCATTGATGTCGATGATGCGAACAGGAGATTGGCTGTTATTGAAGGATGGTGGGAGGGTGAGAAGCAGGAAAGCCAAGTCACTAGATGCACTTCTTTATGCCAATTCTCATACTGTAAAGACAGGCCCCATTAATCTAAGCAGCAGCTGGAAAGAAGAAGGCGGCCGGAGCTGCTGGAAACTGCGCTCCCGTGGGCGGCCGGATGGGAGACTCGTCATCCTCTGGCCCCCCGCCGGGTTTTCCTCAACGGTATGCCTTTCCCATAGCAGAGAATATCCATGATACTGGTTTCTCAAGAGCTGGAGGTGCTGGAACTTATGCTGAAGTCCTAGGGGAATGGAAATCAAAACCCAATGTGATCACTCCCGAGGCTGTAGAGAAAATGGGTGCCCTATATGCTGGAGAAATTTACATAAGTGATGACACAATGGATCGCTGCTGTAAACCATGGGAGTTCTCTCTTTTTGGAAGATTCATGGGCGGGCGTGTCCCCCTGGAGACCCTCAAGACCAAACTCACCAAACTGTGGGGAGAGAACAGAAGCTTTCAAGTCATTGACATGGCTAAGGGAGTGTTTGTCTTCAAGTTCACAAATGAAGAAGATAGACTCCACATTCTCTCTGGAGGACCGTGGTTTGTCAACGGGCTCCAGCTCGCTCTGCTCAGATGGAAGGAAAATTTTTGTCCCACTGTAGCTGACTTCAATAAGGCTATGGTGTGGGTGCGTCTCTCTGGCTTAGCTATTGAATGTATGGACGAAGAGGTCGCAATGAATGCAGGAACATTGGTAGGCAACCCCATCAAGGTTGACCTCTATACCAGGGATGCAGAGCACAGGAGGTATGCCCGCGTGTGCGTGGAAGTGGACCTCAGCCAACCTACCCGGGTGGGACTTACAGTGAACAGCAGGTCTGGTCCTAGGTTTGTTCACATTCATTACGAGAATGCAGTCATATGTGAAGGATGTGCGCGGATCGGGCATCGCAACAGTGCTTGCCCTTACAAATCTACCATCCCCAACTCGAAAGCCCCAAAAACCACCGAGGCATGGGTGGCGAAGCACTCAACGAATAATAGGAGAGAGGTGGGGGATACCACGGGGAGACGCCCGGATCCGGCGCCGGAAAGGAAGAACCAAAGAAGGGGAAGCACGGAACAGAGCTTACCACGGGAAGCGATGTCAGAAGCACCGGGAAACCCAACCGGAGGTGACGACGGAAGTGCAGGAGACAGCGGAAACACAGGGAAATCAAGGGAAGACTTGCCGGAGGCGACAGCAGAAGCACCGGAAAGGGCGCCGGAGACGGAGGAAGGCTGGAGAACCGTAGGCCATGGCCGGCACGGGAACCGAGGCAATCTCGAACCGCGTGCTCGAGCAGTCAACAGAGGGCGCTCCTCGGAGAGAAGGACGGCAAACCACGACAGGCCACGTCCGCGCAGATCTCTGACCCATGGCAGAACGGAGGATCCTCCGAGGAGATCGGCAGATGGTGCCAGGCGTGCTGCTGCAGGAGTGGTTTTCCACTTTGGTGACAAAGGAGAGGGAAAGGAGAAAGCATCGGGAGAAGCTTCCAACACCCAACCAGCTGGCATCCACTTTGGTGATAAAGGAAAGGGGAAGGCCTTAACTTTCTCTCCTAATAGATTTCAAGCTTTAGAGATGGACTTGGGCCACGGCCCACTTCTGTTGGAACAAGGCATTGGCAGCATTGGAGACTGTTCTCCCCCAAGAGGCCCAGCCCAGCTTTCCCTTTCAAAGGAACATGTACAAGGCAGGCAGCACACTGTGATAATACCTGCAGATAAGCTTGATCAAACCCATGAGACAACCGTCACTCGCATGAAGGTAGCTCTTGAATCATCGGTTGGTGCTGACCTTACATGCTTGGAGACGATGTCGGAGGTGGATCCTTTAGACGTTGATGATCTCCCTGAAGTTGACGCTATGGGGGAATTGGAGGAAGGTGAGGTTGACCTCCATGCCAGGAAACGCAGATGCTGTGACAACCCAAACGAGCAACTGGGATTCCAGACAGGTCAGTGATGAAGCTCCTCTTTTGGAATTGCAGAGGTGCAGGTCCGAAGCGCACTGTTCGGATCCTTCACAGGATGGTTGGGCAACACAATACAGACTTATTGTTTATTTTAGATTCCCTAGTTGATGAATGTAGCTTCGCATGGGTGCAGAGCAAAGTTGGAAGAGACTGGGAGTGTTACTGCATTCCCTGCTGCGGCCGGATTGGTGGCATCATAGCATTTTGGAAGCGCAATTTTGGCCGGATCACCATGATGCATGTTTCAAACCAGGCACTGCATGGGGTAGTCACGACTCAGGAGCATGGTGAGTTTTCTTTGTCAGCTGTTTATGGTGCAAGAAATGACAGAGATAGAAAGGAACTGTGGGACTACCTTACAAGATTCAACACTTTGGACCTGCATCACCTAGCAGCAGGGGATTTTAATGTAATTCTCTCCGCAGAGGAAAAGGCAGGAGGTGCGCCTTTCATATTTGATCAAGGGGAACGTGACTTTTTGAACTTCATAAATCAAAATGGCATGCAGGACCTTGGTTTCTATGGGAACAAATTCACCTGGTCCAATAACCAGAGGGGCTGCTCGAAAATTCTAGAAAGGCTGGATCGTGCTATTGGCAATATGCATTGGACTAGTAGCTTCCCTACTACGGCAGTCAATCACCTACCTAGAGTAGGATCTGATCATGCTCCACTTCTCATTACTATTGAACCAAAAGAGAGAAGTATAGGACCTGGGATATTTCGCTTGGAGCACTCTTGGATGCGGTTGGAAGGCTTTAGAGAAGCACTCTCTCAAATATGGAATTCTCCTTATCGAGGCTCAAAGCATTATAGCTTTACATCCAAGCTTAAGGCTATCAAGGCTGTAGTGAAGATCTGGGATAAGAGATCCGGAGCAGAAGATGTTTTTGGTATTGGCAAGAGGATAGAAGATTGCATGAGTAGGTTATACAAATTAGAAGAGGAAGGATCTCTATCGGCTCAGGAAGAGTTGCAATTAAAAGTGTTAGAGAGGCAGAGGGAATCGATGCTATCGAGACAAGAAGCTAGAGCTGCGCAAAGGGTTAGGCATGTATGGCTGCAAGCAGGGGATCGGAATTCTTCCTACTTCCACAGTTTAGTTTCTAGCAGAAGACACAAATCAAAAGTTGTTGAGGTCATGGGTGAAGATGGGCAGATGGTCAGGGATCAAAGGAGCATCGGGAAGATATTTGTTTCATACTACTCTACCCTTTGGTCTGCTGATCGAGGATGTTTCCTTCTTGATCTACCAGAACTTCCTACAGTAGATGAGAGCCTGCATAGCCTGCTTGAAAGTGAAGTTGCTGAAGCTGAAATCCTTGATGCCCTACGTAGCATGGGGAAGAATAAATGTCCGGGGCCCGACGGCATACCAGTTGAATTCTATCTTAACAACTGGGATATCGTTGGCCATGATTTTGTTGAGATTGTCGAGAGTTTCTTCCGAACAGCTCGCCTTCCTCAGAATTGGAATGAAACATTTATCTCTCTTGTACCCAAGTGCAAGTTCTCTAAGGTTATTAAGGAATTCAAACCTATTAGCCTATGCAATGTAGGCTATAAGGTCATTACAACTATCCTAGCCAGAAGAATGAAGCTTGTCCTTGATAGCCTCATTGGATTAGAACAATCAGCCTTTCTCACTGGCCGTTGCATTCATGATAATATAGATGCAGCAAAAGAGGTCTATCACTCAGTTAAAATTGCTCCGAAGTCTAATAGCATGATGATTTTGAAAGTTGATCTTCGTGCAGCCTACGATCGAGTACAGTGGGGTTTCTTGCAAAGGGTGTTGGAAGCAATGGGCTTTCCATCCAAATGGATTGCCTGGGTGATAGCTTGTATAGTTAGACCAAAATTCTCCATCATAGTCAATGGCAAGCTTCACGGCAGGTTCAGCTCTCAGTGTGGCTTGAGGCAGGGAGACCCCTTGTCCTCATATCTTTTTTTAACAATTCAGGAGGTTCTTTCAAGAATTCTGAAGAATCCATCAACGGGGCTCAAGGGACTAAGGTTCAAAAGCTCTGACTTCTCTCTATCTCATTTGCTTTATGCTGACGATTGCTTACTCTTTTCTAATGCTACCTGCTTGGAGGCAAGAAGATTGAAGGAGTCTTTGTTAAGGTTCAAGCTTTTTTCGGGCCTTGAAATGAATGTTAGCAAATCCAGCGTGTGCTTCTCCCCAACTATCCCGGCTGAGAGGAAGCACACCATTTGTCATATTCTTGGTCTTGCTGAGGCAGAGGGCAGTTGGACTTATCTTGGAGCTCCCCTCTGCTCCGGGAGAGTGACTGCGGCGGATTGTTCAGAAATGATTGACAAGATGGTGGCTAAAGTTCTCTCCTGGCAAGATAGGCACATCTCGGATCCTGGAAGGCTAGTACTCATCAAATCTGTCCTCCAAGCCATCCCTACCTTCGTCATGCATACATCCCACATTCCTTTGGGAGTTATTAATAAGCTAGATCGTGTTTGCCGCAACTTCTTGTGGAGGGGACGCAGGTCAGGCATCGCCAACATAGCTTGGAAGGATGTCTGCTCTCCTAAAGAGATTGGTGGGCTAGGCATTAAAGATCTCAACTCATGGCAGGTGGCCCTTAAAGCAAAACGAGCGGCATCCTTCCTCGAGCCGGGAATCAATGTTTGGAAAGCACTCGCCAAAGCCAAATATCAATGGCAAGGACCCCTTCCTTCCTCTCATGACTCAGGTTTGGTTTCAACCCATTGGAAGCATATATGTTATGCCGCGAACTCTATCAGGAAAAGATTAGTTTGGAATCCATGCCTTGGAAGCCATCTAAATGTTGTGAATGATGCATGGATTTCAGATCTGCCTTTATCTAAATGACCCACTATGTTTAATGTCTACATTGGATTGGAGAGCATTCAGGTTGGAGATCTTGCAGCTAATGGAGTTTGGGATGACAATGCTTTACAAAGGTCCTTTCACCCTTCACTGTCAGAAGCAATTGAACGGATAGTGTGTAGCGAGGATGATAGCAGCGCTGGCCTCTCAGTAGCTCTGGGTTGGTAACTTCATAATCAGCTTATTTAGCACATACACAGGAAGCAATCCAGCAATCCAGCAATCCAAGTATGGCAATGAGGAAGCTTGGAACAACGTATGGAGGTCTCCAGGAGGGCCAAGAGTTCGCCATTTCCTTTGGCGAGTCATGCATGAGAAGTTACCGGTGAGAGATAGGCTATGGAGGCTGCATTTGACCTCAGTGAGAACTTGTCTAAGATGCAATAGAGAGCCTGAGACAGTTGCTCATGCGGTCTTTGGATGCCAGTTCATCTTTGAAGTGTTTTCCTTAATTGCCGAGAAAGAGGGTCTTCATCTCCCAGCTTGGAACCTTAATGCAATCTTAGACGCATTGCTAGGAAATGATTCGAAGACGATGAAAGCATACTTGGGATGCGGTATGTGGATGATTTGGAAAGATAGTAACGAGATAGTCTTCAGTGCCAGTGGAGATTCTGTTGAGGTTGTTGCCTGCAAGATAAGAAAAATGGTAAAAGAGCAGTTAGAGCACGCTAAGAGGCCAAGCCATGCTACCTCGCCTAGTTCGTCCCTTGGTGCCTCTTCTTCGCTGGGATCTCATGTGATCCAAACTGATGTTTCTTATGACCCATTGTCTGGATCTGCTGCAATCGGCTCTGTCGTTTTATCCGCAGATCGGAGAGAGGTTTGGGCTTGGGGTAGGCCGCTGGTTATTGCTTCAGTCCTAGAAGGTGAGATGGAAGCAATTTTGGAGGGGATGAGAAATGCTAAATTACATGGGCTCAAGAATATCATAGTTGAGACGGATTCACTCGCCGCAGTTCATATCTTTAATGGTCTAAGGGTATGGACCCTAGACTTGGAGCACATTGCTAAGGAGATTTGGTTGCATGCACTCCTTTTTTATTCTGTTCTCTTTTTATATATTTCTAGAGAGTGTAACGCGAGAGCCGATAGTGTTGCTCGAGCGTGTCGCAGATCCAGGTTGATGTATAACTGGTCTCGCGAGTCAGGGACTCGCCTGTTCGTCAGCTAGTTTTGTTGTCATGTTTGGATGTAAATTTTAGCATGTGGGCTCATCTCATCAAAAAAAAAAGAAAAAAAAAAAAAAAAAAAAGACAGGCCCCATTGCAGCTTGATCCTTGAGTGATGATATTGATGTATACTTAAGTTATTGTCTCAATGGATTCATTAGTTTCTGGTTGTTGAGAGACTAGAGAGGAAAATAGAGGGGCTCGATGATTGAAATATATGATGTATTCTTTTAATGTTATAGTTGTGTTGATATATCAACCTTATAAAGAGCAATAACGGTTACAACCGTTTCTCTCCTATTAATTTGTTTACATGTATATTTTCCTAAGTTAACTTTGTATATTGTTATCATAATTCCCTAGGTTAGTTTTAAATATACATCCTTATCAACCTTATAAAATCCGATGATAGTTATCCCTTATGACTCATAATCTGAGTCATAAACTTATACACACATGACATACACGTGACATACACGTGTCATAAAATTGTAATTAAATAAAAAAAAGAAAGGATAGTAGGTTGATGTGTAAGTTATTATAGAGATAGTGGGGGCGAGCAGTTAGCCGTGCCAGGTGGCACGACCCACCACCTAGTGTCATATATAGATTGATTCTATTCTCCTAATCTGTTTTTTATTTCTCGTCAAATCTAAGCTGTATTCAGCAGCTGGTTTAATTATTATTTCAAATTCTATTTCTTTTTATTCTCGGCCGGTTTTAGCCACGGCATGTCGTGGCTAAAAGTGTATGAATAGACGGGGAAAAATTCTCGCGGCGGACTTTTCCTGGCGGATTTGGCGTTGATCGATAATCTAGAGTGACGTGGACAACAGTAAAAATGGCGACGGATTAATAGCAGCGGATGGCCCATGGTTAATTAATTAATGCCTACTTAATTTCCTTCGCCAATAAATTTACCTAATTTTAACGTCAGCCAGCATCATAATTTATAATTAGCGACAGATTGATAGTTTCGTAACATATCCGTCGGCAAAACCATTATTTATAATAGTGTAGCTAAAAGTTACTCTCGGAGCCTGGCTGTTGATTGGTCCGAGTGCTTTCGTATATATCGCTGAAACCAACCAGAAAAAAAATTGGTTTCGTTGCTCAAACCCATGCCGCAACTCACAGCCAGTAACATATATTTATGAAATCAGCCTTCCAGCCGAAAAATTCATCAATGGAGGGCGAGTACTATAGCATAAAAAGACATATATAATTAAACCACTCCAGAAATAAAACTGCTTTTAATATATTCACTTGTAATAAATTTTATAAAGTCAAACGAGAAAAATCACATAATCTAACTATATATTCCCAAATCCTATGAAATCATCAAAGTCCTGCTCAATACCTAATTAATGAAGAACTCGGTATAAAATACCACAAGAAACTAAGCATCCAGCTCCTAATTTATCCTAAGAAAGCATCATAATCCTAAACAATTTCTAAGACATGAAACATGAAATCTAGCTAGCTTAGGACGTCCAGGGGGGATTGAACTACATCAGGCCCGAGACGTAAGGCACTCCAGTGGATGGAAGCCATTCATCTCCATCTATGAAAGCTCCAACTGTAAACTCCTTTGCTTCCTCTGGATCTGTTATGACCTTATATCCTTTCCAGCTTACTCTATTTGCTGTAGATGATCCGGAGCCTCCATTATCATACTCACGGTAGACCAAGGTATCAGAGTAGTCATTCCACGCGAGCCAACCTGCAGGGTCTATGATATCATCGATGCGCGACTGCATGATGATCGTCCTGGAAAACTTCTTCCATGGCCTTCCAAGATAGCACTTTACCGATCCACGCTTGAACTCCTCCGAACCGGTGATGGTGCAGCTGTGAACAGATATTGCCGTTTTCGAAGATTCCAGTTGCCTTCCTTGAGCTGTTATTACGTTAGATTGCCCTGAAAGCGGTTGTCGAAACTTAATGCAACAATCTTGCAATACCATAGCTGCATCTCCAAAGATAAAATCAATAGTTCCCTGTACGTTGCATTCCCTGAAGAATTGTCTCTGTCCATCAACGAAAAGAGTATCTTGATGACCTTTGAAGCCGCAATGATAGAACACATTTTTGTCGCCATCGCTTCGTAGAGCAACAGCTTGTCCCTTACTTGGGTCAGATGTATTCTCGAAGGAAATATCTTTGACAATAAAATTGCTTCCCAATATCACTGTAATAAAAATCAACAAAAGCTATATAATTACGTATATTATAAGCAGCGAGCATTAGAGGTAAGACAATAATCATGATCGATTACAAGAACACTACAAGAAGAAAAACAATACAAGAGAGAGAGAGAGAGAGCTTGAGAGCTTACCCACAGCAGCTGAATCCTTAATGCCATAGCCGTCTTGATTATTGCGGCTGCTGCGGATGATGGTTTTGCCGTCGCCATCACCGAGAAGAGTGATGGTTGATCGTTGAATCACAACATTCTCATCATAGGTCCCACTTTTGATGTATATCACATACCTTCCTTGTTGAGGGTTGGGGATGTTATTCACTGCTTCACCAAGAGTCATGTACTGACCATCTCCATCTTTGGAGACCACAACATTGGGTGCCTGATTTTCCTTGGTTTCCTCTGCAACAAAGATATCATACATATATGTGATTTAAGTCATATATGGATGCATGCATATATACTAAAAGAGAAATTAATTACATACATGCATGGGATGGGATTAATTACGTGGATTCATAAGTGGTTGGGGATAAAAACAAAAATCAAAGGAATAACCAATAACAAAGTACATATATACAACATAAGGGAGACATAAATTTTCTTAAAGAGCATGCATATATATATATATATATATATATATATATATATATGTGTGTGTGTGTGTGTGTGTGTGTGTATCAATTGGATGCCTACCGGACAAAGTAGATTGACACATCGCCATAATACTCCTCTGAGCCCACAATTGTAAGCTTAGGACGTGAATTGCTGTAGAGAAGAGAGAGACTATAGGGTGTTAATTATAGGACCAGGCATCTAGTTTATACAAAATTAAGTTGCATAATGACTCAAGTGGATGCTTACAAAGTAGATTGAATGATCGCCTTAAGAAGTCAGTCTGATGATCGCCCAGTAAGCTTTGGTGAACTTTTTTATTGTAGAGAAGAGAGTACTGATTATAGGGTCTTATTTATAGAACAAATCTTCGATCTGGTTTTTTAGAAGGTCAAGTTACGTATATAATGCCCACGTCAGGACACATGCACAACGATGTCAAGAATTAGAATTCTTAGATCACTAATCAGACATGTGAGATATAACTTTCCATAACTGTCAGGATACATGCAAAACCATGTCAAGAATTAGCACTCTTAGATCACTCTTACATAATGCCCACGTCAGGACACATGCACAACGATGTCAAGAATTAGCACTCTTAGATCAGTAATCAGACATGTGAGATATAACTTTCCATAACTGTCAGGATACATGCACAACCATGTCAAGAATTAGCACTCTTAGATCACTCTTACATAATGCCCACGTCAGGACACATGCACAACGATGTCAACAATCAATACTCTTAGATCACTCATCAGAAAATGTACTGAGATACATATAACGTCCATAACTGTAGCTACATCTACAGGTGATAGGTGATGATGTATGTTTTACGTTCCCTGAACTACATGACATTCTTGCTGCAGGAGAAACATGATATTGGGTCCTCCATCTTTATTTCTACTCTCTCGGATGGTGACGGCACAACGAAGCAATTGGTGGACACCCCTCCTTATCCACCAGGATTCTCTCCCTCCAATCCAGTCCTTGGTGATAAAGATACCCAAGACACTGATGAAGATGATGCTATACTTGAGCGACGGCCAGGGAATTTTCTACCTAGGCCACAATCATCGGTGTAGTCATGAAAATCATTTGCTGGAACCTACGTGGTGCAGGCCCCCGACGTACTTTCTTCACAAGTCGGTGGCTGTTCTACGATAGGAATCTACAATTTTTGTTCCTGTTGGATGTGCTGATGCAGGAAGAAGATATAGTTAATTTCGGTTCATGCCTGGGGGGGTGTTTTGGCTGTTTCCTTTTACCAGCTAATGGAAGGAAAGGGGGTATACTAGCAGTCTGGCGCAAGGAGTATGGGTTGATGACTTGGGCTACTTCTTCGCAGGCGATCCATGGCTTCATCTCTTCTCCGGCTGAAGGCCAATGGATGGTGTCCATCGTATATGCTGCTCGGAATTCTCGAGAGCGGCGGGTGTTGTGGAACTCTGTTTCCTGGCTTTCTCATATTAATCTCCCCCATATCGTGGTAGGAGATTTCAATGTGTCCATCTCGACCGAGGAGAAACGCGGAGGCAGGCCATTTTCCTACTCGTGTGGGGTGATGGAGTTTCTGGACTTCATGATCAGAAACGGCCTCTCAGATCTCGGTTTTGTGGGTTCATCCTTCACCTGGTGCAATGAACGATATGGGAGTGCAAGAATCTTGGAGAGATTGGATCGTACCATGGGGAACATTTCCTGGTGCCATCGATTCCCAACTGTTGAGGTTAGACACCTGCCTCGAGTTGGTTCAGACCACTGTCCCCTGGCTTTGGCAGGGAGAGTGATGACGCAACACAATGGCAGAGGCCTATTTCGGTTGAGAAACAAGTTCCTCTCTTCCCCGGCCTTCGTTTCCTTTGTAAATCGAATTTGGCAAGTTCAACATAGAGGTTCTGCTAGCTATGTTCTTCAAGGCCAGCTGTTATTGTTGAAGTCAGATGTTAAGAAATGGAGTATCCATGAGGAACAGGGCATTGCCACTCGCACTCGTCTCGCCACCAGCTACTTGGAGGAGCTATACACACGTGAAGATGAGGGGGAAATTCCTCTTGCCGACCAACAAGCTATCATATCGATGGAGCACATGGTGGAAGCTCTGTACCGTCGGCAAGACGTTGAACACGCACAAGCCAGTAGGTACTCTTGGATCAAGCATGGAGATATGAATTCTGCTATGTTTCATAACATCGTCAATAAAACTCAGCATCCGTCGCCTATTCGTGAACTCGAATTGGAGGAGGGCAACGTGCTTGAGTCTTCTGATGAAATTGGTCGGGCCTTCTCGCAACACTATTCAGATCTCTGGAGTGACAGTGATGAATACTTGGGGTTCCCTTGGCTCTCTCTCCCCAAAATACCGGCTGAATGGGCTAATGCTCTTGATGCGGATGTCTCCCAGGAAGAGATCGTGGAAGCAGTTAAGTCTTTGGGTTCCAACCGCTGCCCCGGTCCAGACGGATTCATGGTAGAATTTTTCTCTTCTTTCTGGCACACTGTCGGAGTATAGGTCTCAGCGGCCATTTTGGGCTTCTTTAGGACTGGTTCTATGCCAACAGGATGGAACTGCACATTCATCTCCCTGATCCCCAAGTGCGGTAATCCTAGGTGCGTCAAAGATTTTAGGCCCATCAGCCTTTGTAATACAATCTATAAGATTGTATCCACAATTCTGGCTCGAAGATTGAGGGGCTTTCTGCCGGAGATTGTCGAGAAGGAACAATCTGCGTTTGTCGAAGGGCGCTGCATTCATGACAACGTAGCAATTGCACAGGAGCTAATGCATTCGATGGTGAAAGCGAGTAGATCGGAACCGCTTATGGCAATCAAATTGGATGTATGCTCGGCATACGACACAGTTAGATGGAGATTCATTGAAGACATGTTTAGAAGCATGGAATTCCCAGAACGATGGATCGGATGGGTCATGTCATGCATCTCGACACCCTCATTCTCCTTCATTATCAACGGCCAGGTGTATGGAGAGGTCCTCCCTCGTCGCGGCATTCGACAGGGTGACCCACTCTCTCCATTTCTATTTATCCTAGTCCAAGGGGTGCTCTCAGCTGCTCTGGATCACCCAACCTTCGGCCTAGCTGGTGTGCGCTTCCCCTACTCTCAACTCCGTATTTCACATTTATTACACGCGGATGACTGCCTTCTATTCACTGATGCATCATTGGCGGAAGCTAGAAGACTCAGGTTCATATTTGATTGGTATGCAAAGGTCTCGGGTATGTCACTCAATTCTCTGAAATCTAGTATTCAGATCTCGCCATGCTTGTCTGCAGACAGGAGATCCAGAATTTCAAGATCGATGGGCATCCTTGACTCTACAGAAACCTGGTGATACCTAGGTGTTCCGCTGAGCGGTAGTAAGCTTCGTTCGGCTGACTTCTCATGTATCATTGAGGCCGTCTCTTCTCGTATCTCTAAATGGGGAGGAATGAAGCTAGCTATGCCTGCGAGGGTAACTCTTTTGCCGCATGTTATCCAAGCTATGTCGGTCTATATCATGTCCTCTGTTAATGTTCCGATTGGGATTCTTAAGAAAATCGACAAGCTCTGTCGAGCCTTTTTATGGGATGGCAAAAAGTCTGGGCTTTCGGTAGTCAGATGGGATCTGGTTTGTAGTCAACATGAAGACGGTGGTTTGGGGTTCCGCCACCTCCCTACTTGGCAGTGTGCGTTGCGAATGGATCGTGCTGCGAAGCTACTGCCGCCTGAGAACTTACTATGGAGACAAGCGGTGTTCGCCAAGTATAGAAGGAGGAATATCTTGCCACCAAATAGACCTTCTGCTCTAGCGTCCCCGGCTTGGCGAGGAATCTGCAAGGCTGTCCATGATCTCCGTTCATCTTCGTTCTGGTCACCTGAGAGATTCAGCAAGGTTTCTGTTTTTTAGGACTGGTGGGTTCTCGATATGCCAATTGATAAAAAACCAACTTTCTTCAACATTAACCGATACTCCTATGGTCTGACTGTTGGGAAATTGATCGACAATAATGGCAATTGGAGGAGCCGCTTGATCAGGAGGCTATTCCCGGAAAGTATCTCCTCACAAATTCTAGGAATGCCAATCCCATCGGACAATCGAGGTGATCTTGCGAAGTGGACTGCTGCTGCCAGTGGTAAGTTCTCCTCCAAATCTGCATTCTTATGGCTCTATTCCACCTCCAAGCTAAATCGGATATGCTCTTCTAATCCGGTTCGCTGGGACGGTATCTGGCGAGGGCCCTTTGGACCGAGGGTGAAGAATTTTCTTTGGCGCCTGATGTATGGGAAAATTGCTTCGCTAGAAAGCTTGGCGAGAGTAGGGGTTAGGTTGGATCCTACTTGGCGACGGTGCTCTGCTTTCGCTGAATCAACAGAGCATTTATTTTTTGGGTGTCCAACATCACAGATGACTTGGAGATTCATCTTTAGGATGGATGAACAGTTCTGCAGATCAGAGGGATGGCGACGCTATCAGGAGATCATTCAGAACTCAACTCCAACGGAAGAGGCTACTATACAGAAATCCAGAATTGGTTACAGTCTCTAGCAGATATGGAAGACGAGAAACAAGTGGACGTTCGACGGTGACGGATCGTCTCCCCGCGCCACGGCTAAATCTGTGAGTTGGCTGGCAAGGGAATGGAGATTGAAAGCCAAAGGTGGAGCATTTATTCGGTCTCCCCGAAGCAGGCTCTTCACGGTCCGCACGGATGCTGCTATTAGCCGAGATGGGGGGGTCGGCCTAGGAGCTATAGGAATTGATGAGCAAGGGATGGTTGTTTGGATGGCGGCTTCTCCGGCCCCTACCTGTGATGTATTTGATGCAGAATTGGCGGCATTCCGGTTTGGGTTAAAGATCGCCTGGGATTTGGGTGTTAGAAAAGCTATGTTCGAATTGGACTCTCGCGATGTCGTCGACTGTCTCAGTGGTAGGAGAAGATGGCCAGGACGTAATTTACCCTCTGCTCAGGGTATTTTTGATGAAGCCGTGTTGTTTGTGGAGATACTTTTTGTCTATATCCCGAGGGACTCTAACGGGGTCACGGATGCACTGGCCAGAATTGGGTTGGGTAATTCGACCACCTTTCTTTGGACTGTGGAATCTGCCACCCTGTCCCCTGTGGATCTCCCCTCTCCCATGTAGTTTTTTATTTCACCCTCTTTTTATGCTTTTGTAAGCCCCATGGCTCATCTTATCAAAAAAAAAAAAGACATTCTTGCTGCTTCGCTTCTGCCAAGAGAATTTCCAAGAAAGAAAATCACGGCCAAGATCATTTAATTAAGAAGATAAGCCGATATAATTTGTTCATTTATTGCTCTTCAATATATATCTGATCAACTCTCAACTCTAGGAGCTCATCAGTGAACAACTGTTGGTTGATGAACGGTTGGAGCAAACCAATCGTTTACTGCCCGGCCCTCCTATAAAGTTTGAACGCAAGAAATCATCCTTTTCTCAAGAACGATAATTAAAAGCAAAAATCCACCTTCTGTTTTGTTTTATAACAGGTATGCCAAAAACTTGGTAAAGACCCATGTGTAAAACACAGATAAAACTGCACCAACTGGAATGGTGACTGCCCAAGAGGCAACAATTTCCCGCACGGTCTCTGCTCTCACACTGTTTAGTCCTCGAGCAAAACCAACACCCATGACTGCACCAACAAGCGTATGAGTAGCGGATATGGGTAGGCCAAGTTTTGATGCCACTAGCACAACTGAAGCTGCTGCAAACTCTGCAGCAAACCCTCTAGTTGGTGTCAACTCTGTTATTTTCTTCCCAATTGTAGCTATCACCCTGTAACCCCACATCATCAGCCCAGCAACGATGCCAAATCCACCCCATGCAAGGACATCAATAGGGATGTGTATCCCATGAGCACTACTAGCTTGAACTTGAAGAATAGATAATGCTGCAGCCAATGGCCCAATGGCGTTAGAGACATCATTGCCTCCGTGAGCAAATGACATGAAACAAGCTGACAAGACCTGCATGTAGCCAAAGACACCATAGACTATCTCCAGCTGCGCGCCTGTTGGGCCAGCTATATCAGATAGAAATCCTACTTTTTGGCTATGCGGTTTATCTGCAGATGCTGCTCGTTTTGATTCAGATGTGAGGAGGTCACCAAGCTGTTTATTAATAATTCTACGAACAATGAGAGCGCCAGCAGTCCCACAGGCTAGGGCCTGGAAGAAGGCGGTAAGAAGGTTCTTGCTAAGGGGAAAAGCTGCAAAGGTGATTCCTGTAATGCCAATGAATACAGCAATAGGGGCAGCAGCAGCTGCAGCTTCACCAGGGTTTGGAGCACTGTACACAAACTAATTAAAGAAAGAAAGAGGTTAATTAGAAGGTAAACACGCACCAAGAGATTGATTAAATCATAACAATTAATGGATAGATTTTGTGAAAATGGAAGGGCTTCATTACCATATTAATTATTCGAAAATAAAGTAAAATCTTACCCTACGGATGCACTTGTATACGAGGAAGGACACCGCTGCTCCCATTAGTGGAGAAATGACCCATGATGAAGTTACTCGTGCCAATGAACCCCACAAAACAGCACCAATCCCTCCATAGACTAGCCCAAAGCCAACCATGGCTCCCACTATACAGTGGGTAGTGGAGACAGGCCAGCCATAATATGAGGCCACCTGAATCATAATATTAATTGCAGTAAATTAGAAGAGGTGCATGTAGACCCACCCACTCTTTCATGCACTTATCATATTGAGAAAAGAAATAGTCAGCTAATGTCTGCGCATGCATGGAACCTGTTCATTTTTACTTTATTTGAGTATTCAGATTCTCAATCCTAAGCACACGGCCAATTGTGTCATTATAACTTGACAACAACGTTCCGCTGCGTGGTTCTTTTTATCTTTGTTAAAATCAGATACTCTGAAAATTAAGGCATTATGGACAGCATGATGATGATCAGGACATGTCTGAACATGTTATTTCAAGAGAAATATACAAAGGCTTGGGCACAAGGTCTCTTCATTCTCGAAGAAAATTGTGATCACCTGCGGCTGAAATAGGCTAACATAATTGATGAACAAAGTACTACTGAGAGCAAATACATAAACATGAGCATTTATCCACAACCATATATTTGAATTTGGTAATTCTGCTTCGCCAGTCATTCTCCTTCAGGTTGCAGCTTGACACACAGAAATATAACACCTTCCCTTTAATGGCAGTCTTTTCTGATGACTAGATGTGCCAAAAACATCCGAGTCCAAACTCATTAGTTCCTACTTGTTTCAACACCTACATGTCCTCAAATTTATCCACGTTTAAGCTTGTGTGCTTTTCAACCTAACTTGTCTTCTGACCTTGAGCCTTTTAATTGGTCTACAATTTGACCCAATCACATTGCAGCTCAATTTTGTTTTTGCAACATTATGACCTTATAGGAGATGTTGATGAAGGGATACATGAAACATTGTGTATAAACCATTTCAACCTGTTGTCACACTGAATTAGCTTAAGTGCTTAGGTAGAATGAAGTGGTCACTCTCAATTCCAGAAAAAAGCACACCAAATTGCAAACGCATCAGAGCAGTTGATGCTAGACTAGTTACTATATAAATGCGTTAACAAACATTAATTGTATCATAGTTATTGGAGAAATCACCCATTCTACACAAGGAAAATCTTAAAATTGACAACAAGGCTGACTTTCAATCTAGTCCAAGTGTAGGGAACTGTATTAGTTAAACTTTGAATACCAGATAAGACATCGAAAGATGTATCTAATCTGATTCATAATCCTCCTCTGTCTCAGTTATTTAATTCTTACAGCCTTAAAGTGCACTAAACTGTTTCCAGATCGAAATAAAATATAATAACCAGATTTATTAATACTTTAAATCATGCAGATATTGTTGTAAATACAAGATCCTTACCAAGGTTAAGTTTTTGGTTGGTTGATGAGGCCACAATACATGCTATTAGACAAATAGACAATCATCTTATGAGCAGAAGGAGTGGGAGAGGTCAGAGCTTTAAGTGCCTGCTAGGTGATTAGGTGTATGAAATGATACCTGTAATGTTGTGCTGCTAATACACGAAGTCATTTGATTCAGTTAAAACAGAGATAAAGGATAGAAGGGAAGAGCAAAATAAGTTACATGGAATAAAAAGGTCCCTAGACGACTAAAGATCTCTGAATTTTACCTCCATTGCAGCTTTCTCAGGACTAGAAAAGAGAAATATGCTTGAGTTTCAAGAACAATTGAAAATGGAGAAAATACATAAATTATCTAAATAGATAGGTACTTCCAGGTTTGACTTTTCATATGTTGACTGAGCTGAAGTATATTATTTCTTGGTTGTCGACGATGGTTTTATTTCATACATCTTAGACTGTAGCATATATGCTTCCTGCATATAGAGGACTTCCTTTTTGAAGAGGTTGGCTCTTACTAATTAGGGTCTGTTTGGTTGTCCGAGAGTGGAGAGGAAAAGTGAGTTATAGGGAGGTATCACTTTCATTATTAAATGGACATCATTTTCCTCTGTTCGGTTGCGATAAGAAATTAGAGATTAGAAAACGGGTCCTCGTTTCAGCTGTACAAGTTTTCTTTCGAAGCGATTTCACACCCATTTGACTCAAGACGATGACAAATTGGCTGAATCAATTCTAGGTTCCTATTGGCACAGCCTCTTAGATTCAAAAAATGTATGATATCTGCTAATGTAATACAACCTATAAGCCAACTCTGAATACTCAACAATCATGCCACCCAAATTAAGTAAATCCATCTTTTCCTACCCACAACCAGTCAATTAATCAGGCCTCACCCCATCTCAATTAATCTCAGAAATCCCCATTCTATCCACATAACTAGCACTGAAATCTCCCAAGAAAAGGTGAAAGAAAATTAGACATTATAAAACCATGTTTTTCCAAGAGAATGTTGTTGTCTGCCAAAGATTAGTCTTCCCTAATTCATAAAAGTGGCAAAAGAGAGGGAAGGATGGAGCGGTATCCATTGCAATCAACAACTAGTGAGGAAGAGGCTATTGATACAATTGACATCCATTGCAATCAATTACTACTAAGGGGCGCTAAGAAGCAGGGGTCGAGTTCTGGAATTATACCTGTAGCCATGTACCAGCCGCGGCGAGTGAAGAGAGCAATCCGGCGAAGAGCAGGGAACTCCTGCCCTCGAACACACTGGAGACCAGAATCCCCTTCTGCATCGTGCTGGTGACGTGGGTCCCCATGAGCAGCGCGCCAGAGAACTCTAGCACGCCGGCGGTGAGCACGGCCTGGCGCAGCGTGAGGGCCCCGGACCCCACCGACGTTCCCATTGCATTGGCGACGTCGTTGGCGCCGATGTTCCACGCCATGTAGAACCCCGACAGGAGCGTCAGGTAGGAGAGCACCTTCATCTTCATCGTCGCCGCCAGCGCCATGGACTTCATGCCGAGCGGGAAGGTCAGGGCGGCCATGGCGATGCAGACCGAGATAGCGGAGGCGGTGCGGGAAGAGATGTGGAAGGCCCTCGCCATCTCCGGCAGCTCATCCGACCGAGTAGAAGAACCCGCATCGTTTGCCACGGCGCCATCAGAACCGGATTCCGCTCCGGCATCGGCGAAGGAGGAGAGAGTGGCGTGAGGGGAGTGGAAGCGGTAGAGCAGCAGTGGTTTGTAAGGGTGGAGTTTGAGGGAGGGGAGAAACGTCCTCCTCAAGAGGAATGAGCTTGGCTGGCTGGGGAGGAGGCGGAGCTTGCTATGGTAGTGCGCCAAAGCGTTTCTTGAGAGGGAAATGGAGAGAGAAGAGGGAGACATGATGAGATGGTGATGCAAACATAAACTAGAAGAAGAAGAGGAAGAAGAGAGAGAGAGAGAGAGAGAGTGTGTGTGTGTGTGTGTGTGTTAAGAGTGAGGGAGCAGTGCTATGGTGGAGAGGAGAGCTGGAGAGGATGAGGCAGCCATGGATGATGGTGAGGTGGATGGTGCATGCATGGTGGTGGTTGTGTTGTGGTGTGGGTGGGAGAGAGAGAGCTCCGTGTGGGGTTGGAATGGAAATGTGTGGTGTCCATACAGCCTCTCTCTCTCTCCCCCTCCAATCCAAAACTCATGCCCATTGGCAACCAAAACTGGCGGCAGAGGCTACAGAAACACGTACACATAAATACAGTTGAAGAGAAAGGAAAATTCTCGGAGATGCCAACTCTCCGAGACCACATAATAGAGTTTAGCCATAATACGGTGGTCGTTAGGATAGAACGATGGAGTGCGCGTTTTGCTATCTTCTGGGATTTGGATTCCGTGGGGACCACTCTTATCCATATGGGGATTCTAGGAGGGATTCACTTTTTTTTTTTTTTTTTTTTTTTATGAGATGAGTCCACGTGCTAATATTTACATCCAAACATGACAACAAAACTAGCTGCCGAACAGCTGAGTCCCTGACTTGCGAGACCAGTTATACATCAACCTGGAACTGCGACACGCTCGAGCAACACTATCGACTCTCGCGTTACACTCTCTAAAAATATATAAAAAAAGAACAAAATCAAAAAGGGAATCACTTGCTTCTTCGTCTTTCCACGAATTTTTTTTGTTCACCAACAACAACGAAATTAGGAAACACTAAATATTGCAGTCGAATAAATCATCAAGATTTAAAGAAAAAGATTTGTGTATATAGACAGGTGACATGTGTAATACACATGATTTACACATACCGATTGATTAATATAATCTATCGGTACCGATAATGGGATACTTATAATTACACATGTCATAAATTCATGTACACAAATCTTTTTTTTTTAAGGAAACTATACTGATGAGCAAAACTCCCGGGGATCCAAAATGACCAGTTTAAAAACGTGATACTAAACTACAAATGCTCCAAGTTAAAAATGCTCCAGGTATAAACCCAGATTAAAAATGCTCCAAGTTTTGTAACTTCAGGCATTTTTTGTAATTTTTAAACAACGTAGTACTAAAATGCAAAATTTTTAAACTACAAGGTGCCAAAGTATTTTTTGGCCTTAAAATATGTAACGGCGTCGGATGATGAGTACTAAACTACAACTATCATGTAACTTGAAGCATTTTTTAATAATTTTAAAAGTACATTGTACTAAACTGCAAAATTAGAAAACTACAGGGTACTGAACTGCTTTTTGGCCTAATATATATGTCTGCATAACCGCATCACGAGTTTGCTATTCAAATTATTAGATCACCTCTCTGATAACTCTGATAGTGTTTAACATAAATATCTACCATAAAAAACTGATCTTCCGGATCACAGAGGAATCACTAGCTGAATGAAAGCACCATCAGAAACAATATAACCGGAATGCTTACAGTAGAGGTGAGAAGACGGGTGTGTCAGGAGATTTAGTAACTGAATAAAAATTCGTCTTCATGAATCAGGAACCCCTTCTGGAGGCCCTCCGAAACATGTCCTTGATGTTGCGGGAATCAGTTTCGATTTTCTGCTTCTTTGATTGTTTCCCACTGGAAGAGCTTTTCGTGTTGCTGTTTCTCTCCTTCATCATGAAAAAAGATAAACCATCAATGAGGCGCAAACAAGGCAATTCAGAACACTCATGTGCGGCATATACTTTCGTGGAAACTACCTGTGCCGGATAAGTTGCTACTGGAGTATCGTCTATGGAAATTGGTACCATATCACTCTTGGATGCTTTGCTGTGCACTTCTTCCATATCCAAACTGCAAAAGTATTAGCAACGCAGTCTAGATCAAAGATATAAAAAGTTCAGAATTGATAAATTAGCCAAAGTCAGCACAAAAATTTTGGTCTCGACAATAGACAGATCACAATACTGCCTCTTACTTGATAAACTTCTCCAACTTGGACCCAAGTAATCCTGACTGACAATCTCGAAATTAAACTACACGATGTATCGCCCTTTTTTGGGTCAACAGTGGTACTTTGACCATGCAGATCTCAGAGCATAAAATTCAAGATTGTAGGAAATATCATGTGATATTTTTGAATATTAATCCAAAAGCTATAATTTAACTGAATCAAATAGATCTTATATATCTGTTAGTGAAGCACAGAATTAATGACTTAGAAGCAAGGATTTCCATACCGGCCGGCACATGTCCGTGCCGGCCGGTATGTACCGGACCGGCAGCTAGCCGGGATAAAAACCCCCCTGAATCGGTATCGGAGGGTGCCGGAGTTGTGCGGTACTGACCCGATACATACCGGATCAGAGAAGAGGAGGGGAAGAGGAGCCGGACACCGGAGGGAAGAAAGGGGAAGGATCAGAGAAGAAGGGAAAGAGGGAAAAGAGAAGAGAAACAGAGGAAAAGGGAGGAGAGAGGAGAGGAGGGAAAGAGGAGAGAAACAGAGGAGCCGGAGGAGAGAGAGGAACAGAGGAAGAGGCAGAAGAGAAAGAGAGAGAGGAGGAGTCGGAGCCGGGAGGACGAGGCGGAGAAGAGGAGGAGAGGAGGAGCCGCGTGGGGTGGAGGAGCCACGAATGGGATCTCGAGAGGGGTAGGTAAGGAGTGAAGAGGGCCTGCGGGAGAAAAAAAAGAGGAGAGGGGAGAGCAGTGGCCATGTGACGAAAAAACAAAGAAAATGGAGGAGAGAGAAACAGGAGGCATGACACGTGAATTTTTGGGTAGCATGCAAAGCAAGCAAGATAAGGAGAGAAATGAAAGAGAAAGAAGCTGGTCGGATAGTCAGCAAGTAAGAGAAGGAGAGAGAAGTGGGGCGAGTGAATGCAACAAGTCAAAGAAGGGGGGCGCGTACCGGTGGCGCGTGCCACCGACATGGCAATCCTTGCTTAGAAGTATCTTTACAAAGTGAATTTTGTAAAGCTGCAGCAAATATATCAAGCTTCACAAACAATCAGGATGCTTTCCCTAGCTGGTCAGGATATTATATTTTTTATCCGTCCCTTGTCTTTGTGTGGCCTTGGGAACTATTTAAATTCTCTAGAGAGGAGATCACCAGCCATGAAGTCCTCCCTAAGTGCAACGTAACTCTTGAATATGAAAGATCATATTCATTGCATTCAACAAATGCTCTACTTATTGCCCACACTGATATACATAAGTAATATTGTAACTGTTGATTTACCCTGACTTTTGACCTTCCTTTGAATTAATATCTATTTAAAAAATATTATATATTTGATACATATAATGACCGTACAAAATTTGTGTTGGGCCATAGAATTCTAACACATGGACACATAAATCGAATTTAAGTAAAAGAAAAGTGCTCTCATACTGCTTCAATAGATGATTCAATGCAGAACACTTATGAGTAAAAGTAGTTTCAATGGTTGGATGCCTTACTCAAGGTGGCTGCACAAGAGCGCCAACCAAGGCTGATCCTTCATATATTCACTCAATAGAGACACAATGTCAATTACTGCAACATAAACAACTCATAATTACAAAATATGGTTTCTAGGATAGATTGACAAAATATGCAACCTGATATATTACCATGAGTTAGAAAGCTGGAGTTACTAGAATAAGAATAAAAATCTCCAGATGCATCGAAAATGTTTGACAGTCATCACAAAGAAACAATACTTAACCTGAAGAACAAAAGGGTTGGTTGAGCAAAAAATATGCATGTTCAACACCAGCTACTCGCCTCCTGTCAATAAGTCACTCAGAATATATATGATACTTACCTATTACCTAACATGCAAGTAAACTTCTCCCATCTCAGCCAACCTGATATACTGCTACATTGGCAGGATAGTAGGAAACTTTACTGGCTCATGGTTTTTCAAATTTGGGGGTGTAATCCTTATGCTTTCTCATGCCAGCTTAGTCTGTCTTTCATACTCGCCAATTGACGAGCAAATGAAGCCTGAGGGATATTGAGGGAATGTAATGATGCAACTAGTGATGGATAAGTGGAGAAGATGCGGAATACAATATATATACAACTATTCTTTGGACAAACATACACGCCCATATGTATAAAACCAGAAATGGTATTTCAATATTCTGCTTGACAATAACCTTAGAGAGGGAAGATGTTTCAAAGGATAAAGAAATAGAGCTTATGAGGAAGGTCAAATCTGAGGTATTTCATTACACAGACCTACTAGAAGAAGGGAAAATCTTTGATGAAGTTGTCCTGAGTCGATTACCTTATAAAACCTCAAATTTTGGTGAATAACCTTCCATTTTATGAACATAATATGCTTTGGAAGCTCATTTCAGCTCATAACTTTCACAATTAGATGTTTCATCCAAACTTGATTTTTTATTGAGGTCAAATATTGATATACCTTTGCCTTGGCGTGACTATTCATTATAAGTCAAATTGCACCAGCACTAGGTTGCCTATGAAAGGGAAAATTTTGAAAGGCTTTTCTTACAATAGCCTAATGCCATATCTTGACATGAAAATTTGAGCACAGGGCATTTGATAAAATTTAGACTCATTACAAAAAAAAAGAGCATCCACAAGGATTTCATTCTGACCTGTGGAGTCATTTCAACAGTAATACAGTTTCATTTGATTTATATTCATTTTTCTGTCAATTCTGTAGCTTACCATCTACTTAATTAATGTGGAATTAGTACCTCAGACCCTCCATATGCTATGTTCATGCTCTCTTTTTAACAAATAAAAAATTAACTAATCCTTTCATATGGTTTTCGAACAAGGAGAATGAAGACTTTTGTATGCTCAGCAGTGGATATTATATAAGGTCCTGTAGACGATGAAAATTACATACATCTGCCCTTTTTGTCTTGAGCTGCGTAGGTTTTGTCCAACTTGGAAAAAGCTACTTTTAATTGGTTCACCTGCAAAATAAGAAAACATAGAAACAAGTGAATAAGTCATCTATTCCTGCGCATCTCAAGTAGTAAAAGACATGAAGATAGAGTCCCAAAGTGATACAAGTGACATTTAGTATAAAAATCAGGTTCATATCAGGTTCAGGAGAATGGAGATAGGCATCATATTCACTTACCTCCCATGACATTTAGCTCTTTATGCTTCATCATTCATTATAAAAATAGGATGCTCCAAGCATCCAACTTTAAAAGACAATGCGCCATAAATAAAATCAAACCAAATACGAAAGAATGAAAAAACCAGCTTAAATACAAAAGAATGAAAAACCAGTTTAGTGAAAGAATTCTCTCTATATATACGGATACCTACATATATAAATTATATCTACATATCCTATATGTCTAATGTGTGCCTGAATACAGGAAAAATCTACAAGAGTTAAGCCTAAAAACAGATGAGACTTATAGTAGCACATTCGACAATAACGTGAGTGACAAGTATGTCAGTTTCAAAGAGATTAGTGGCAGCTGCATAGCTTGAAAGGTAAAAATAGCAAATTTAAAGTGTTACAGCAGGTTGGACCAAATTTAAAATTTTAATGTTGAAGATCTCGTTGCCGACCCCATATGATCCTTCTGCTACTCCCACCAACACTCCTGGGCCTATATTTTCATCAGAAACATTAGTCCCCACTCCCTTACCAGCACATAAAGAGCGCATTGATGCTATAGTGGGCGAGGAACTTGTTTCTACCAGGGATGGGGGTACTAGTGCTTCCCAGTTCATAGCCGGAGTCACCTAGAGTCTAATATGCACTTGGATTGATCGAGACGAGCTGCAGCGGCTAGAACGGACTTGTTGGATGCATATAACTGTCATTCAAATTATCTCCCACCCCGGGGAAGTTGGTGCGGACACCAGGAGCCAATCTGATCGAGTCTACTTCCGCAGCCGATCTTACGAACGGATGAGGGTTGAGTCATATGCGTTGGTCGAATCTTATTTGTTAAATGGTCGAGTCTTATTTGCTTATTGGTCAGTCTTATTTGTTTACCTTATATTTCAGCTCGGTTGAATTGTTCTACTGAATTTGGATTGTTGCCTATTGGGCTGAGTCTGTTACTTTTCATCCATATATGTGAGACCCCTTGCACCTTTACAGGGGATGATCATTTGAGTTAAAAAGTAAGAGCTTGTTTCTTCTTCTTTGGTGGTGATTCCAAAGAAACACTAGGCGGTGATTCCTAGGGCATCGTTGTCTACTCCAAGTGGTGATTCCTGGAGCAAGCGCAGCGTCAGTTTACTAAAATCAAGGTCATGACATAATACAGTTATGAGCCATTAAAAGACAAGATGTAATGTTTACTAGTCACAAAGGTTGAAAAGTTGGCACAACTAGTTCAAGGAACTGTATATTGGGTTTGCACGTTTAAAATTTTCTCCAGAAGGTCACCCTCCAAGATTTAAGTCACCTTCTTGAAATAAGCACAAACTCCTCATAGAACTCTAGCTGATCACTTGGCTTTCTTAATCTAGATTGAAAAAAGCTTAGAAGATGATGTCACCACTAAAAAATATCCAACATGAAAACAATAATATATGCAAAGTAGGTATATAAAAAAGCTATACCTTACAGCACAACCAAGCTAAAACCTTTGAGTCATCAAGCCTGAAAAACCTTGAAGTTCCAACTTCTGCAAATGAGTAGAAAAGAATAAACCACAATTTCCAGCACAAATATAGATAGATCTTCTCCATGATAGGACTCTAAAGTAAAAGTTGGAAAGTTCAGATCATGGATCATCAGAGGCAATGGATCGGGTCGATGTTTCACTTAAACCATACTTGGAAAAAAGAAAATCCACTACGTGATGTTTCAACCACACGGGTGGTTTCACATGGCACTTACAAGACGAGTCTCTGACAAAATAAATATATGTCCTATACAATACATATTCAGCTTTTGCATGCCATCTAGTGCAACAAATCCTGTTGCAGAGATAAGAATCTTATTCATGTTCATCTCTTTAATCAACCTTATCAGTTAATTTTTCTCTGTAACATGGAAAGATCAAATCAAATCCTACATCACCTATTATCTTTCAATAACTTTCAACTATCTTTTTCATCTGGAGCATAATCTGATTCAACTGGACTTATGCTCAGTAGTTTAAGTGTTCTATGCTGAAGTCAGGTACCGATTTCACTTAATACCATAAATTAGGTAGCAGAGTTACCTTTTATTTCGCAAACCACTTGCATAGAATCTTCTGCAATAGCCATCAATTGGTGATACCCAGGATAGCTGTCAACATACAAAATTTCATCTAACTGCCGAAACATCCCGCGATCATTTGCCTTCTACATTTAAAAAATGATGATTGCAACAAGTTGTTATACAACCAAAATTAACAAAAAAAAATGTGATATGCTAACAGTTTGCAATCATCGGAAGATTCCTATCGGTTTTAAACTATGAAATGAGAAATATGAATTCACTAATAAGCTTGAAGTGTGAATAGAGAATACACATAGTATTCCTTACACATGTATACTGCAATAGTTCAGTTTAGAATACTTAAATAACAAAGTTATGCAATGTAGTCAATTCCAAAAAAGAATTTCGCTATGGAAAGATCAAAATCTATATAAAATAAATGTTTAATGTGAAGTACAATAGGTGTAAAAGTGCAATCCTTAAAATTACATTCTTTCTAATGTGAGGATACATGCATGATTTCACTTTTTAAAGCAATGAACATCCCTTGCCCAATATTCCCGACAAGCATAACTCTGATGTCCAGAATAATACAAGAAGCTCATCTCGGTATGCAAAGAAGAAATCAATAATGCATAAGGATGTTTTGCGAGGAAGGACTGTGAGATTAGGCAAGAAATTCTCTAAGTTTTGTATCAAGTCAACTATGTTGTAGGTAAATATCCAACGACCCATTCACCTTTGAACCTAGTTTCTTCAAAACATGTACGGCAATAGAATGAAATTGATCTAAGAACAATCTCATTAGTTCCAAGTCCCAGGCATTTTCGAAGGTTGTCCTAAAATAAAATGAGGGGGCATTTTTCGACCCCAAGCATTATCAACCCAGAGAAAACATCATGCACTGACTCTGGATTATACTTTTCAGAGTTCGGTTCAATTCATGTCATTTATTTTTAACATGCTAAATACTTAGGTTCCAGAACTCATGTCTAGCAAGGTCAAAATCAACAATAACAATCAGATAGTCAGATGCATCCAGTTTCAATCAAGCAGGTCAGTCAGATCTAAAGCTTCTCATCCAATCTATGCAAAGGTGAGCATAGACGGGTCAATAATCCCTATGACAATGAAAAGCCCTAATAACCACGTAACCAGCGATGTACCAAAATGTGATCATTCTGCTCTATGGTTTACCTTTATCAGTCTCAACCACATGCTGCCATTTGACACAACAGCATAGACAAGCACCATTATGCTTTCGTAGACTCGTGCAACAGGACCACTAGCCAACCCATGTTTTATGCATAAAACTGCAGCAAATTGTGATTATATTTTGAGCTTCTTTCACAATCAGTGACTACAGCTTCATTTCTAACACACAACATGTAATACTCTAGTATTACTTTTCATATCTTTTGATGCTTTTTATTAAATCTTGCACCATGTTTTTAGTAGCATTGTTGAGATTTAAATTCTTAACTTAGAAATACTTCATGATGTTTATTAGATTAATGATTTTTATCCTCTATTGTGATGTGCAGCCTTATTGTTCTTTGATTAAAGTAAATTAGAGTAACCAGCCCTCTAGTATATTTGTCAAATCTGTTTTCTTTAGTTGATCTTAAGCATGATAGAGAATAGACTTAAGATGTAGATGAGTTGGCAAACCATTAAGAGGGTGGGGACACCTCAGGGCTGTTGGGACAGCTCATCCCTTATTGCTAGACACATGTCTTACTAGCATAGTGAGGAGAACCCCACGTTGGAGAGTCATGTTTTGACTTTGGAGTACTTCATCCTCTCCCTTAAGGGGAGGCTGGCTGAAAAGAGAGGGGACAGCAAGAAGAACAAGGGAAGAGGGAAAGCTGAAGAGAAGAAAAAGGTAAAAGACTATTTCAAAAAAAGGGAATTGAAGGCCAAGACAAGTCTAAGTGAGTAATGGGATTCTCGAAATGATCTCTCTGTTTTGATTCATTATAGAAGATTCTTGTTATATATATATATATATATATATATATATGGCTGCATCTTTTAAAATTCTGCAAGTCTTGCCATTCACTTAATGTTGATTTAGATGTTATGGATATGTTTTGATTTCCTAAAATGTTAAAGACATCATTTGCTACCCTTGAAAGTCCTATATCAGGGGACTTAAATATCTGGTTCAGTTATAATGAGGGGAGATGTCCCTTACAGCTTCCTTAAGTTGTTCTACTCACAGCTTCTTTAAAGCTGTTTTGATTCATCATGGGAATGAATTTTGTACAGATTATGTGTGTTTTATAATTACGGGTTATTCTGTTTAACTGAAGAGTGAGCACATTCTATCTAGTTAAACTTATCGTGAAGTGTGCTATTGTTTTGATTCAGTTTAGTTTTCATTAGTGTTATGTGCGATGCACATGGTGAGATTCAATTTCAGCATTCTTTTACTCACTGGGCTGTTTAGCTCATCCCATTTCTCATTATATATTTTAGGAGGTGAAGTTTAACTTACGATTCCAACACCTTGGCATCATCTTATATATGCGAGGAAGATTGGATTTTTTGTGCAAGGATGTTGTTTGTAGCTCAGTGCTTGCATATGTATAGAAGTTTCAAGACTGTAGATTGTGTATATTGCATGGATTTGTAGGAGAGGGTGAGGTCTTGTATCAACTCTTGTAGTGTAACTGACGGTTGGGGGTGCTATTATGTTGTTAATCTGTGAGTTTAAAGTGTTTTGAACCCCTATGGATCAGTAGTTTCTGCTGCATTATCTAATCATGTACCACTTAACATCTTAGTTCCTTTAAGTTCTTATTGATATTACTGCAGCTTCGAAATCGATCTCTGAGAGAAGGATGTCTATTAGCTCTCTTATCTTAATCGAAATTTGGATTTTAGTCCCCTTTCTATATCCCTGACCTCCGACCTCTTCTAGACACCTGTTAGCCAATCCATAATTAAATTGAAGCCAAATTCGAATTGTTTTGTCCAGAATTCGGTTTTACTTTCTGCACTGCGTCATCGGTAGTAAAAACGTTGTAACTTTCTCTAGAAAGCTCGAAATCACGAACTGTAAAATTCTCCAGAAACTAGACTTCAAGAGCTTCCCCACCATATATGTTACTTCTTCTGGTTCAACCTGAGCATGTACAGTTTAACCTACAAACTTGACCCTTCTGCTCTGGCAGTTTGTCTGACCACTTTTTATTGTGGTTTTTGTTGGGGTTATGACACAACAGCCATGAGAGATCCTTCTTTATTATTTTTTTCCTTGGAGAAGTTACAGCTAACTGCAGCTCTAGTGTCAGTTCAAGACTTTCCACTGCATTTGCTAACCTATCATCAAGTAGCTCAACATACTGTTATTTTTATCTTTAGAGAATAAAATGTACTAAATTGATTGGAATTTTACTCCTAGAAAGATGTCACTGGGAAATGCAGCATAGTCTCAGTGGTATTATATTATACAGACATTTTTGCAAGTAAGCATAAGCAACAGAAAGAATGGAGATTCTAATTTCAAAATTCAACACAAAAAAATATTAAAAAATAACCAAGATAAAGTCACATGGTTGATACAGTAAACATTCCTATATGGGCGAGCAACAAATTATAAGTTTTGTAAAAGCAAAAGCTGCTAATTACCGCCATCCGAGCAACTTCGAAAATTGGCAAGAGAACAAAAACAGGATCAACTGGAGTGGCGATATACAGGCTGCCATCTGAAAGAACAGCAATATCATCTTTACAGCTGGACTAATTATGCAAACTTCTACAATAAAAATATCCTCAAAATTATTCTGCAATGGACAAGGAGAGATAGACTAATAATCTTTTTATGTTGAAGTAGGATAACACCATCATTTGCAGCACGAATGCAGGATAGCAAAATATTACAGATACTTGAACAAATGAATAAAGAATGGCAAAGGCTAATACTTACACTAAGTATATCACAAACTCTACGAGTCTCCATTGCAAATCCACCAAAGATTACAATGACAAAACATGTCACAGTGAAAGGTGCCAAACCGAGTGGGCTGTAATTGATAGGCAGGCAAGTAAACAAGTATGTTCCCTTTTTCTCTTTGTGTCTGTGTGTGTGTGAGAGAGAGAGGTGCAATATGTGTGAGAGAGACAGAGGTGCAAGGAAGTAGGTTGAAGTCCAAAATTGTGAAATAAAACTTTGCAAGTAAGCTGAAATTTGGAGCTTTCACTTCCAGAGTATTTTTATTACAAATGTAAAACATGATGACAATAATGAAGCCAAGCATTTGACTTATGCTTTAAACTTTTTAACGAAGGCGTCCACATTTATGCCAATGAGACATCAGAAATATGACCTTGTGAAAAAAAAATATAACTACCTTCACATACGTAATCTCCTATAAACCATGATCCATAAGATTGCTTGAACCAGTGTAGTTCACTGAGACATCCATTCATGAGGAGATAACACATCCTTGTACCTATTAAAACAAGAAAGATGAATACATGTGGGCCCATGAAAAGAAGAAAAGCAGATGGGCAACAGTAGTGCTGTCCAATGTACCACACTGCAATAAACAACCCTTTTGACAAGAGAATGGAAGGATCAAGCTCGTCTCAAGTAAGATAGCTGCCAAAAAGCTCACAAGCATAACAATGTGATTGAACCCACAGACATAATTAAGGTGAAGCATGAAGGAAAAAAGTGTGAAGGACAGTTTGTGAAGAGTGGTGTCACAAAATGAGGGCAGCACAAGACACGGTATATTAATTTCCAATGAATATAGGTTTCCCATGGTAACCCTACATTCCCGTGGATTCTTTACAAGGAATGATAACTTAACAGGGTCAGTCACAATCAAACCAAAGTATATCAACTATACTGGCAAATATGGAGAGATCATAATAAACCTTTGCTGGCCAAACTTAGGGCTCAAATTTATTAAAGAAGTTGTTGATCCACCAATTAAGAAGTGTTTGCACTTGGGATAAGTGACACTGTCAGCAGAACTCTATGCGAATGATCACACCGGACTAATACAGGACTAATACAGGATTTTATAAGACCTAGAACAAATATTTTCATCGACTTTAGAGATAATAAACAATGCATTTAAACATCAAGATTACCCCCTAATAACTTTCCTTTTAAGACACCAGTATTCACGCATATCCCACTTTCCAAGTTTGACTTTTCCTTTGCTCAGCCTGCAATACGTGGTACTCCTACAGATACTCCATTGTCTATTCCTCAACATATTTTATCTATTTTACTCACATCTCAATACCTTTATCTTTAGAATGCTTGTCATATGTGCTTATAGCCACGTATTCTTTTTATGACTTCTTTTCATGTGGTTAATTTGATTATCTTAGAATTTGCAACAGTATCATTTTTACAAACAGTATTTTCATCATATCCTGGCCATATTAGCACCTTAAATATTTAGAAATTTGTGGAATCAAAGTGTTTGAATCCTATCATCTGTGTGCCCGCATATGCATGTCAAGTGCTGTTTATGTTTTGCTTATCTTGACTTTGTCTTTCCATCATATCAAACATTTGTGCATAAAATGGAAGCTGCAGAGAAAATCGTGATGACAATCATGCTTTACAATAAACAATATGAAATCTGCAAAAAATCATAATCCTCAAGACATAAATTAAGAGGCCAGAGAGATGTTGAACCGGATTTTGGATGGCATAAAGGTACCATGCATCCTGTTTTAGGGGCTGTACTTGTACTTGTATCGTTCTTTGTTAGGTTACAAGGCACTGCAGGAAGGAGAAGACTGTATAAACACGCTGAATTGAAACTAGCTCGGAAGCCAAGACAGACTATAGTAGTCAGGATTCGAAGCTCACTCACAGGACTACCAGGGGAAAATATTCTACTAACAAAAAGTTTCATTAGAATAAGCTTAAGTGTAAGGTTTGGGCGAAGTAATTAAAAATTTCTAAACATAGAAACCAAACTTGAAACTTAGTTAGAAAATAAAAGGTACCAAATTATCCCAAAGGATCAAATTTTACCATTTGTAAATAGCAATAGCAACTTCCTATTGCCCATCCTCAGCATGCAGCAAAGGTAAATGACCACATGATCTCCATAGAAAAGGAAACAAATAAAGTGGTTGAATTGAACAAATGATTCACATTCCTTGCTCTCAATATTGCATTGTTCATTGCCACGCCCACTAAAGGACCATAACAAGCCCGAAAGGGCTTATTATATTCAGCATTTAAACAAACTTCAAAATCTCATGTCACAAAAACAAGCTGGTGGTATTGGATAATTTCCTGATATTCTCAAAAGAGCTAACTTAGATGACCCTAGTACAACTACTCTTTGTGTATGCTTCCCTAACAAAGCATTTTGTTATTTGACAGCTCGATATAGGCTTTTTTCCATAAAGAGTGATTGTCAGCATAAAACCTAAAAACAGAACATACAGACATCCATGATGATTGGAATCATAAGGAACTCGATGGCAAAGTGTCCCAGATTTTGATAGTTTTAGACTTCTATCAGGATTTGCTTTACAATGTACTAGATTTTTCTTAGGATTTCATTTCTGAATTAGTTTGGCAATTTAGGACTATAAATATGCCATTAGGATAGCTTGTCAGGAACCAATGAAGAATATGGAGTAATCAAACTTTCTGTTTCCTCTCCCGTTCCCTCTTCCCCCTTCTCCCCCCTTCTTCTAACCTGTCTCCTCTTCTAACTTGTCCTCTTCCCTTCTCACTTTCTCTCTCATCTCTCCTTATCCCTGGTCGGCATCAGAACCCCAACACTTTCATAAGTTAAGCTATTTTGATTAATGCCTCAAAGAAATATGCCATAGTAAGACACCTTGTACACATATACAGATATATTTACAACCACACAGACGAAAAGAGAGAGGACAAGAGAACGAGTAAGTGTTGACTCTCCATGTAAAAAGTAGCAAAATGCTTCTTTGATGTGCTTCCTACACCAATAAGAGACTTAATGGTTCAGACACTTCCGATTTCAAGAACAGTTAAAGTGCTTAATATTGGCACTAGAGACATACATATGTGCAGGGAAACTATTTTTCCCCTGAAATTTCACTGCCCTTACCATGAAATAAGTGATTTCATAAAAGTTGAGTATATGATACACAGAACCATAAAACTGGGAAAGACATCTAACCAGATGAATATCGTAAAAGTTTCTAAAGAATATTGTACATACAAGTCAATGCATTTCCATATTCCTTATTATTGAGAATTGTCTCAAACCAGTGTCTTTCAGTTTGTTCGAAATGGAGTCTCGTGCATCTCATGTGAATATACAATTAACGAATATATATTAATTTTGTAAGATGCCATGGCTTCATGCAATTTCCTTATTATGTCTAGCACTTGTAAAGAAGTTTCTTCACCTGGTGAGTGTTTGATGAAGATGTCTTTAGCTAAAGACACCATGACACTCCATCTAGTTCAAGCCTATAATAGCATTCAACCGAAATACTTAAATCAATCAAGTAGGCAAGGTACAACCCAAATGCAAAGGGTAAATTGTCACCATAATGCACCTCTCCAAGAACCTACCTTGAGCTGTTACCTTTTCTATTACTGCATTCTCTAATCTCTACTGCAGGTCTACATTTAACTTCATAAAGGAGCTTTAAAAAAAGTACATGATTCGAGACACCGCCATGAAGAATGATTCGGCATTCGATTTTTGCACACTTGTTATAATGCAATTTAAAACGATGAGAAATGTTTTCCAATTCATATTTAGATCGACTAATCTCTAACTTGACACTTTTTCTCGCCCCCCACCAGCATCCAGCAAGGCACTCGATTCCTTCTAAAGTCGACATTCAACCAAGCACCAAATGTGCGAAAAATTAGTGATCAAAACTTTGACACACAAAAATTAGTTATCAACAATTGACTTTTTTCCGCAACAAGATTATTAGCATACACAAAACTTGGCACACACAAATGCTAGGGTTCACCAGAAGTGATCCTATAGTGATCAAAAACAGAAGGCGAGCGAAGCAGTCTGACGAGATTACCAGGAGCGACTAGGAGACGGGATTCCGCCGTTCCATCGCACGAGACCATTTCAACGTTACAGGTGCCCCCGCCGCAAGATTGAAAAGAGAGTTTCCCCGGGAAACAAAAAGATGGCGCCACTCCGCGTTTTAGCACAAAGAACCTCGCTTATAGTAAAGCTACATCAGGGGTGTAAATTGGGCCGGGCTGAAGGCTGATGTTATAACAAGCATTATTGCTACTTCTTCTGATTTGGATCGTCGTCTGGGGCCGTACGTCTTGTGCCGACCGTCACCGTTGATTTAAGATCTGACGGTTGAGATTGCAATGGATCAACAATTGCCAGGCCCACATAATCCACCTGGGTTAATTTTTCAACCAACAAATAGAAAATCTGTAGAATATTTGCATAGAAAAATATTAAAATGCATAAATGCCCCCTACTGCAATCCTAAAACAGTCGACTATGATGAATTCGTCTCAAAATAAATTAATCGACCAATTAAAAATAAATCGACGACTCAATGGTATTTGGGTTATTGTTTCTAGAGCGAGTTAGAATAGTTATATACAATTAATAAACATAAATACCCTCTATTGTCATCTCACTCCTATTGAATCCAAATTAACCTCTGCTAAAAGGTATCATATATAACCCTGTAATCTTCCTCATGCGTGCCTTAGTTAGATCCATATATGCAACAAAATATGCATTGCCTTCAAAGCTTACAGTTAAACTCGCAACTCGATTAAACTTTCCTACGATCGATATTCCAACGTCGTATCGCATGATTGTTTGGCATTAAAATTGTGTCATTTCCACCGAGAAAGTACCATCAAATATATATCCATCCCTGGCCTGCTGAGCCACATATATACCGATCAGAGTTTCTTACGCCACATGCAAGATGCTTGCTAATTGGATTCGAAGCAAGCATCATGATCTGATCAGCATCGTTGTCATGGCTTATCCTTATCCACTGCCTCTTCAAAAATTTCACAGGGATCTCGCCAACAGCAGGGCGATCACCTTTCCACCAGCCCCAGCCTCCTCCGTTCCTTCCACCCCTGCTTCACATGAAAGCATATATGTACGAACAACCACTTCACACTAATTAATGATTTGTTGCCTCAAAACTTTGCCACCAATTAAACAGTGCCTATATATATGGTGAAGAAAAGAGGTCACCAAATCCGTGATTTTACTTACAGTTTGATGCATGAGAGGATGGAGATCCATCTCCACGTACGTAATTAACCCAGCTCATCAGACAAACAAGTACCCTCCTCATGATCTTATGTTGTCATAGTTGCGTGTTTCCTCCGAGTTTGATGTGGTTCTTTTTTTTACATACCCCTCTTGTGAGTTCAACTTCAAAGCTGATGTTGTGGTGAACTAAGTTCGGGGGAATCTGTTTATCCCACGTATCTGAGTTCTTTCTGTTGTACTTTTTTTCTTCTCTCTTTTGAAAACTCAAAGTTTGGGTTCAATTAATTAAATAAAAAAAAATTACCCCTCTCATGATCGAGAGATGCTTATATATATATATATATATATATGAATAATGTTTTGTGTACATGGACATGTGCCATGTGTAATACACATATCACCGAATCGGTAGTGAACTACCGATTCGTCCAACTAGTTCATCGGTAAGGTTTCTACCGATTGAATTGTACTGGTAGTGAGGTACCGATTGATTAATAGAGCCCATCGGTATCTCATTACTTATGAACTAGATGAATAATTCAATCAGTAATGAGTTACCAATTCTTTCATATAGTCCATCGACATATGTAATGCACATGTCATATCAGTATATATATATATATATATATATAAATAGAAATGACTTGTGCACATGTGCATTTCACATGTATATGAATCGGTAGTTGTACTACCGATTCATAGGCATGTATCGGTAGTGGGTATCCCACCGATAGGCATGTATATGAATCGACAACGAACCTATCGGTAGTGGAGTACCGATAGGTTGTACATGCCTATCGATAGACCACTACCGATAGACATGTACGATTCAATGATGTGAAGTGGCATGTGCACCAATCAGCACTAATATATAACAGCTTCAAAAGTCTCGCCAACAACAGTGAGTACGTATCCATATCATATATCCAACAGCTACAATAAACTTCCTATTTCTAGTTGGAGATGGGAGATGGAGATGGGAGAAACCAATACCCTTTGTATCCCAATTCATACAAGCTTTTATACGAGATTGGCAGCGGCGTTAGTGCAGTGGTCTACAAGGCGGCATGCCTGCCGCTGGCCTCCGCTGTGGTGGCCATCAAGTCCATCGATCTCGACCGGTCGAGGGCCAACCTCGACGACGTCCGGCGGGAGGCCAAGGCCATGGCCCTCCTCTCCCACCCCAACATCCTCAAAGCCCACTGCTCCTTCACCGTCGACCGGTACCTCTGGGTGGTGATGCCATTCATGGCTGCCGGCTCGCTCCACTCCATCATCTCCTCCTCCTTCCCCGACGGCCTTCCGGAGCCATCCATCGCCATCGTGCTCAAGAACATCCTCAACGCTCTCACCTACCTCCATGACCAGGGCCACATCCACCGTGACATAAAAGCCGGCAACATACTGCTGGACTCCGATGGCTCCGTCAAACTCGCCGACTTCGGCGTCTCGGCTTCGATCTACGAGTCGCAGCCGTCGCTGTCGTCCGCCGGCGGCTACATGAACTGGTCGTCGTCGTCGTCGTCTTCCTTCCTCAGTGAGATGGCCGGAACACCATACTGGATGGCGCCGGAGGTGATCCACTCCCACAATGGCTATGGGATCAAGGCCGATATATGGTCGTTCGGCATCACGGCGCTGGAGCTGGCTCACGGCCGGCCGCCGCTGTCTCATCTCCCGCTGTCCAAGTCTCTGATGATGAGGATCACCAACAGGCTCAAGTTCGAGGACGCGCACGATAGTAGGAACTCCAAGGAGAAGGAAAAGGAGAAGAAGAAGAAGAAGACTAATAAGAAGTTCTCCAAGGCATTCAAGGAGATGGTGGCCTCCTGCCTCTCTCAGGACCCGTCCAGGAGACCCTCCGCCGAGAAGCTGCTCCGGCATCCCTTCTTCAAGGGCTGCAAGTCCTCCGACTACCTAGTGAAGAATGTGCTGCAGGTCTTGCCGGCCGCCGCAGCGGAGGAGAGGAGGATGGAAGTAATTGGTTGTCCTGATCATGGGGAAACACTAGACAGGACCGGATCCACGTCTCCGGAGACAAAGAACCGGCGGGTGAGTGGGTGGAATTTTAACGAGGATGTTCTGGAGCTCGACCCAGTGTATCCAATTGAGAAAGATGAGGATGTCGACGACAAGGCCTGCAATATTGACGGTAAGGATCAGGAGGAGAAAGGAAATAATGAGGAGGAGACGGCGAATTCGAAAGAAGAGCACAAGATGACGACGACAACATGTAAGTCGCTTACTTCTTCTCCGGAGCCGGCGGCATCTTCGATTGTCTCGCAGGAGTCATTGCAGCAGCAGCTGGTACCACACCTGGTCTCTATTCTGAATAGCTTGGATGCCCAGCGAGGAGTGGTGAGGGATGTGCTGGCTTGCTGCTGCTGCGGCCGCGGTGGGGACGGAGGATGTCCCGGAGAGGAGGCGACGAGGAAGGAGCGAACGGAGACGGAGTTGCTGGGGCTGGTGCAGAGCTTGCAGCAGACGGTGGAGAATCTCAACATTCAGCTGCAGATTGAGTCCAGGAGAAACGCATATCTGGAAGCTGCTCTGGACACTATCAAAATGACGAATGCTAATTAATTAAGGTTAAGGAGCTGCTGGATAATAAATAGTAACTGAGTTTTTACGTTGCGTCGAGCTTTGTAATTAGCTAGCTAGTATCCTATAGCTCATTATATATGAGCCTCTTCTACGTTATCATAGCCTCTTCTACGTTATCATGCATGTGAAATAATGAAGTGATGCAAACTAATAAGACATGCTTTTTCCGTAGCTATAACTATATAAGTGGGGATGAGTACTTATTTGTGTACATCGTGATGGTGATGTGGAATATGTATCACATATGTTCGAATCAGTAGTGGATTATCAATTCTTTTATGTAGTCCATTGGTAGTGGTCTATCGATGGACTAGATCAATGAATCCGTATAGTCCACTAACGATTGAATTATTCATCTATTCCATCGGTAGTGAGACACCGATAGACTCTATCAACGAATCGGTGCCTCATTACCAGTACAATTCAATCGATAGGGAACTACCGATTCATTCAACTAGTCCATCAGTAAATCACTGCCGATGGACTAGTTGGACGAATCGATAATGAACCACTAATCATGTCGCGCCCCGGCCCAGAAAACCCATCCGGACCGGGACACAAGGGGGGTTCCTACATCTACTAACAACAACTGGCGGAAACAGTTATAACAACCAAACAGAGGACAGAAGTAAATCTAACAATTACTATTACAAAACTGTACATACAACAGAGTTACATTAAGATTTACATAAACCAGTCCTCATGTACAAAAGATGTTATAAGACTCAAAAAAGTTACATCAATAGAGGTCTCCCGGAAGGCACAGCAGAAGCCATCTTGGCCCTCAAACATGCCCTGATGTCGTCGCGTCACCGTAGGCCGAGCAACTGGGGCCCACCGAAGGAGAGCTGGTACCTGCACCTGCAAACGCCGCCCGGGTAGGAGTGAGCACTAAGCTCAGTAGAGTTTTACTCTACGTCACACATAAGAAAGGGGAAACTGCAACTGAACTAACTCCGTGCCAAGTACTGAGGCCTGCCAAGGACCCCATAAATCCCGTCAATAACCCGAAATGTACCTGTCCAAAGTACGTCCCATCCGACAGCCACTGTTCAAGGGTGGACATTCTCCGACATTCCCTGACACAGGGTAGGCATGACGATACATGTAGGACACCCCTCTCCAAGCGGGATCTCCACACTTGGCGGAACAACCATGGTAATGACAACCAACTCTTAACACTCCAAGCAATAGAGCTAACACGACCTCAAACATCATACTAATAGCACAACAGTCAAACCCTAGGCCTATAATGCACAATCAACAATGCATGCAACAGTATTAACAAGCAACAATCAAGGGCATAACTTCGGCCCGTTTATACTAAACATTCCCAAGGTTCATGACTCCCTCGGTTAACCACAAAGCGATAAAGGGCATACAGCCAGCCCATTTATTCTACACATTCCCGAGGTTCGATGGTGTACCCTCATGTGTCGGACGGGGGAGTTTGTTGACTTTTCCTCCCATGAGGATGACGGCAGCAAGGAAGGATCGATCCTTCCAGTCATGTGGGATCGATCGCTCCTTGAGATTTATCAGCGGATCGATCCGTCTCTCCAAGAGGGATCGATCCTACTCGAAAAACAAAGAGACAGAGAGCACCTATTCGTGAAGGTCAAGGTTGGATCGATCCGCAGATCAATCCTTCTTCGGGATGCTGAGATTTTTAGGGACGGATCGATCACTCCTACATAGTGGGATCGATCCGACTCGAGATTTTGGAATTCATCGATCTCGTGCATACAAGGATCGATCCTTCCCTTGAGTGGGATCGATCTTTCTCTCATGGACGAGCAAATCCGACGGCTCAGATCTAATCCGGATTTGTGTTTATTGGAGGCTATAAATAGAGTGCTTTTAGGGTTTTTTTTTGTGGTAGAGATGTTATTGAGAGGATTGTGAGAGGTGTGAGAGTAGGCAACCCTAGAGAGAGATCTCTTTGTCTCTGCTAGGGTTTAGGCTTTGTAATCTCTCTCTCATAGTGAAGATTTCCTCTACTGCCCGTTGTTTTTTCTTTCCAGATGTTGCTGATAGGTTTTTCCATGTAAATCCTTATCTCCATTTTTTCCTTTGCTTTGTGGTTTGATTGTTTCTCTTCCGCTGCGACATCCCCGTATCTATCTGGTGTATCTCCAGCATCACCGAAACCCCTCAGATTCCCCAACACACTTTGCTTACAACTCTCATATCGTATTTGTATGATTCAATGTAGGAAATGGAAGCATTTCCCAGAAGAACCAATTACCTGCTTCTACCATCATATCAACATCTAGTACTGAAGTAACTAACTTTTCTCATCGTTTTTCTCATTCTAAACAAGAGTGCTGATTTGTGTAAATGACCACGTGACCTTCCTCCAATCAGTAGTGGGATACCGATGAATTAATCTTGTCCATCGATAAAACAATACTGATGGATTAGATTAATTGATCGGTATATACCTACCGATTCGATCATTGGTACATTCAATACATTCAATCGGTAGTGAGATACCGATTGGTTGATCTACTCCATCAGTAGAACAATATCGATGGACTATATCAACCAATTAGAGGCATATACAATGCACATGTCACGTGACCATGTCCACAAATCTTTATTCTTCTAAACAATGTCTTTAGACCGCGGAAAAATGAGTCATTTGAATATTCATACCAATTCTGACTAACTTATAAACTTGAAAGAGCATAGCAGACGTACATTACAAACTAGAACTAACCAGAATGTCATCACCTTAAACCAGATTTCAAATTGCAAACAGCAGGTGTAAAAAAGCACAATTTATACCACTATCTGCTACAAGCTTAACTAAATCATTCAATTCTCAACTTTCCCATCAAAGCTTTGCAAGCAACCCACTCTGCAGAGGTTTAGCGGCTCCATTCTCCCTCAATTCTGATTCGGTAGTATTTGGCGGTACATCCACTGCCGGTGAGCAATTAAAGAATCCGTGAGGCTGCATGGGATAAAAAATAAGTAAATAAATAACTTGGCCAAACAGCAAACAAGAATGAACCATGGAGTGAGAAAGAATGTCCCATTCATGCCATCCATATGAACTTCAAAATAACTTGCAAATTCAAAGCCCTCTAATGAGAATTTTAGTAACAACAAAAAGATGTTGAATAAGAATATTATTTATATAAATCAGAACTGTTGAACCGGGCTTCACATTCATTAAATCAGACACAGAAGTATTCCACAAGCCATAGAGATCAAGCCTCATTTGTACTATTAGTGGTCAGCTACATCAACTCTAATTTGCATATGATACTGACAAAGAGATAACTTAAATACTTGGAATCGATTTTCATATCTTTCCTCAAAAATTCACATAAAGTATATCTAGATCCTTTTGTCTTCATAGACATGTAAGAGTCTCTCCAAGGAGTCCGCCAACTCTACCCCTTGCCCCCTCCACCCCACATACACTACAAGATGCAATTTCCTTTCCATTTGACATGGTAGGATGATAAAGCAGCACAAGAATGTCACATGCAATGGCATATCTTCATTTCTTTGCATTTGTTTCTTACACAAAAGGCCCAAGGTAAGAAATTTAATAAGCAGAACAAAAGGAGACGGAAGGGGGAGAAAACATTAACAGTAATCGATCAAAAGGTAAGATGTCTCAACTTTACTAACCAACCCATGCTAACCAACATAAACCAGCAAGTTAGCTAGTCACTTGACATAAGCAACCTTGAAATAAATCCAATTTCGATATATAATAATTCATAGGTAGTAGTAAATCTCTTTGAGAATAAGAACAAATACATGATTAAAAAATCCCAAACGTTTCTAGACACACGTATATAACACTCCTAGCCAAGGATTGCCATGCGGTGGCACGCGCTGTGCCGGCAACCCGTCGGTACGGTACGCGTTGTGCCGGACCGGTACGCCCCCGTGCTGGTTCATACGAGTGAAATTCACTCATTTTCAACGTCTCCAATTGGCCAAATATAATCTCTTATACTAGAGCAGAGTGAACATATCAAAGTAATATAATACAATACATGACACATAATCAACAGCTCAATACATCCCTTATATGGCAATCCTTGGTGCTGCATATACTGAGGGAAAGTCATATAAGGAGAATAATAGACTTCAAACTCTCTAATGAGCGACTGATACTCTGCAGCATCACGCTGGAAATCAATGACAGTTTCAAGAGCATGTATAGTCACCACTTCAATCTGATGTGGTTGGTATGGCTGATTTGTATGAGAATAGGCATACGAATTTTAAAATTTCATATGATACATTTAATTATTAGAAAGTTACCATTATTAAATAAAAAAGAATGCTAAAAACAATCATTATTAAATAAACAAATGTTACTAATTATCATCATTAAATTAAAAAAAACTAACATATTATATGGAACTTATAATTGATAAATAAAAACTAATGATAAATAACATACCGATTTTTATTTTTAGCTTGTCGACACTCACTCACCTCCCTCTCATTCTCTGACTTGCTGCACTCACTCACCCCTCTTCTCTCTCCTTTTCTTACTTGCTGACTACCCGACCAACTTCTTTTTCTTTCATTTCTCTCCTTATCTTGCTTTGCATGCTAAACACATTCACATGTTACCCCCTCCTTTTTCACTCTCCTCCCTTTTCTTTGCTTTTTCCCCGCGTGGCCGCTGCTCTACCCTCTCCTTCTCTTTTTCTTCTTCCGCAGGCTCTCTTCACTCCTTACCTACCCCTCCCGAGATCGCATTCGCGGCTCCTCCTCCCCTCCGGCTCAGGCTCCTCCTCCCCTCCGGCTCCGACTCCTCCTCCCCTCCGTCTCCTCCTCTTCTCCGCCTCGTCCTCCCCCCGGCTCCGGCTCCTCCCCTCTCTCCTCCCTCTTCCTCTCTCTCATCCGGCTCCTCTATTTCACTCCTCTTTCCCTCCTCCCCTCTCTCTTTCTCCCCTCCCTCTTCCTCCGTTTCTCTTCTCTTTTCCCTCTTTCCCTTCTTCTCTGATCCTTCCCCTTTCTTCCCTCCGGCTCCTCCTCCCCTCCTCTTCTCCGATCCGGTACGTATTGGGTCAGTACCGGGCGATACATAAGGTATCACCCGGCACAACTCCGGCAACCCCCCGATACCGATTCGGGGGGGGGGGGGGGGGGGGGGGGGGGGGGGGGGTTATCCCGGCTAGCTGCCGGTCCGGTACATACTGGCCAGCAAGGACATGTGTCGGCCTGTATGGAAATCCTTGCTCCTAGCATTAAACAAAAAACTACGAGAAAAAGTTCATCCCAAAGAGCCAACACTTCCAAAGCAAACTACACAACTTACTAACAAGATACTACATCTGAAGAAGGCTGCACGAATTAATAAGAGATTCCACACAACTTGCTAAGTTCTCAGAACTCAGAACTTCCAAAAAGCTACATAACTTACTAGAAGTTGACACAACTTCCTAAGAGAAGACACATGATTCTAGAATGACAGCTTTGACAAAACAGGATACCAGCGAACATCAACAGACTAATCCAAATAATAGTTGTGGGATCATAGATGAATAAATTATCAGATTCTAGGCTAGTACAGTGACTTATATGGCACAATAGGTTGTGAACGATTTGGAGTTTCGGTCCTTCATGAAAAGGTAAAAGATTGCAGAGCATGTCGGAGTAGGAAACTAAGATTTAGCGCATAGATGCAAGCAGCAAATTGAGCACAAGTTAGCAACTCGGTAATGCAGCATAACTTAATTTTTCCATAATGCTATAAAGTTCTATTTTCAAATATACAAGATCCGTTGGCCAAGAGGTTTATCCAATTAAAGAATAGAAAGGAAAATAATCAATTATTTATACAGCAATCAATTCTCTCTCACTCCTCTTCTCACCTATTTTCTTCTTTCCCTTGCCCTCCCCCTCAGCCTCTCCCTCTCGCATTTACTGCAAACCCTAAATTCTTTCTTTCATAGGAGAAAAAGTTTAAAATGGTGTGATCTGGGCCGCCATGTGCCCGTGTAGGCCAGCAGCCACATGTTGCTTATATTTTCGATGTCAGAGGGGATGTCAGTGCCCCATTTCCATCAGCAGCACTTTTGTCGGCCGAAATCCTTGCTAAGAAAACATATAAGAAAATGATCAAAGTGTCCTCTTCTTATTTCATGTTTTTAGACGAATTAGCTGATTTGCGTTAAGTTCTTTTGCTTCATGTTTTTTTATTTTCTATTGCAATCAACTATCACATCCACTCAGATGATGGATACGCACTACTCAGGATGATAACTGCAAAAATAGGCATAAAAAATTTCAGAATATTGGAAGATAAAATTTCAAAGAAACATAATGAAAGAAAATTAGTGACTACTTCTAAGAGCATCTTGTAATCAAATTAAACCACTAAAGAAACCATTTGTAATATCATCTTGTAATCAAATTGAACCACTGTTTTTTAGTGAAGTTTCAAAATCAAGTCAGGAGAATATTACAGTAGCAAAACAAGGACTGGACACTAATGGATTGAAATCTCTGCAAGCAGCAAAGAACGAGCTTGCCTCAGATAAACATAGCCGCCATAATCTCATTTATACGCAGAAGCAACAAATATCTGATCGTCAATAAACTATTGATAGTAATACATGCTAAGCAGGAAAATGAAGCAATACCATGAGCATAAAGCCTATTCTCTCCACTGGCATGACAGGCCAATCTTCCAACCGAGGAATGTGGGTGATTCCAAAAACATACCTGCATTTAGAGCATGAAACTAAGAAAATCAAGAAGGAACAACTAGGAAGAACAATGCAGAAAAGGAAAGGCAAAATAGATTCTCATAGCAAGCTAGTAACCTAGAGAGAACATTCTCATAGTAACACTAGTAAGGTAGAGAAAGAAGCCTTATTTGACAAAATGTTTGGATCGTAAACCCAATGAATGCATCTCATAAATCACAATATCGAACAGATATAATCTAGGCTAATGAAGCACCTCATATCAACAATAAGGAAAAACTAACACAGAAAAATGTATGTAAGTGTAATCTAGGACATTTTTGGAACTATCAAAGCAAAGGTGGAAATGGACTGGGAGGCGTTATGTCCTCTAGGTTGAGAAGAATATTGATACAGGATAACATCTTCAGCATAATATATACACATTTCTATGCTTTTCAGGTTCGTTTCAATTGAGTATTAATGTCTTTTGCATCATCAACTTCAGCAGCACTTCTCATAATGTTGGAAGTTAACAACTACCCACGTCAACCACAATTGAAAAACTTTTACAAACCTCTTTTTTATATATTTGGAGAAAAGCCAAAATAATGTACAGCACAGTATCTAACTAAATTTCGAGCTAGACCAACAATACATTGCAAGTTTTTGGCTATTACAAGCAGACTTGAGGCTGAGGCTAACAACACCAAGGATTGCCGTGCCGTTGGCACGCGCCGTGCCGGCAACCCACCGGTACGGTATGCGCCGCCGGTACGCGCCGGTGCCGGACGGTACGCGCCGGTGCCGGTCCAGATGAGTGAAATTCACTCGTTTTCAACATCTTCAATTGACCAAATATAATCTCTTATACCAGACTAGAGTGAAAACATATCAAAGTAGTATAATACAATACATGACACGTAATCAACAGCTCAAAAAATTAACATGAATAAGTCATAAAAAAAAACTAAACATCATCAGAAAGTAATATAATAACTAAAATGATTATAACATAAAATTTTAAAATTTCATATGATACATTTAATTATTAGAAAGTTAGCATTATTAGCTAAAAAACAATGCTAAAAACAATAATTATTAAAAAAAAAGCTACTAATTACCATCATTAAATAAAAAATAATAATAAATAACATATTATATGAGGCTTATCAGTAACATCAGCAATTAACTAAAAAATTAACATGAATAAGTCATAAAAAAAACTAAATAGCATCAGAAAGTAATATAATAACTAAAATGATTATTAACATAAAATTTTAAAATTTCATATGATACATTTAATTATTAGAAAGTTACCATTATTAGCTAAAAAACAATGCTAAAAACAATAATTATTAAAAAAAAAGCTACTAATTACTGATTATTAAAAAATTACCTCGTCTCTCTCTCCTCCCTCCTCCTACCTCTCTCTCTCTTCTCTTTCTCCCCAGGTGGCACTCCACTCCAGAGGCCCTCCTCTTTTTTTCTCTTCTTCTTCTCTCTCTCTCTCTCTCTCTCCTCTCTCTCTTTTTTCTTTCACCCCAGGTCTTTTTTCTTTCTCCCGAGAGCCTCCTCTCTTTCTTCTCCCGAGCGGTCCCGAGTGGCTCCTCCACTGCCGGCTCCTCCTCCGCCTCCGCCTCCGGCCCTCGCCTCCGGCCCTTGCCTCCGCCTCCGGCCCCTCCCTCCGCCTCGTGCTCCCCCTCGCCTCCGCGGCTCCGCCTCCCCCTCGTGCTCCCCCCCCCCCCTCCGGTTCTTCCCCTCTCTCTTTCCCTCCTCTTTCCCTCCTCTCCTCTCTCTTTTTCTCCTCTTTCCCTCCTTCCCCTCTCTTTCTCTCCTCTTTCCGGCTCCCCTGTTTCTCTCCTCTTCTCCCTCCTCCGGCTCCTCTGTTCCTCCCCTCTCTTTCTCTCCTCCCTCCTTAGGAATTTCTTCCCTCCTTCCCTCCCTCCCTCCTTCCCCTCCGGCTATAAATCAGTGAAGTGAAGCTGTCGGTGGCAAGTGGGAAGAATCAAGTGGGTGTCGGTGGCAAGTGGGTGTCGGTGGCAAGTGGGAAGAAGGCTGTCGGCGATACAGCTCCGGTACGGTACGTATCGTGTACGTACCGGGCGATACCGTATGTATCGCCCGGCACATATCCGGCACCCCCCCGATACCGATTCGGGGGGGTTTTTTGCCCCGGTTTGCAGCCGGTCCGGTACATACCGGGCGGCACGGCCGGTACGCGTCCGGCACGGCAATCCTTGAACAACACTACAAAAACATGAGGCCAATAAGATACCACCAGGGTTGTATAAGGATTCAATTACTAATGATCAATAGGATTGATTAGTTCATGCTCTTTTTCATCCCCTCCCTCTATCTCTCCTTCTCTAAGTTTCTCCTTCCCTCCTACTTGCTCTCTCCTCTTCCTTGTCTTTCCCGTACAGTCTAGCATCCTATATTTTGATTATTTTCCGATCTCGTCTGCCCCAACTCTTGATAGGCTACAACTTCACTTCCAGTTTGGATTAAGTTGTAATAATTGAATAGAATCCCAATTTGGCTTTAGCAATTGATTCAAAGCATATTCAAATGAACTTAGTGGAACCAACTTGGCTTAGACTAATATACAGACAAATGGAGATAACTAATTTAAACCCACATGTACTAGAAAGTGTACCAAGTGCATGATGCTCAATGGTGATGCCTTTCAATTGTTACCAAAATAATGTGTATGCATGTGTACCTACTCCATGCTATTGCCTACCAAAAACTACCAAACTAATTTGCATGTACATCTTATACTTGCTCCTGGCAACTTTATGGAAATAGCTCTTGGATTTTCTAGGGGCAAGAAAATTGGCTGCTTATGCACAGTTAGGAAATAATCTAACTAGAATAAAAAGTCTGGTATACATCCAGACAGACCCTCCTCAATCCAAGAATCTAAAGTCAGAATAAACTATATAAGTACTAGGAAAAGATTTCACAGCTTCACCATGCATGTCACCAACTACCTTACTCCATCAGTAGATTAATGAGAACTATTCCCACAAATAACTCATGACCACATTTATCATCAGTAAATTCATTTGAAACTAACCATAGAACAATGTCAGTTTCCTCAAGAGGCCTATTCTTCTTGACCCATGTTGCCAACCCTTCATCTACACGAGGGTTTTGATTTGGAAACTCTCCTCCAGGATACATCTCATCTCGTCTATATGGTGTAACCCAAAGGTTATGCTTTAAAAATGCAGCTCTCCGTAAAAATTTGGCCTCTGGACCAGCTAATGGCAAGCAATTTGAACCAGGAACAAGTTTATAGCCAGTAAGTTGGCCTGTTCGATTGACTGTTCTCGTGTTCCTTACCTGCCAAGAAAGTGTTTAGTTAGTATAGCTGGAAGCTCAAGAACAAGCCAGCATTGCAGACAACTGAAACTTCTAACTGTAGAACAAAAAATCCTGAGTAAAAGTGCAAGCTTTGGTTCAAACCCTTTGCTACAAATTTGAAGGCCTACTCTGACGCTAAGGATCAGTATGCCAAGACAAGCAAACATATAAATATGTAGCAACACGGGCAGATCTACACACATGAACAGATTTACACATACGCAAGCGGATATAGAAAGACACATGCCTGAAGAAAAAAGTACATACATATACTAATATGAAGTTGCATGTTTAATACCAACTGCAAGCGCATACACATCTAGTACATAGAAAACCAAGTTTGTTGTCAGTCATTTTCCTGCAACCATATCCTTGAGCCTTGGTCCAAAAATTAAACAGTCGAAAAGGAAGCCAGACATTCTCCCACCGCTTGTGTACCTCCTAGGTTAAGCTAGATATTCTAAGACATGAGTACTATAATTTGGGTCTATAAAACATCTTAACAATAAGCGATTACAGTTAAAGTGATGGATAAACCAGTTGAATCCATGTACCAAAGAAAGCACTCAACAGGCAAAGCATAACATTGAGGCAAACTATTTTTGCAACAAACATAAAGACACGCATCCAGATAAATTGAAACCGAAAATTACTTTTTGCAATGTTCCAAATATTGCTAAACAAAAATGCACTACCCTTTTCATCTCAGAAGTAACACTTATATCTTGCTACCAGAAAATTGTTTATATACAGAGCAGCTTATAACAATAACAGTTGCTATATGTCGATATTACTTGTTTCCTCAAAAAAAAAGTAACAAAATTGTATGCGTGGATATTTGTGCCGGTCGGCACAAACTAGCACTTATCGTGCCATTAGGATACAACAAGATAAGTCTCGCGTCGGCACACCCCGCGCTGACCAGCACAAGCCAATGTAGTGACTGGCACAGAGTGTAGCAGCGGCACTGTAATCCATGCACGTGTTTTTGTAGTGTGCTACATCCCACCATGATAGATTCATGAATAAAGATACAAATATACCCAGTTCACTTATTTATAACATTTCCAGTTTATTTACTTAGAAGACTGTTTAGATTCTTGCACCTATTTATGGAAGACTTTCCTGCTGATTTTATAAAAAAAACAAGGTCCACCGTACTCAACTATGGCACAAAAATCACAAAGCCAACCAACAAAAGAAAAGGGGTAGTCAAAAAGGTGTGCAGTACTATTCTATTGGTAGATAGAGAAGATTCAGAATAATGAACAAGGATAATAAATCTTAGCAATTAATAATCTATAGAAAATGGCAACACTTGCATTAATTTCAAAGTTGGTACCAGAATAATGGACACTTACAATCCAGTGACGAGCAGATGCGGGTTCACAATCACGCATTGCTTGCAATTCAGACTTGAGAATCTTTTCTTCAGCATAAAATGCATTATTGTGAATGTTATTCTGGCCTGGTTCTTCAACTTTGACATTCAGCTCAACTACCTACAAGAAGGATGACATGCCAAGATCATAATCAATCACCATGACGATATTGATCAGCACTAAACCTCCTCATAAACCAACATAGCATACAACATATATCCCATGTTCTCAGATAGAACAAGCAGGAAAAAATAGAATGCCACACTCCACCATATAAGATCTGAGCTCAAGGTCCTATTGATCTCGCACAATGGCTAACTCAACCAAGGATTGTCGTGCCGCTGGCATGCGCCGAGCGGGTCCCTGGCCGACTCGGAACTTGCCACCAGCGCGGGCCTGCACAAACTTTTAGATGTTTGGCACACCACATTTATTGTTTGGCACGGAGTTTTGACTAGATATATGATGTTCTACATTGATTTGGAGATCTTTTGGAATCTTTGACCACTCAAAATGAGAAAGAATAAATATAGAGGTTGATAGTGAACTATTTATTATATCATTCATTACATCATTGCAACATTCATCAACAGACTATGACTTGTAAATTCTCATACTCTCCACCAACTATATCGATCCTCCGGGTTTAAAGGTCGATGGAGTGTGACCCCCCTAATAAATTGCTGATGTTCCTAGAACTCGGGAATCCTTGAACTCAACCACAAGTAGTCTATGTTGATGTTCCTCCACCCATATCCCAACCAACAAACTTTCACCTGAAGCAGTGTAACACACTGGCTTCTACGTTAGACGAACCGTGAGCCCTCTTCTCTTGAGGCCCCCATCCTCTCCGCCAGTCCTCCTCACAAGCAGCCTTCAACACCAAAGCCTCCTCTCCATCCTCTTTCTATCCATCTCTTCTCTTTCACTCACCTTTCACCCGTGATCCACCCCCTCCATTTCATTGCATGAAATCCTGACAGCGCCAAAATCTTTAGTGAACACTAGGCATGCATTTTCTTTTAGTGGTCCTTCCATTTTTAAACAGACCTACTCCCAAGATTTGCATTTTCTAACACATGAAGAGATTATTACGAAGAAACACTAGAAAGGCAGGTAGAAAAGGCCAAAGCATCTTAGACCAGCTACATAACCTGAAGATAGCTCTCAGTGACTCCAAAGCATCTCCTTGATATTAGAAACACAAATTTAGCTAAAAACTCTTTTCTCCCTTTTCCATTAATGAAATTAACATAACCTACGATATAACTTGTATGCTTTAGGTTGGCTTTGTTTCTTCATTTAGTTGAGAAAAAAATTATCTTATCTGATGCAAACTATAAACGTGTAGTCAAAAAAATGACTTGATTTAGTGAGTTAAACCTTTGGTCACTATCTCAGCGAAATAAGAGAACCAGATGACCTCCCAGTATTCCAAATTACTATACCCTACCCCCAAAAAGCAGAAATAAAATATTTCCTTAAAAAAAGCAGAACTAAACCAGATCAACAAAACCAGAATTTCCTTGATGAAAGGTTTGCCAAATGGAAGAAAAGAAACCATTTTGGGAACAAAATGGAAGGAATAAAAGATAAGTATTGGTAGGCACTAGGAAGTAAAGCATATAAACGAAAGAAACAAAATTGATAGACATGATGTACGATAGTACCTGATTGAAGGCTTCAGAAGGCTTGCAATCAACAGCCATGTCCATACGGGCAACAAAGAAATGCTGGTGAACAGGAGCATATAGTCCTGGAGCAATAGTTGTACCATACTTTCTTGATTCCCCGGGCTGTAATGCTCCTAAGCTGAGAATTCCAGTGAGCTTGACTTCTGCTTCAATTTTACCATCCTGCAGATACAACAAACTTCTATGCATATAAGAGAACGAACTTGTAGATCAGAATTATTGTGTGCGTGAAACAGATATAATATCCAGTAGGATTTAGCAATTCTTTAAAGGTGATTTTGCCTTCATGGCCAACCAAGAAGCATTATACTAATATGACCGTAATCAAGAACATACACCAATCAGCAATTCAACTTCAGTTCCCAAGAAGACATTGCCCATTAAATTATGAATCTATCCATTCTTTCGAAAGGCTTGGAATATTGTGACAGTGAAACAAACTATACTTCTGAAGATCAGTTACGATCTGCGCAAGTGGTCTCTATTTGATAGCGATTATCTAGCAGCACCTTTTCTATTTAACCTTTTCCTCTGATAATATGGCTAAGCTTAAGTATCATACAGGTCTTGAGGATACTTAGGTCAAGAATTCCGTATACATGGGTTACATTGCCATATTACAAGGCACCAGTTTCCCAGATTTTTAAGAGAGAACAATCCTCAATTGAATCATTCACAAGACATTTGTCTAATATTGCTCTTGTAGAAGGACAGTTTTTTAACACCAGTATGTTGGCAAGGGGGAAATAATGAAAATTCTGCAGGTGCGCATACTTCCTAGGTATCCATGGTGTCAAGGGAACTTTATGCATTGTCAAGCATGGATTGTCGCGCCAATCGGCAAAGCCGATACCTACCAATATGTATCGTGCTGGTAATTACCATGACAAAATTACTCGGCACAATGCTGATACAAATATTCGACATGGGTCTGTGCCGAGTGCACTTCCCTCTTCATGAAGTTGTCATCGGCACACTGTGTCGAGTGTCGGCGCAATACACAGCGCTGGGACATATCGTGCCGACCAATGACCGGCATGACAAGTTCCACGGTAATCCATGTTTGATGCACAAAAAAGAAACAAAAAAGAATCCAACTATGCAAACAGTTTTCTTGACTCTATTGAACTCTCCTGATGCACACAAACATATAAACAAGCCTCCATGAATGAGTTCTTGTGAATCCAATTACCAATTCAAACAGGTTACTTTAATCTGAGTGTCCTCCAAAACCCCACTATGTTGGAGAAAGCCTTGAAAATAATGCAAAAATTGAGAAAAATAGCCGCTTATGTTGTGATAATAACTAACAGATTTAAATTTGTTCTTGGCTACAAGCTTAGCCAACCAAGTTTTGTATATGAAAATCATTTAGCATAAAATGAATGACATACATGACTAGCCAAAACAATGAATGACATGCATGATCTGTTAATCATAGTTCCAACAAATTTTTTTACCAGTTAAAAACAATGAAACATTAGACGTCAAACTAATTAAACAAGACTCACTACGTTAACACAATAACTTTAAAAACAATGAAACATTAGACGTCAAACTAATTAAACAAGACTCACTATGTTAACACAATAACTTCATGAACAAACATAACTAGAGAAAGCATCTTTTTCTCTCACCTGGTAAAAGTGCCAAAAAAAGCCATACTCGTAATTGGCCACTGTACATACAAATGACACAGAAAGCCTTCTAGATCTACGTACTTCTGCCAAGCCTGTTCGCCAATCTTGATGCTTCCAAAGAATCCCATGATCTTCCTCATGTAAACAGACACAGTTTTCTATAGTCTCTACTCCTCCAGTATAATTTGTGAAATGAGCATCAAAATACTTGATATAGCCCAAGCAATCACATCCCTGCACCACCAAGTTGTTTCACAATTAGAAACACATTTCCAATCAAAACGCTTATAGTTGACTCAAAAGTCCAAGGGGCTATCCATCATATTAACCTTCTTAAGAGAGTGTGAATTTTTCCCAAGTCCATCTTCCCCTGCATCAAATGCATTTTTGCGGTAATGTGGCTCATTTGGATCTCCATATGGAACAACCATCTCAACAAAGCTCAACCTATGGGCAACAGGTCTCCGACCACGACTGCCATCAACATATGCTACAGAGTAGATTACCAAGCCTTCTCGAGGAGTAAAACCAATTCGAAAATTCCACTGTTTAATAACAAGGCTGGCACTATTTTAACCAAACTAAGAATATTTATAGATATTCAAAAGAAAAGATAGTGCTAGTGGAAAACCTTCTGCCACTCTACATAGTGACCGTTAACTCGAAAACTTGGCCCTTCAGGTTGAAGAATTTGCAAAGGCTTCACATCACTTCTATCCACACCTCCTCTTGTTTCTCCAGGAGTGTAATTTCTTAGAGGATCTGCTGGAGGCAGAGGTACCAACTTTCTGTCCTCAAACTCAATTATCACCATGTTTTGAATATCAACAAGAACATGGATGCCTTCAACAGGGCGTGCATAACCATTTTCCATGGGACAATCACTCTCAGTTCTACAAAATATTAGTGGTTTAGCAAGTCTACGACTGGGAGCATCAGCATCGCTATGATAACCAACACACCTGCACGGACCCAAAACAAGTAAAGACAACAGAAAAATTGAACTATTAGAGAAAAAGAGAAAATTAATCTAAAATAATGCTGACATCATTACAAAATAGTGTAAACTTTCTTACCATGCATCAACCATCACAAGATCCATATCTTCTATACCTCTCTTTCTCATTGCTTCTATAAATGGAGCATAATCTTTTACAGTAGCTTCACACTCTGCATATTCCACGGCATCCTGCATCAAGGAAACCATATCAGGAAACAAGAAGCTCAACATTTGTATTCCTAGTCCAAACCAACCTTTAGCTTAACAAGTTTGGGACCGAGAAAACCATTGTCTATCAACTCTCCTGGGACTGGTAGTAACAGATGACTGAGAGTCCTACAGCGTGTTATGTTTTCTTAATATGTTTTCTTAAAGCTATACAACATGAACAATTTAGATGATAAAAACAGTTGCAAGAACACCATCTCGAACAGGAATTCATAGTAAGAAGCACTTTGATGCACTTGATCTAAAAAGTAAGTGGCATTCTTTCGTTTACATTTCTTTTAGTTCACCAACTCGATACCTCTTCACTGGCTAGAACTAACACTTCCTTAGTGATTTTTCTAACTTCCAATTGGTTGTTTGAATCAAACTGAATATGTCCTATTTACTCCATCAATTACGTACCAATTCTGTGAAATCATGTTTTCGTGTATGTTTCTGCCTCTCTATAGTTATCAAATTCAGAACAGAAAAATGTTTACAAAATCGCTTCAGTAATAGATTTGAATGGCTTTAAACCTGAAATGGATGAAACTTGAAGTGCAAAATTAAATGAACCATGCATGTCGAAGAAACCCATACAAACATGGATGTACTTGCTTATCAAATATAAACTATATAACATACACATCATATTCTTTTCCTGTGCTAACAAATATATTACAAATTACAGAAGAAGATAAACCACACTGACTATTCAAATCATTGAAAAATGACCTACCAATGTTGAATATAATTACATGCTTATAGATTTTTCAACTTTCCAAAGCTCCACCAATATACACCATTATTCAAGACCACTAACATACCCTTTTTGGCACCAAAAGGTGTCAACGACAGAAAAATGAGTGGTCATCCATGCAACAAAAATTTGTGAATCAATCTAACCTTAGTGCAGTTTACAACTGCAAAAATTTACACAGTTCATACATCACACTATTACCAGCAATAAGATAAAGAGCATACCATGGGAGGTTGAACATCAGGAACAACTTCAGAGGCAATGACCTTCCCCCTGTGATGGCCACCTCTAGTTGCAGCATGTACTTCTGATAATTCTACAATCCAGACGCTCGTCTCGTTTGATTTTCTGTTATACACAACAAGCCTAGCCCTTCTAGGAGGCAGCTTACTTGGTATGACTGGACCACCTTTTGTTCTGGGCAGCAATGATGGTTGAAAAGGTGGGAAAAAATAAGCATCAGCTAATGCTACAACATTCTTCTCTGGTTCCAACAAGACAACTTCTACAAATCGCATGCTATCCCTCAACTGCACGACAATCCAGCCATGGACAATGCCCCTATTAGTCTGTAGCATAAAAAGTTGTAAAAGTGGCTTATAGAAGTCAACTCTAAGTGCATTGTCTCCAACCTCAGGAGTTGCCCCGGCAGCCCGTACTGTCGCTATAGCCACAGAAATTTCAGCTGCAGATAACGGATCTAAGGGGTGACTTGTCTGAGCCCTCGTCATTATAGGGATCCCTACAGCTGCAGTAAGCACCAACATCAATTATAGCACACCAACACAGAGAACAAACAGTGAAAATGCCAAATGCCATCAAGTTGAAGATTTGAGCTAGTAAGCGACAAAAATAACAAAAGCATTCAGGACATAACATAAATCAAGAAATATGAAAAATTATCATCATAGCAACAAAAACAAAAGGTTGCATATAACTGGGGAAGCATGAAGATTACTTGGGTATGCACATAATCACAAGCCAACCCTCCTCTCATGGCACAGAGATGAAGCTACCTGATTAATAGCTTTATTTACAAAGGTAAAGAAAAATGAAAACCAGATATGACAGATAACAAATCTAAGTTGGAAAAAATTCACATTTCTATCTCGCAGAACCAGAAGCCCAGTAATTGCCAACTCCGATTCGGACCAGCGGATACTGCATCGTAGTTCAGATTCTATAACCAGCACAGAACTTCCTCCGATGTTGCAAATCTTACTCTGACAAGATGTTTTTGGGTTGGAAACAAACTATCTAAATCAGTCTAATGACTTTTATTGATGCTTGCCTCCTTTCAAGGATGTGACTACCAGGTACGAAAATGGTAGGCATTGGAACATAAAACTGAAAGTATGTTTAATTACATGTGAGACAACAGACCAAAACAGTATAAATTTAGTGGATAAGAGGCAACCATTAGTAGTCACGAACAGAATGAACACATTTTTGCTTTTACTCAGAACTATCAAGATGCAAAGCACTAACCTCACAAGATCTTAGTCCATATAGAGGTAATGATAGATGATCTTAACACCAAAATCAACTAGACTTGGCCATGAGTCACAGAACATCAAGGTGAGAGCATGCCAGAAGGAATATGCTAAGGAAAAAAAAATCATGATCACTGAAAAAGAAAATAAGTATCAAATGAGTATGTGATACATCCTTCCAACATCCCCATCTTTCATTCTTTTTACCCTAGATATCCGACTACCCTAGAGATGGAACACCCTGAAAATAGATTAACCAATCCACCAAAAACCAACCAATCCCAACCCAAAGGGTCTCAATAAGTTGAAAAGTTATGCTTATTCTAGTTTTAGAGTACGGCCGGATATATAGATGATATACTGTGTCAATAGTAGAATTAAATGATCAAGGAATCGACCATCTCAGCCGATGCCGATTGGCTTAGCCGAGCTACTATGGGAGACTTTGGCTCTAGGTCTGGCTCGGGCATGTCAGGTGGCCCCGCATGCATGGCTCATAGATGCTGTCGGCACAAACTTCCAGCACAGATCATGCCTACGGCACTAAAGCCCTTGATAGAATTTACTATTGCTTAGGAGTGTGCAAGTGGCTGATACTTGATAGTATCAGTCCGATTACCGTTACAACTACCAACCACTACCATTATGAACAGTAGTAGTGGTAGTGGAAAAAAATATACGCCATTAATATATTGGTACTGATGTGGTAGGAAAAAATTTACCACAACCACTACTTTCTTTTTATTACGAATAGGTAGATAGTTCCATATCAAGTCTTTAGGCTTAGGCATGTACTTGGGTCGGATTTTGGACTTCAAGTTGGATTACAATGCGAGATTTTTTTCATCATGGAGGATCATTTTAATCCAAAGCCTCTTCTTCTTTATATGACTACATTAATTCCTAACTGGCTTAAACCCTAACGGCACTTTGGACGATCACCAATCGATGACGGCAACAACAAACCTTGGTCTGCAACAACAGAACATATATGTTTATCCCTTATATAGTTGCATATGATTTGATCTTTTGTAGACCTTTGTGTGCATGTTTGTTAATTTATATAGCTAAAGGGTATACCTGTAACTTCACTTAACCTTATGGACTAAAAAAGATAAATATTTAACCATGTAAATTTAGGCCAGAAGATATAATAGAACACCTGAAAAATAATCCAAAAAGAAAATAAGAATTAATCAAAAATAGCTTAATGATTGTTTACTATCATTACCACTAGCACCAATACTATATAGTAGTATACTAGTATGATAGAAGGTAGTGGCATCTAGTGGTAGTGGTAGAGATAACAAAAAAAATCCTTAACATTAAACTAATGGTAGTGGTATTGAAAAGGTCACTACAAACCATGGATTGCCATGCCGGTGGCACGCGCCGTGCCGGCAACCCACCAGTACGGTACGCGCCGCTGGTACGTGTCGTGCCAGACCGGCGCGCCCCCTGTGTCGGGCCAGATGAGTGAAATTCACTCGTATTCAACATTTCAAATTGGCCAAATATAATCTATTATACCATAGCAGAGTGAAAACATACCAAGGTAGTATAATACAATACATGACACATAATCAACAACTCAATACATCTCTCATATAAACATACATCAAACTCTTTTTCGGACTAACCATAATCTGTCATTGGTGTTCTAAGATAAATGTTTCTAGTAGAACTCAAGTGCTACATATACTGAGAGAAAGTCATATAAGGAGAATAATAGACTTCAAACTCTCTAATGAGCGACTGATACTCTACAAAATCATGCTTGAAATCAATGACAGTCTCAGGAGCCTGTATAGTCAACACTTCAATCCAATGTGGTTGGTATGGCTGGTTTGTATCAGAATAGTCATACGAATATCCGGAACTATCACGTGAAATAGATGATCTGGTATCTCCAAAAATACCATGCATGAAGGTAGGCTCCTGTGACCACTGTGGTTGGCCGATGTGATTAAAATGTTGGGACGTAGCATAACTGTCATGATCACTCTCTCCATAGTGACCATGCTGGTACGAATGGGCAGACGAAGATAAACTGATTTCTACAAATTTTTTAAAATTTTTTTATGAATTTTAAAAAAATTTCTACAAATTTTTAAAATTTTCCTAAGAATTTTTAAATGTTATAAAATTATTTTTAAATTTTCTCTATAACATTTATCAATTAATATAAAAACTATCGTAAGTAATTAACATAGAAAGTAACATAAGCCATTAACGTAAAAATTAACATGCATAAGTAATAAAAAAACTAAATAGCATTAGAAAGTAATATAATAACTAAAATGATTATTAACATAAGATTTTAAAATTTCACATAATACGTTTAATTATCGGAAAGTCACCATTATTAGATAAAAAAGAATGCTAAAAACAATGACGATTAAATAAAAAAAAATATTAGTAATTACCATCATTAAATAAAAAAATATAAATAACATACTATATGAGGCTTATCATAGATAAATAAAAACTAATAATAAATAACATACCGATTTTTAGCCCATTGGCACTCACTCACCCATTCTCTATCTCGTTCTCCGACTTGCTGACTACTCAACAAGACCAGCCTCTCCTTATCCCTCCTCTCTATGCTGGCCCACCAATCCAGCTGCCAATTCTCCTCTCCCCCCCAACACATCTTCTCTTTCCTTTTTTTTTCCCCACCACGTGGCCACTTCTCTCCTCTCTCTCCTCCCTTCTTTTTTCTCCCACCCGTGGCCCTCTTTTCTTCACTCCTTCCCAGCCTAATTTTCCTTCCCCCGAGACCACGGCTCCTCCCCTCCTCTTCTCCGTCTCCTCATCTTCTCCGTCTCGTCCTCCCCTCCGGCTCCGACTCCCCCTCTTCTCCGCCTCGTCCTTCCTTCCTGCTCTCTACTCCCCTCTCTTTCTTCCCCTCCTCCCTCTCCTCTGTTTCTCTCCTCCCTCCCTCCCGCTCTCTCCTTTGTTTCTCTCCTCCCTCCCTCCCGCTCTTTCCTCCCCTCTCCGGATCCGATACGTCCCTGCCTACTTTTCCTTCCCCGTGACCGCGGCTCCTCCCCTCCCACTCGGCATCCGACTCCTCCTCTTCTCCGGCTCCGTCTCCTCCTCTTCTCCGCCTCCTCCTTCCCTCCTGCGCTCTCTCCTCCCCTCTCCTTCTTCCCCTCCTCCCTCTCCTCTGTTTCTCTCCTCCTTCCCTCCCGCTCTCTCCTCTGTTTCTCTCCTCCTTCCCTCCCGCTCTCTCCTCTGTTTCTCTCCTCCTTCCCTCCCGCTCTCCTCCCCTCTCCAGATCCGTATGTATCGGGTCCGTACCGGGCGATACATAATGTATCGGGTCCGTACCGGGCGATACATAATGTATCGGGTCCGTACCGGACGATACATTATGTATCGCCCGGCACCCCCCCGGGGGGTGGTGGTTTATCCCGGCTAGTTGCCAGTCCGGTACATACCGGCCGACACATGTATGTGCCGACCGGTATGGAAATCCTTGCTACAAACTACCATTGAACACCCCTAAATGCTTTCGTAGGATATGGAGGAGAAATATTATTTTTCTAATAGGATGTGAGGATTAGAAAGGGTGGGTGACATAAGGTGCTTATTCATTATGCCAGCTCTTACCTAGAATAAGAACTTCATGATAAATCATTCTAATTCATCCTCATGCTTTATCTTACTGCAAAACTATCTTTGCTTCCAATTAGAAAATAAGTCGGTGCTTATTCTTGAATAAGCCCCCTTAATCCAGAACCAAACAAGCCCTAAAAGGAAGTTGTGAACTTCGAAACTTGGACCTGCTCTGCTGCACCCTTTCAAATTGCCAGTTCGCTTCGGTTCACCGGACTTACTACTGATTATTGGTTAGTATAAGAGTTTATTGCTGATACCTAGAGGATGGACTCTCATCAACTATATGCACTTACCCTTTCTTCCAAAAACTTGCATGAATGTCATGTCTACTTGCTTTGAAACAACTCTATAGGCTACGTCAATGCTTTCAGCTGAGCTTCTTTACATATTAGAGAAAAGTACACTCTAGCCAAGCCACGCATATGCATGAATATTTTTTAATCACCACTTCAACCACATCCTTAACATGTGTACCACTTGTATTAGTATCTTAAAGGTGCTGACTATGCCATAGAAAGGATAAAGTCTGATGAGAAACCAAGAGAGAGAAGATTTCCCTTGCATCATATATTTTCATCACTAAACTAAAGGGTTGAAGATATTTTATATCATGGACTTGCAACAAAAGGGTTTTTTCTTGTCTCAATGACTTATCCACCAATCTTTCTTCTTCTAACAATTTCTTGTTCAAACTATCAATCCGTATGGATTTCTCCGGTCAATAAAAGTTTGGTTAGGAAACACAAAGTCAAGTCTCCTATTTGTCACTTATTATTCAAAGAGCAGTGATTTGTGTAATGGTCAGGTGGCATGTGTAGCCCATTACCGATTCTTGTTCTAGTTCATAGGTACTAGATCAATCAATCGGTAGTGGGCTACCGATAGTTGTCAATCAATCGGTAGTGTAATGGGCTACCGATAAATGCACCACCTGTCCATGTACACGTATATTTATTCTTTTTCAAAACTTTTAGCTTGATCCCATTCTATACTTGCAACAGCCTTCTCTAAGATTGCTAACATGTACTTGCAGATTTCATACATGCTGAGTGAACTGCAACTTAGGGATGACACCATGTGACCGACAGCGACAGCGATGAGCCATAGGTTGAAAAATCTAAAGTCAGCTGGTTACCGAGAAGACCGAGACGATTTTAGACACAGTATATTGCATATCACCTCTTTCAAACTATTCAAGATGGTTTACCTTTCCATAATCAAATTACATGATATAGGAGTAAATGATCCCCAGGGTGTTTCGCCCAGAAGGGACATGGCTTGGCTTCTGTTTTGAAAGCAATAGAATGAATAGAAGCACCCCTCATCAATAAGACTTCCCAATTAAAAAAGAACCCAATCATCAAGAAATCAAACAAACAATAGAAAGGCGGCTACGAGAGCTTCGGACGAGAAAAGCAGGGTAAAAAACAAGTATAAAGACCTAATCTAGAGAAAGATTAAAAAAAAGAAAGGTTAAAAAAAAAAATCAAAGGATGGCGGCTATCCTGATAATCTCCTCAAAAATAAAGAACAAACAAGCGTCTAAACATCACCGAATCAACAAAACGAAATGGAAAGGCAAAGCTAACTGAAGTATTCTCACCTTTCGACGAGGCCTTGGGCGTGGTGGGCTCGGAGAGGTCGTCGACGGGCCGGATCAAGGTGGTCATGGCCGCCGCCGCCGCTGCGGCGGACCCCTTATCATCTACGACGGTCCATTCCACGTTGCCCGGCTCCGGGGCGCTCTTCTTCTTGCCCTTGATCTCGCCGCCTCTCCCGACATCTCCGCCCACGGCCGCCACCGCGCCGCAGCAAGGCGTCGCCTTTTCCGTAGTTGTGGCCATTGCAGGGGATTCGCTAACTCGCCGTAATAGTATCCCTCACCCCAATCTGACATACAGCAGTCCGCCGTCGCTCTTCTTCTCTCTCTCCCCCTCCCTGATCCCTCCCTCTCTCTACCAATCCCTCTGCCTTCCTCTCTCCCTCCCTGCCCCCTTCCTTTAACTTCACCGGCTATGGATAGAAAGAAAGATGGAATCTTGAACTATTTAATAGGAAGGGAGAGATTGCACGCTGAGTCAGTGCTCACTCACCCTCTCCTTTCTGGAAAATAAAAAAAATAGGAAGAAACAAGAGACTGGATGGATGGGTGGGTGGGTGGTGTTTTATCGAGCAGCCTTCCAAGCTTATGAGCAAGCAAATGTTTTCTAACTTTGTGCTGCTCACGCAGCTGTCTTCACGGATGGGTGACGGTTTCACGTGCGTTGATTAAAGAGACGTACCGTTTCGTATTCCTATGATCTCCATCCACGTATGCTTTACAGCAAACCCAGATAAGAGCATGGCGTTATCATCCCATGATCTCCACCAGGCAGTCAAGCACCAGCACGACATGGTGAGGTGAGGTGAGGTGAGGTTGGTGTATGTGGTGGGTGATCAGGGATGGTGGGTGGGGGATAAGTGGACTCTGGCTGGGAGTGGGGCTCATAGAAAAGAGGAAGAGTGGGGGAGGGAGTGATAGGTGATAGGAGCACCAACTTGTCAGGATAAGCCAATGATCCACCCAGAAGGTGGAATGGCTACATCAAAGCTACATCAAGCTGTGTCATTTGTCTACCGGGAAGCACCTGGGAAAAAAAAAAGAAAAATACTGTCACATTGGCCGTCAACTTTTCGCAATTTTGGACCCTACATTAAGTCCAATTTGATACGGGGAATAAATTTTAAAAATAATTTTTAACTCGGACTTGAATAATATTTTTCTTATTTCAAGTAATCAATACAAAGTTATTATTATTATTCATTCTACTTTTTCGTTATTTAAAGTAATCATTACAAAATTATTCCTAATACCTGAAATAAAATATTTTATTAATCCGAAATAAAGTTATCATCGTAGCAAACGCAGCAAACATAGACTAACTTTGTTTTCTATAAAAGTCTGCTTTTGGTACCACGAAAGTGTAGCATTCGGGCACAAAAGCACCCGAACACTGTAGGGCTCGGGGGCTACTGTAGAACCTGAAGCCTATAGCAACCCGAGATTGGTCCGAATACAATACCATTCGGGACTAGGCCTGAAACTCTGTAGCACTCAAGTCGGAGCCGAATACTGTAGCACCCGATGCACTGCAGCGGTTACTGTTGCTTCGGCTGTCGAGATCAACACCGTAGCGAATCGAGGCGTCGATCACAAAGCCATCACGAACCGTAGCGGTTATTGTAGTTGTTACTGTTGATCTCGATTTTGGACACCCACGATGCCATGGCAGGAGGTTATATGGCCCACGTTCTCAACGACAACGTTTCCAACCACTGGCTATCCCCTCTATCGACTTATATAAATAGTTTGTTTGAAGAGGAAGAATGGTCATCAACACGGATCAACAGCTACTACATGTAACTTGCATTTCCTTTCCGAAATATAATGAAAGCTTATTGTTTCGTCCTTACTCTATTTATTTAGTAGCATGAGTAGCATCTCTACGAAGGAGCATAAGTAACTTGGACAGGTCTTTCCCAGAGCCCTCTTAATTGAGGCATCTAAGAACTAATCCACGTCCCCTGTGATCCTTTTAGCAATAGCCTTTTTAGGATCCTTTGCTTTTTTTAACTTAAATGCTCTTACATATATGTCTTATACATCAATACATGGAAAAATTTGTGTATAAGAGAAGTCGGTTTGCATCATGAGACCCAAATGTAACTATTGTCTCTTATATTTAACTAGGTGGTGAGCCCGTGTCACCTGGCACAGCTAACTGTCCCCCCACTATCTCTATAATAACTTACGATACATCAGTCCACTATCCTCTCTTTTTTTCTTTATTTAGTTACAATTTTATGCCACGTGTGTATAATTTTATGACTCAGATGATAATTCATAAAAATAACTATCATTCTATCTTATAAGGTAGATAGTGAAGAAAATTCATATCTTATGTCTAACGTCGGAGAACATCCATATATAATTGAAAGACTTACGTGGGGCTTTCGTGAGTGGTTATCACGGGTTAGATAGTTACGTTTGAACTTGCGTAGTTAGATAGTTATATTTTAAATGGGTGTTGAAAAGGGGGAGCAGTTACTTAAAGGGTTTGTTTGAAATCGATAAAAAATTAGCGACTAAAATTCAGAACGATCATTTTCTTTATTTTTATATTGCCATGCGAGGCCACATGGGTCCAACCTAGTTTACAAAACATATATGTCACTACATTTTCATATTCACATATATGTCACCAAATATTATTGACTAGTAGCTTACATATATGTCACTACATCTTAATATTTACATATATGACACCAAATATTATTGATTAATACCCGGTAGTTTCGCGCAAAATTTTATGTAATCCTTGAACTTTAAAACCTTGACATAGAGTTCCTTGATTTACAAATCTTTTGTTACGTGGGCCTCTAGTCCACTTGCCGTCAGTGGACTAACAGCAAAATGGGCATCGTGCCCATCCCCAACCCTAACGGTGAACCGTGTCATGTGGCCACATGCGTCGGGATTGGGGGGCGTCCGATGCACCCTTGCACTGGTGCAAATGTGATTCGTTAGATTCATCATCCAACGGTTCAGATTATTTTCAATACACGTATCCAAACCCCTTCTCTCTCCTCTTCCCTCACACACACGACCTCTCTCCTTTCTCACCCTTGCTCGCGACCCCCGACCAGGCCCTCACCGGAGATCCCACGCCGCCGCTTCGCGCCGCCACTTCGCGCCAACCACGCAATCGCCCCGAGCCCAAGCTGGTCTCCACCGAGCCCTTACCTCGTCGCTGCTACACCTACCACACTGCCTCCTCCCTCAAACCCTTATTCTCCGTCGTCGTCGACCACCTCCAAGACCGATAATGTCGAGATCCCGTCGTCCACACCTCTCTACACCACTACGACGACCCCAGAAGCATCGGAGGACTTCCTTGAAGATTCCTCCAATGATCTCGACTCTGATTGCAGCCACTAACTGTCACGCCCCGACCCAGAAAACCCATTCGGGCCAAAACATGGGCGGGGAACCTGCACTATTCACATCCATACGACGCGATACATTGCGGAAAACACAGTTAATTTGAAATTTAAGACTTCTACGGGGCAATACAACAATTCTGATAATCTACTAAAGATCTAACCTCAAGATCAGAAGAAACATAATTCTGTTTAAATAACATTAAAGTTGTACATTCTAGATATCAGATACAGATTTAACATAAACTTTTCAAAGAGGGAAATTATACATTTAAAGAAATCCTCGAGGGATGTCTATATACAAAGCCACTAAAAATACAACAGGTGTCCCACAACAACCTCGAGTGCCTCCAGAAGTCGATCATACATGAATAGTGACTGGAATCCAATTTCTTGGATTCGATCTATCAAAACGTATCGAAATCAAACCAAACTTGGCTGAGGTGTGCAATTGGATGTGGTGGATCTAATGACACTAAGAAATCAAACTTCTGATGATCAAATCCCCGGAAATCAAACAAATTTCCTGAAAGCCGACAAAACCGACGAAAACTCAATTTGTAGGATTTGATCTATCAAACGGCGATGGGATCCATTCAAACTTTGTATGAAGGTCTATCTGATGGTGGGGGATTCATTCATGTAATAAAAACCAAACTCATATCGTGAAATATCAGATCTGAGTCCGACCCCGTCGAAAAACCGACAAAAATACGAAATTCGTCCGAAAGAATACAGAAACGACACTACATCTAGCTTCTAAACATACCATTGAGCTAGAATACAGAAAAGAAAGGCATTTCAACAAACACAACAGCCATAAATCAAATAAAAGAGATCTTAGTGTTACCAATTCACCAGAATTGGGTAGAAACACCTACATGTAGAGACTTGCAGGCGATCTACGAATCCCTCACCTCCCAGCCGGCAACCCACGAGGAGAGAGAGAGAGGAGAGAAGGGAAAGAAAGAGATGAGCCATACGATCACCTGATCGTACCCGATGCGGAACCAAACCAACAAGAAACGACCCTTGACCTACGAGGTCGAGCCAGATTAGAGGAAGCGGTCCTCACACTAACTCATTTGGATTAGATCTAGGCCCTTCATTTTGCTTAACTAGCAAGGAAAGATCGATCTTCATAAGCAGAAGATGGATCTTCTGTTCTCGTGGTGTTGGCTGCTTCCGACAAAGATTGATCTTAAGAGAGAATATCGATCTTTTGTACAACAGCTCTCTATCACAGAAAAGATCGATCTTCTTGTGGCAGAAGCTCTGTGAGGACCTGCCCCTCTTTTTCCTTTGGCTTGTTGTTGACCCAAGGGCAATTTGGGAAATTACGCCTTGGCGGTCGTTTCACACTGGGTGTGCACACACAGACCTTGTTTGGTGCTTGTGTTTGTTAGAAAGGTTAGGTGGACCCGGGGTTGGGGGTTCTGGACTTGGGCTTGTGTCCCAGCCCAAGTTTGCCTTTCAGGGCACAGAAGATCGATCTCCTTGGGGTGGAGATCTATCCTATTGGCTAGCAGGATCGATCCCGCATGCAAGGAAGATCGATCCTCCTGTGCCTGGAAGTCGTTGGCGGTGGCTTTCGAAGGACCGCCACGGCGATGGCCGTCGCTTCCCTTGTCAGGGGAGGGGAGACTTTTGCTCCCCTCCTTCGCCTTTCCCCCGCCTTCGCCGGCTTTTCCCCGGCCTTACCCCTTCCCCTCCTCCTTCCTTTCCTTCTCTTCTTCCTCGCGAGAGCTCTGCTTCCCCTGTTCCGGCCGCCCCTTTCCCTCCTCCGTTCTCCCTCCTCCGGCCACCGTTTCTGGAGCTTGAAGGCTCGTTGGAATCGTGACGGCGTGAGGAAGATCCTTGGCTAGGCTTCGTGGATCAAAGCAGCTTTGTGGAGGTAGGGTTCTCACTCAAAGACTCCGGCTATACTTTTGAGGGTTTTGAAATCCGGGTTTTGTTTTGCTTAGATCTCCTTGTGGAGTTGATGTTTTTTGGTTTTGAAGCCATGAGTAGCTTCGGGGTTCTTAGATCTACCAGCCCACCAAGTTTGGTGAGGTTTGGTTGTATCTTCCGGCGGTTTTCCCGGCCGGAGTACGCCGGAACCCATCAGGATCGATCCTCCTGAGAGGAAGGATCGGTCCCTCTGTGTAGGCTTGCTGCGCCCGGCGAAGGATCGATCTTCTTATGGGAGAAGATCGATCTTGGGTCTGGGGTTTAGCTTGGTTACCCTTCGTTCCGAGAAAGATCGATCTTCCTGGGAGGAAGGATCGATCTTCCTTGGTGCGACTGAAAGGGCGCCCTCTGTCTCGAGAAAGATCGATCTTCCTGGGAGGAAGGATCGATCTCCTTTGTCTCGACAGTGAGGGAAGCTCACTGTTACTTAAGTGATCGATCCTTCCTTCGGAAGGGATCGATCCTTCAGTAGCAGAGAGGGTTTTCAAGGGTTTTGGCCCCGGGGCTTCGCATACAAATGATTTAGACGGTTTTGCCCTTGGGGCTTACTTTGTTGTTCTTCATGCTTGAATGTTTACTGCTTTGTGGTTAACCGAGGGAGTAATGAACCCTCGGGAATGCTTAGTATAATTGGGCCATGGGTTATGCCCTTTTTCCGCTTTATGGTGAACCGAAGGAAGTCATGATCCTCGGGAGTGCTTAGAATAAATGGGCCGAAGGTGTGTCTTTGTTGTGTTACCTGTTACTGCTTTCCTTATTCATATCCTGCCCTGCTTCCTGTGCATTAGACATGCTAGGTTAGACTGGGTGGGGTTGACCCGTGGACTTCGATGACTAAGGCTAAGTGGTAGATGCCGTTACCCTAACTTGTGTCCCCATGCTGGTGTCTAGTATGGGTGAGGGTGTCCTACAGGTATCGTCTGGTCCACCCTGTGTCAAGGACCGTCGGAGGTAGTCCAGTCCTCGAGCAGTGGCTATCGGAGGGACGTACGTTGGACAGGAACCCTGGGGTTGGGGGGGGGGGGGGAAGAGACATCGATGGGATCGATGAACTCCCTGGCTAGACTTGGTCTTTGGTCGGGAGTTAGGGGTCGCGTTGGCTCTGTTACTTGGAGTACTGAGAGGTGGTAGTCTTAACCACGGTCGTTCCGCCAAGTGTGGAGATCCCGCTTGGAGAAGGGTGTCCTACCAGTAGCGTCATGTCCACCCTGTGTCAGGGATTGTCGGAGTTGTCCACCCCTGAGCAGTGGTTGTCGGAGGAGCGTACTTGGGACAGGAGTCCTTCGGGTTATTGACGGGATTTATGGGATCATTGGCAAGCCTCAGTACTTGGCTTCAGGGTTGGTTCGTTGGGTTTGCCTTCTTAGCGAGAGTGGTAGAGTAGGACCCTGCTGAGCTGTTGCTCATTCCTACCTGGACTGTGTTGTTTGCAGGTGCGGGTCCCAGCTCCTCTCCGGTGCTTCCCCATCGGCTGTCTCGTGGTGGCGCGCCAGCTCCTGACCATGTCTGAGGGTCAGGATGGTTTCGTTTGTGCTTTTGTGGAGACCCCGGTGGGTGCTGTAGCTTTTTGGGGACTGTTGATCTCTTGTAAACCTTGTTGTACTAGAACTTCTGTTTAACTCTATTATCTGTTTTGTAATAGATGTTAATAGTTGTTGTTCCTTGCTTCCGCTTGTACCTGTTGTCAGCTGTTTTCGCCAGCTGTGTGTTAGTCTCAACTGTTTCCGTCAGTTGGGGCTAGTAGTTGTAGGTTTGCCCCCTCGTGTCCCGGCCCGGTCGGGGGTCTGCAGGTCGGGGCGCGACAAGCTCGATCTTCTTTTTCTGGGTTATAACAAAGATGGATCTTTTTGTGCATGAAGATGGATCATCTTTTTCTGGGTTACAACAAAGATGGATCTTTCTGTCCAGGAAGATGGATCTTCTTTTTCTGCATCTTGTTCTCTTTCCATGGCTTTATAAAGATCGATCTTCTATAAAAGAAGATCGATCTTTCATGTCTTAAATGTGCTCGAATAAGCTCATTTTCGCTACAAACTTAAACTGACTCTTATTGAGGGCTCTTGTACCTGAAATACCATAAAGTTTATTAGAAATACCTTAATCGAAGACTAACATAGGTAAATTAAGGGTTTAATTTGTGTACTTTTCACGTCTCATCATACCCCAAACTTACACTTTACTCGTCCTCGAGTAAAGCAAGAAAAGAAAGAAACACACTAAAAAACAAACAAGCAAAACCACTAAGTTGTCAAAATACAATGCATTCATTCATATGCAAGCAATTCTCAACTCCGATGCTTGGAGTATGTTTCCATACATGAATCTTATCTCTCAAGTTATGACCAAGTAAAAAGCAAATGAATAAAAACATAAATGACATACTTCCAAGGCTTCAAAGCATTTGAAACAATTAAGACCTAATTGAGCAATCCAGTGTCGTGAAAGGTGCAAACAAGTAATTAGGATCTCACAATCATCTAAGTAGGAAGCCCATCAAGATCAATCATCCTTAGCAATTCAAATTAATTGAACATGTAACATGTTTTATTCAACACTAACCATTTTTTTTCTTTCTTTTCTCTTTTTTTTCAAAGAATAGAGCATGTGGTCGTGCAATGTCATGATCCCTTTGGCTTTCTACTAGGTCCATTTAACATGATTTAGGCCAGCGACTCCCAAACCAGATGGCTTTAGGGCACTGGGTGGAAAGGCAACCTTCGTGCTTAATCTCCCGAACCTAAAAGGCCATGAATCACAACTAATTACAAACATGCTTTTTTGCAACCTGATACCCCTCAGTCTGTGAAATGACCAAGTTACCCTTGCTTTTCACCATCCGATCAAGCATGCATGCCATGCCACATGACATGGCATGGTACGGATAATAAAATAATGGATCTGTTGTTGCGAAAGCCAGGGATCGCATTAAATGCTTGCTACGTGGCAAGAAACTATTGCCCACGGCGTTCGGCGGTTATCACTATGCAAATAAAAATAATGTATTTTGGTATTCTTTTTAATTATGTAGGCCATGCCACATATAGTGATAACCACGCTGTACGACAATAAAAACTCGGGTCTCGCGGGAATGAGATTTCAGATTTCATTGTGACAAAAGTTTGAATTACATCGATGGGTGATTGTGGGAACAACACTCCTGGGTTTCAATTTCATCACACATGTATTTGTGATTGAAATTTTCCCATCATTTACATCCCCAAAGGGAATACCCCTGATTTTAGATCCAGGACTTAAAACCCCGTTACATTAATATTAAAGTAAAAAAATGACAAAGGAAAAAAACAAAGAAGTAGGAAGGATATTGGGTGGAGGCAAAGCCTCCGACCCTCACCTTTGTTACTAGTACAGATCTACTTCTGTCTTCCTCCTTGGATTCTTTGGAATTGTAGGATCTCCAAGTTGGTGAAGCTTTAACTCTTGTGTCTCCGATGTCTTTGCTTCTGGCTTCTTTATCTGAGCTCTTCAAGCTTTGGCTTTCATGATCTCTCTCTCTTGGTGTGCCTTCGAGACTCCAGCAGCGTGTCTGCTTCTCTAGATCTCCAAGAGTAGATCTTCGCCAACCTCTCCTCAAACCTTAGCCGACCTCTCTTTCCTTTTTTCCAACCCCCTGCTGTTTTCCCCTCCTCTCTTTTTATAGGTCAGGGATGGAAAGTCTGGCGGGCACTTTGAAATTGAAAGTGGCCTACCGTATCTGGGAGTTGAGAGAATCATGTCTGGGTATTAGGGTGTTAGGAGTTTGTTCTTAGGGTGTTAAGGGGTTAGGGATTTGTTTCCAGGGTGTTAGGAGGTTGAGGGATTTGTTCCCATGGTGTTAGGGAGTTGAGGGATTTGTTCCCATGGTGTTAGGGAGTTGAGGGGTTTGGATTTGGGACATCAAATTTGGGTGTTTGTTCCCAAAATCTTATCGTAAGTTGTTTCCAGGAGATCGTATCTGGATGTTGGAGGGTGTTAGGGAGTTGAGGGATTTGTTCCCAGGAGAGGGGAGTTGGAAATATTTCCATTTGAATTTTGAACTTTCTGTTCAAATTTCGAACATCTGTCCGAATGTTTGTTTGGATTTCAAGTATTTGTTTGAATTCTAAATATTTGTCCAAAATTTGTATATTCACCCAAATTTTGAATGTTTGTTTGAATTCTGAATATTTCATATCATATTTTAGAAATTTACTAAAATATCCCCAGCTGGGCCGGAGTGTAAATTACCAAAATATCCTTCGGTCTCATGTATTTTGGACTGAAATGCCTTTTTGGCCTTGTTGTTCATGTAATGTCCGTGTGTATTTTGGACGAATGTACCCCTAAGGTGGATGGGACCTTGAAGGGCTGATATGTGTGAGTTTGTATGCTCATTTTGAATCATTACCCCTTGGAGGTTGAAAATGACCAAAATGCTCTTTTGAAGAAAAGATGGTTTTAGACTTGGTGGTTTATATAGGAGGCCATCAAAACCATCTAAGGACCATTGAAAGAGTTGTAGAATGCAAACTCAGTGTGGTTGTTTCATCGGAATTCCCAAAATACCCCTGGAGGTGACAATTACCAAAATACCCTTTGCTCTCTTGGCACCCAAGAGAGCGTGTGTAGAGTACTTTAAATATGTTTTGAATTTAATTGGACATGTTTGAATGTTTTCAAACCTTTGGAAAAGATCTAAGGCATGAGCATATGTGACAGGGGCAATTTCGTAAATATTATGAATTTAGATGTGAGGACCTGTCCCTCTATTCCTGTAGCTCGTTGACCACAAGGGCAACTTGGTAAATTACATCTTTTTTTGTTTGTTTCACACCCGCATGTGCACACACTGACCTTGATTGTATATGTGTTTGATTAGAAAGGTTAGGTGGACCCGAGGTTGAAAGATCTGGAATTGAGCTTGAGTTTGGCCCAATTCTGATTCCCTGTGCAGGTTGGATTGATCCAAACTCCACTTGGGATCGATCCAGGATGCACTAGGGAGTGGTGGCCGCTAGTGGAGTTTGGATCGATCCAACTCGAACTGGAGCGTCCGTACAAGAGCGGACGCGATGCTTCCTTTCTCTTTTCTTTCCGATTCCGCTGCGATTGGGCTCGTATCCGGCGAAATCTTGAGAGGATTTAGGAAGATCCAAGGCTTGGCTTCATGGATTGAAGTAGCTCTTGTCGAGGTAGGGTCTCTACCTACGGATTTGGTTGGGCTTCTCTCGTGTTCTTCGTCGTTTTCGTTGAATTTAGGTTGCTTTAAGTAGATCTCCATGTATAAGTGATGGTTTCCGGTTTTGAAGCCATGAGTAGCTTCGTGAGCATCAGATCTACCAACCCACCAAGTTTGGTGAAGTTTGGTTTGGTTTTCCGGCAGTGATCGCTGTCGAAAGTTGGTCGGAGGGCCGATTGGGATCGATCCAATTGGATATTGGATCGATCCAAGTTGCACTCAAGATGGTCTGTTCACTGGTGGAAGTTGGATCGATCCATGGGTATATTGGATCGATCCAGTGTTTCCCAAGAACAGTGTTTGAGGGTAACAGAGAATGGTTTTCTTGGTTTTTCCGAGTCGGATCGATCCAAGGACAAGTTGGATCGATCCGATGGCAAGTCGGATCGATCCAAGGACAAATTGGATCGATCCGAGGACAAATTGGATCGATCCGAGGGCAAGTCGGATCGATCTATGGGTATGTTGGATCGATCCAATGTGCACCAGAATGCGTTTTTGTGGCTGTTTTGCCCGCGGGGCTTCGTATGTATGCAGTTTTGGCGATTTTGCCCGCGGGGCTTGCCATGATAGTTTGTTTACCGCTTTAAATGGCATGTTTAGTGATATTGCCATAAATTGCTATTTGTTACCACTTTGTGGTTGAACCGGGAGAGTGATGACTCCCGGGATTGTGTAGAATAAATGGGCTGACTGTATGCCCTTTATCGCTTTGTGGTTAACCGAGGGAGTCATGACCCTCGGGAATGTTTAGTATAAATAGGCCGAAGGTGTGCCTTTGATTGTTGCCAGTTTATATTGATGTATTGCTTAGCTTTCTTGTGCATTAGAGGCATGTTAGGCTAGGCGTGGGCGGTAGTTGACCGCCGATCCGGGGCTCTCGGGTAGCCCGGATCTAGCTCTAGGACCCAGGCTGGGTAGCGAGGCCTAGGGTCTGACTGTAGCACTGTTAATCTGATGTTGAGGTTTGTTCCTTGTACTCATGTATCAATTGCTAAGAGATGGACGTCGTTACCCCGACATGTGTCATCGTGCTTGGTATCCAGCATGGGTAAGGGTGTTCTACATGTGTTGAGGTTCTCCCAGTTTGTGGCGGGAGAAGGTTACATGGACAGGAAGCCTGGGGGGATCGATGGGATTTATGGGCTCCCTGGCAAGCCTTAGCTTTGATTTGGAGTCTAGAGGTCGAGTTAGCTCTATTGGTTTGAGTGATGAGAGTTGGTTGTCATGACCTCGGTTGTTCCGCCAAGTGTGGAGGTCCCGCTTGGAGAGGGGTGTTGTAACGCCCCGGCCCTCCACTGGGTCCCGCTCCGCGGGCTCCCGGTCCGACCAGGATCCACCCGAGGGCCCCACCCGACACAATATTGTCCGCTTTTGGCTCACCGCAGAAATCTGGGAAAACTTCCCAGTAGGTCACCCATCGTGTGACTACTCCAGGTCGAGCACGCTTAACCATGGAGTTTTCTGGCAGATCACTGTTAGTACGGCGTTAAAACGCGTGGTGTGTATTAAGGGCTTACTATATACTTATATCGAACCCCGGACCATACCCAGGCATTGTGGGATTGCTTGCCCGGCTATCCGACTCAACCCCGCCCTCCAGGTACAGGCATCTTGTCCCACGGTAGACCCAGCGGGCCTCACAATCCACGCCCCTTGGAGGCCCAGCGTCCTCGCTGGCATAATTTCTGGCTGGGAACCGGCTCTGATACCATACTGTAACACCCCGGCCCTCCACTGGGCCCCGGCCCGCGGGCTCCCGGTCCGACCAGGATCCACCCGAGGGCCCCACCTGACACAATATTGTCCGCTTTTGGCTTACCGCAGAAATCTGGGAAAACTTCCCAGTAGGTTACTGTAACGCCCCGACCCTCCACTGGGCCCCGCCCCCCGCCCAGCGGTGCCGCGCCCCAACACAATATTGTCCGCTTTTGGCTCACCGTCGAAAACCAGGCTACACCTCCCAACTTCCTGGGAGGTCACCCATCGCTCCAACGCCGAGCACGCTTAACGTTGGAGTTTTCGGACGGATCACTGCCATCACGGCCTTAAAACGCATTGTGTGTAATAAGGGCTTACTATATACTTATATCGAACCCCGGATCATACCCAGGCGTTGTGGGATTGCTTGCCTGGCTACCCGACTCAGCCCCGCCCTCCAGGCGCAGGCATCTTGTCCCACGGAAGACCAAGCGGGCCTCACATTCCACCCCTCCTTGGGGGCCCAGCATCCTCACTGGCACAATTTCCGACTGGGAACCGGCTCTGATACCATACTGTAACACCCCGGCCCTCCACTAGGCCCCTCCCCTCGAGTGGATCCTGGTCGGACCGCGATCCCGCAGGGCGGGGCCCAGTGGAGGGTCGGGGTGTTACAGGTGTCCTACTAGTATCGTCTTGTCCACCCTGTGTCAGGGATTGTCGGAGGTGGTCTTCCCTCGAACAGTGGTTGTCGGAGTGACGTACTTGGACAGGTACCCTTCGGGTTATTGACGAGATTTATGGAGTCCTTGGCAGGCCTCAGTGCTTGGCACAGAGTTAGTTCAGCTGTTGTTGCCTTCCTTGTGTGCGTCGTAGAGTAGAACCCTGCTGAGCTAGTGCTCACTCCTACCCGGGCTGCGTTTGCTGGTGCAGGTACCAGCTCTCCTTCTGGGGGCCCCAGTTGCTCGTCCTGTGGCGGGGCGTCGACTTCAGGACATGTTTGAGGATCAAGATGGCTTCTGCTATGCTTTTCAAGAGACTACCGATGATGTAACTTTTTGAGGTTTATAATATCTTTTGTACTTGAGGACTAGTATATGTAAATCTTGATGTAGCTCTGATGTATGTACAGTTTTGTAATAATAGTATATATTAGATTTACTTTTGCTCTCTGATTTGTTTGTAACTGTTTCCGCCAGTTTGGTTGTTAGTAGATGTAGGATTCCCCCCTCGTGTCCCGGTCCGAATGGGTTTTCTGGGCCGGGGCGTGACATTAAGCCTTAGTTAAAATCGGTGTCAACAGATGCCCCCTCGAGGCCTGCGTGAGAAACTTGTATGATTTGATCACGCGGGGCTCGAAGAGTTTAATGTGTTTTGGCTAATATGATGTCATGTGATGTACGGGTTGTACGATGTATGATGTGGTTTTTTTTTTTTTTTGACTCTAGAGTCTTATTTAGTTTTGGACTCTATGTCGATTGATTTCAGCCATAAATTCTGAAAATTAGAAGAATTAGAGTTTTAGTAGGACTCATGTATGCTCATCCTACATTACTCTTTCTTCTCTCTTTTTTTTAGGCCAATTAAATAATTTCGAAAATTTGAAGAATTCTTATCCTACGTGACCAATTTTGGGTGCTCCGAAGGAATAAGTGAACTAGGACTCTTGTAATTTGTACTATGAGTCCTATTAGTTTGGACATCTTTCATATTTAAATATATCCAAACCAAGTTAGAATAGGATTGTTTCCTACTCAAACTCTTTTTTTTCAAATTGGATTTGAATTGTCACAAGATATCCTCTCAATCAAAGTAGGAGTTCATGTAGGAGTTCAAGTATATCACATGAACCCCAAGGCAGCCTATATATACCTTTGAGATTTGACCGGATCACTTTTTTAAAGCTTTGGGGAGAGGGAGTCTTGGCTGCACGTTGAGGGGAAGCTTGGAGAAGCTCTATCAGGTTTTTTTTTCTCTCTCTCTTCACCTCTTCTCTATTGTCTGCGACATGGCTGCTTTTTTATTTGTTATCCTTTCATTTGCATTCATGTCTCCATGTTCCTTTTTTTGTTTCTATATTTCTTTTCCATACCATCCGTACCTCTTGTTTGGGGTTGTATCACGACGTTGCCCGATCGTACATCACGAAGCGACGGCTTGTGGGTCAATAAAAATATGTCTTGCGGATGAAGATGGCGTAGCTTGCTCCGCTATTCGACGCAGCATTACCGATCCCACGGCGATTGCTCCACCGTGTTGTGTGATCCGGTATTCTTTTAGATGATATGATAAAAAAACATGAGAACCCTCCATTGCAACCCTTTGATGTGCATGAATGGAAAATCCGTCGGACTACAATGTGGATAGAAGCATTGTATATGGTTGCGATGGCAGGCCTGGCTAGTTCATTTTAGTTCCGCCTTTTTTTGTGGAATTTCCTCCCTTTTCTCTTCTTTTTTTTTGAAAATTTTTTTTCACAAAATTCTTTCATTTGTAAATTTTTTTTTTTTTGCAGAATGTCTTCTTCTTCCACAAGTGGTGTTGAAGTTTGCTCTGCTTTGATCAATTTGGCTCGCTCGAATCTTTACACAATCAATGATGGAGTGAACGAGTACTACACCATGTCTTGCAATATTACTGAAGGGAAGATTCGCCAAGGGAAAGAATTCAAGTGCCTTAACTATCACAGCTTTCCTGGCCAGTTCATTTGTCCGGTGTCGCAAGGTCCAAATTCTTTGCCCCTTTCTTGTCTTGGGAAACACATGGTCTACAAAGGTCTTGACTGGGCTGAGTATCGGCACCCATCCTATGGACTCATACATGGGTACAATGAATGGGGTGTTGAAGTTCTCCATAAGGACGAAGAGCTCTTTGAGGGGCTAAGGCTTTATGGGGCCATCTATTGCTCCCATGGTTAGTATACCATTGACGAGCAACTCTTTCGTGGCTTGATGGAGCGATGGAATCCAGATACTAACACTTTTATATTCCATCACGGGGAGATGACTGTGACGCTTCACGATGTCTTTGCCATCAGCAGTCTTCCTATCATCAGCATGATGTATGATGAGCGGCTTCCTGATGAGAGAGACCTCCATCCCACTGAGGGGACCCGCAAGGATATCCCTCCTTACCCTCCAAATTCTCATCACCACATGGCTATATGGAAAGAACTTGCTGGCAGTAAGGGTAAGGTATCTTTTGAAGATTGGACCCGGTACTTCTATCGTGGTCTCCTTAAATATAGTTCTCCAAAAGATTACATGCATAAGGGTCGCTTCCTTTGGACGAAGTCTCCTCTATACAGTGAAGGCTTCGAGCCCTTCGAAGCGTTTGGTGAAGGACTTGAAACTTCAGCTTTCCTTTCGATTTGGTTGTGCCGTTATGTCGTTCCGAACTCAGAATTTTGCATTCGCCCTGGAGTTTTCATACCGGCGTGTTTGATAGTTGAAGGATGTTTTTTTGCTTTGGCTCCAGCATCTCTGTGTGCTTTGTACAGAGGTATGAGAGTGATGTGTCTACACCCTGCCGGACCAGGTTTTGCAAGCGTCCACTGGGGCATTCATATTTTAATGGGTTGGGCGCACTGCTACATCCGGGGTCTTTATGAAAAGGGCATCCTTCGGTGTTGGGATCTTCCTTCGATTGACTTTAATAGAGAAGACATTCCTGATTTGAACCATTTAATGTTCCGAGGGCCTCATAAACTTCTAGCTGCACAAGCAAGGGATGAGTTGAATATGAAGGATAATTTCTATCTCCAACCACGTGCTCTTCAAGGGCGACCTGCACATGATGAGTGGCATTCAATGAAAGATCGTCTCCCACGGGATGTCCGAAATTTCGTTACTTCTGTCCGTCGAGGCGTTCTTCCATTGAGAATAGTTTCTGAGGACTTGAAGATGTATGCTGAGCCATATAACCCTCATCGAGTAGGTCGTCAGTTCGGGTTTGATCAAGGGATTCCTTTGAAAGGCCCTCAGCATCTTGTAGAGGAACACCATCCTGGAGTGATGCTCGCCCACTGGGACTATCTCAACAGGAAGGACAGTCGAAAAACATTTATGTATCCTTCAAGAGAAAGAAACGGGAGGATTTGTACCTCTTACGGGAGATGGTGGATGAAGAACACAAAAAAGTTTTTTGAAGAAGTAGTGGACATGTTGCGTGATGGAACGCATCAGAGTTCATTGTCGTTGGAGGAACGAAGGTCCCTTTCTTATAACCATGCTCCACAGAAGGAGGTGGGGGAGTATATGCGCCCAGCCTCGTCTGAGGAGATACTCATCAAGCTTGCCAAGCTTGATGAGGGCGATAGCAATTTCATGAATCGTCTTGAGGAGAGTTTGAGGTCGCAGTGGAAAGACTTTGTTGACCATGGTGGTCTTGAGAGACCGTGTCTGAAGATGCATGTTATTATGCCCACAAGAGTACAAGAGGTTTGCCCTTATTGCTCATTCACAGTCTTCTTTTAATTTTACCCATACTCTTTATATTTGACGGATACTTAGTTTTTTTTTTTTTGTAGACTGTTGATGATAGACCCCGAACGACTTCACCTCCCGCTGAGAGACATCATGGAAAGCGACAACTTTCACTGGCAAAAAATTTGCCATCTCCAACGCCTTCAGGGAAGAAATCAAGGACACAGCTTGCAGGGGAAACTTCTAAAGGACTTGACGTACAGGAAGTCGGTCGAGCTCCAAGCATTGCAACAACCTGTAATGCTACTATGGAGACCATCTCAAGTGTCAAGAGTAATCCTTCTGTTCGTCGCTCTTTGGAGTTTTCATCAAAAGAGATGACAATGATAGAGGCTCTTGTTGACATCGACCAAGTAGGACACGATGTGGAGCTATTTGAATCAGAAATCGAGGCTGTAAGTCCTTCTACACATGCTACGAACTCTGATGTGGAGTCATTACCATCTGTTGAGCCTGAGAGTATCCCTAAGCAGATTGTGATTGCTAAAATGGAGCGAGTACCAGTTGTTGACTCAGAGAGGCTTCCTGAACAAATGGTGACTCCTGGTGAGCATAGGACCAACACCCCTTCTATCAAACCTTTTCATTTTCATGAGAAGGTGGTTGGGATCTATAGGGTTATGGAGAAGCAGTTATTGGTTGTTTCTTTGTCAGAGTTGATCAGCTGCCAGGATCCTGAAGAATTGGGTCAACATGTTTCGAGGTTATTGGGAGTACTACCCAATTATGACTCTCATTCATCCCTCCTTAGACAAACTTTGCAGTCTCTTCATTCACAAGTCTCTCATTATCAGGAGCTTCTGAAAAGGGAAGAGTTAGCCAACACCTACAAAGTGGATATGGGTGACTTTGCACAAGGCATGGAAACGGCTAAGTTGAAGCTAGAGGAGATATCAGACTGTCGCCGAGTTGTACTTGAAGATAGGCGATGTCATGAGGCGGCGCTAAAGGCTCTTGATGAGAAGGAAATTGCCTTGAACAAAGATGAAGAAAATGGACAACGTCACTTAAGGCGATGCAGGAAGGCCATGACGAGGCCTCCTCCTCTTCGGAGAGTCTTCGGGCAATAAGTGAAGCGGCTGACATTCGAGCTCAAATGGAGAGTGCCTACGAGATCTTGAGGCACTGGGGATCACTTCCATCTACTTAGTTTCTTCTTTTTTTTAGGTAGGCAATGTATTTAGTTTTGGTCAACTCGTGAAGTGTAGGAGCTTTATATCCTCTTGTAGTTTCTGCTCATGTATTTGAGATTTAGTGCTTTCACATAAGCATGTTAGACTTGATTTCAATAAATGCTTTGCTTGCACTTGTTTTATTCATCAGACTTGGAATACACGTGCTTATCAGTTTAGGCTCATGAAGCTTGGAGCTTTGTGTTCAGAACTTGTGCTCATGAAGCTTTCAAGTACTTTGCTTTCAGTTTATACTCGTAAAGATTGGAGTATTATTGCTTTCAGTTTAGGCTCGTGAAGCTTGGAGCATTGTAGTGAAATTTGATCTTTTGTATTTTGCCGACAGTTTATACTCGTATGGCTTAAAGTATCATGGCTTTCAGTTTAGGCTCATGAAGCTTGGAGCATATTGTGAAATTTGATCTTTTGTGTTTTGCCGACAGTTTATACTCGTATGGCTTGGAGTATCATTGCTTTCAGTTTAGGCTCGTGAAGCTTGGAGCATTGTGTTTAGAACTCAGGTATAATAGCGCTTTAAGAATTTACCGTTCACAGGAGGCGGAGTATATTCATCATCTGGTGCAACGATCTTATAAGGCCCATTGAAGTAAACCTCTTGGACTATAAAAGGCCCCTCCCATTTAGGATTGAATTTTCCTTGAGTTCTTCTTGTGACAACCATAGGTCGGACCACGGCAAGGATGAGGTCTCCAACTTTGAACGAGTGACGCTTCACTTTTTTGTCAAACGCTCTGGAGATCCTTGCTTGATACATCTCCAGGTTCTGTTGGGCTTCCAAGCGTTTTTCTTCCAAGCTATCGAGTTCTTCGAGTCTCAACTCGGCTGCTTGGCTTTCTTTCAGATCTTCTTGTAGAGCTACTCTGAGAGAAGGGATCTGCACTTCAAGGGGAAGGACAGCTTCACCTCCGAAGACAAGAGAGTAGGGGGTGGCCCCCGTCGGAGTTCTTACTGTGGTGCAATATGCCCATAAGTTCTCCAGGAGCTTTTCATGTCATTCTTTTTTATTTTTGTGGACTACTTTCTTCAAGAGTTTGCAGAGGATTTTGTTGAAGGCCTCTGCTTGTCCATTGGTTGTGGCGTTATATGCCGAAGAGAAATAGTGCTTAATTTTATACTTAGCACAAAATCTCTCCATATTTTTATTTTTAAAGGGTGTGTCATTGTCTGAGATGAGCCTTGCTGGGATCCCGAACCGGTATACAATGTGTGTTTTAATGAAATGTACCACGGCGTGAGCCTTCACATCCTTCAGAGGGATGGGTTCCGCCTATTTGGAGAAGTAGTCTGTCGCAGGCAAGATGTAATTGTGTCCCTTTGATGAAGGGGGCTGAACAGGGCCCACTATATCCATCCCTGATCGCTTACAAACGCGTCGTTAAAAACGTTGCAAACTCAATCAAGAATAAAATTTATAAACCCTTATTCAAAATACTAAACTATGGGGTAGAATAGTGGTGAAATACGGGATCGAACCACAGGAAAAACTTTGATTACGAAGGAAAAATCAGAATTAACTCTCGAAACTCTAAACCTAAAGCGAAAAGGATTGATTTGGATTTTTAAAACTGATTAATTAAAACTAGTTAAGAAAGCGATGTAAAAAGATTAAAATCTATTAATGAGAGAAGACCTAGGGATTACTCAATCCACTTTAGTTCCACTTTAGTTTCACTTTCTGTATTCTCTAGTTATCCTCTTGTTTTTTTATCTAGACATTATAGATTCATAGCTTCTTAAGCTTACATGAATCCCTAAAAGAAGGAGAGTGTTTTCCAAAGGCATATTTTATCGTCGAATAGCATAGATTGTCTTCGGGGTAACCTTAGCATAAGCTATCATCACTAGGCATAAAATATCTCATCGGTTATTCACAAACCACATAAAAACCATCCTATAGATCTCTACCATCAATCACCGAAATCAGATAGGACTAAAAGTACGTCAAGGAACACTGTTCCCTCAACTCTTTTATCATTAAAACCAAATCTATAAGATCATGTCCAGAAAAATAATACAAGATCCAACTAGAAAAATACAAGGAAGATCTACTAAAGCTTCATGAGATCTCTAAGCACAGAAATTAGCTACTCATCTTTGTGATGGAAGCCATAGATTTGATGAAGAACGGTTGGGATCCACGCTGCAACTCCATCTTCTCCAGAGAATCCTTCAAACCCTAATTCTCTCTTCTCTCTATGGGGACCTCCCATTTTCGGCCAGCAAACACCTTCTTATAGGTGTATTCCCGGAATTAGGGTTTTGGGTTGAGTTGGACCTCTAGTGCAACTTGGATTTCCTAGTTTAATTCTGACAGCCTCTCCCGGTCGCGACTGGGTTCAACCTGTCCGGAATTTGGAAATGTGATCAACATGAAAGATGTAGACTAATAAGTCTTCTGTCCTGTCCCAAAGATTTAACATTATTTAGACTTATCTGGAATATGTGACGAATATTCTCCTGAGAGTCGACGGACCAGTTTTCCAGCATCTGTTTATCTTTATATTCTTGAAAACTGCTATTACTCTATCCCGAATCTCGCAAAGTGTTCAAGATGAAAGTTGTTCACCTTGAAGTCTTCTATAAGGTCTCCAAATTTCAGGAATTTAGGATTTATCGGAAGAATTTGGTGAATTTTTTTCAAACTGCCAACGAAGCGGCGTAATTTCCACATATTAGTCTTTTTCTGTATTTTCTAACTTGAATCTTCATTAAACCTGAAATCAATTAACAAACTGTCAAATACAAACACTCTCGAGCTAACAAAGATAAATTAAGGGGTTTAATCATGAATATTTAGGTCTCATGATTGCACTTAGCATGTGCAACAAGCCTTTAAACCCATGGGTTACCCCAGTGGAGGAGTTATAGTCTCATGAGGGTTTTCAGGGATGACACCCACAAACATCAATACATTCACTTGAATATATCATTTGAAATCAATTATAATATTCATCAACTCTAATGCATGAAATAGAAATAATATCCATGAATAAACCTTTCAACTCATATTCACATAAAAACATAGTAAATCAAAACATATCATAACCTATTTCCAACACTTCAACATATTCAATCATGATTAAAAATAACTTCAACACTCCTGTGTGTGAATGGGGTTCCACATGCTTCATAGCATCAATTATATCTAAACACTTCAACTATTCAAGATCACAATCCTATCCCAAACACATATCTTCTACTTATCACATAGCAATATCTGGTTTTTTTTTTTTTTTTCGTAAGAATTTCAACTGTTTTACGCGAACACCACACTGGTTAGGCACATTACCAGGTTACTAAGTTGAAAATCCTCATTTTTTTCTTTCTTTTTTTTCAGGAAATTCAACCATTTTACGCGAACACCACGCTGGCTAGGCACACTGCCTGGTTACTAAGTTGAAAATCCTCTTTTTTTCTTTTTTTTTTCCGCATACTCAGACAATTGCATGTGTTCATGTATTTTCTGTATCATGACATAAAATTGTAAACCTATCCCAGTATCATGCTTAGAATCTAATATCAACCCCTTAACAAGTAGAAGTGAACATGTGCATTAGGATATGTCAAGCTATCCTTAGATCATGGTAAAAGTGTTAAAGTATAGAAATAAGATCATTCATAGCAACAATTTACTATTTCTTATATGACATACAAGTCTCAGAATAATTCATAAGATAAATTTCTAAAACATGCACCTTTGTCAAATCATATCATAATTCCATTCTTTTGACATAATTCAAGGGAGGTATAATATTTGGTTACCAGAAAAAAAAATATGAGCATGAAATTTATGAATGCTATCCCCAACTTAAATATAATTGTCCTTAATTACACCAAGTTATAAAAATAAAACCAGGAAAAGGGTATAGATCACGATAAATATCGCGCCATAGGTAGTTGGCTTGCATGGAAAACGATCACCACTCCGTCCGCAAGAAGAATACGTCGCCAGTAAATAAATTCATGTCTCTAGAAAAGTTGAAAAAACTAAAACCATATAAATTACCCTAAAACACTAGAGACATATATAAAGACTTAAGAATAACCCCCTGATCGGTCGATATAAGATTTGCATAATTCGCCCCTTAATGATTTCCAAAGGAATACCTGTTATAAAAATACCTTTCCAAAAGATCAAAGAAAATAGAATGGAAAAAATAACAAAAAGACATAAAAATTTCGGCAGTCTCCTCTGGATATATAGACCAAGAACTTGTACAAGCATTCCTGTTTTTGGGTTGAGTTGGACCTCTAGTGCAACTCGGATTTCCTGGTTTAATTCTGACAGCCTCTTCCGGTCGCGACTGGGTTCAACCTGTCAGGAATTTGGAAATGTGCTCAACATGAAAGATGTAGATTAGAAAGACTTCTATCCTTTCCAGAAGATTTGACATTATTTAGACTTATCTGAAATATGTGGGGAATATTCTGCTGAGAGTCGACGGATCAGTTTCCCAGCATCTGTTTATCTTCATAGTCTTGAAAACTGCTATTACTCTATCCCGAATCTCGCAAAGTGTTCAACATAAACGTTGTTCACCTTGAAGTCTTCTATACGTCCTTCAAATTTCAGGAATTTAGGATTTATCCGGAGAATTTGGTGAATTCTTTTCAAACTGCAAGCGGAGCGGCGTAATTTCCACATATTAGTCTTTTTCTGTATTTTCTAACTTGAATCTTCATTAAACCTGAAATCAATTAACAAACTATCAAATACAAACACTCTCGGGCTAACAAAGATAAATTAAAGGGTTTAATCATGAATATTTAGTGACTCATCAATCCCCCAGGCTTCAAAGGGCCAAAAGATACTTGTAGGATGAAACGGCTCTGGAGACATATGTATGAAGTCCACATGGATCTGCCACACAACACTTTTTGGCATAATCGATAGAGTCACGTACCATGGAAGGCCAATAGTATCCTAAGTGTTTCAACTGATGATATAACTTTGGCCCGGATTGGTGTGCTCCACAAATACGCACTTCTTCGAGGGCAGATGCTGCTTCATCATTAGAAAGGCATTGTAGTAAGAGTCCATCAAAGGTCCTTCGGTATAGTGTGTCATTGATGCATGTGTATTTTGTCACTCTCCTTCTTAGCTTTAGTCTTTCTTGGGCATCGGAAGGAAGGAATCCAGACATGAGATAGTCTAGGAAAGGAGTTCTCCAGTCTCCTATTTGAACTTCGGATGTCGAGATGGCGTTGATAAGCACTGGTAGTTGTTCGCTAGGAATCTCTTGAAGGAGAGTGGGAAGGACTCGTCTTTCCTCCACCCTGACTTCTAGTGCCTCTGTAGGTGAGAGAGACATGGCTGCAATTAGACTAGCCAATGCATCCGCCTTTTGGTTTTGAGACCTTGGAACATGCTAAACTTTTAACTCCTTAAAGGAGCCAATGAGCTCTTTGGCTTTTTGAAAATATGGTACTAGTTCTTCTTTCTTGATGGCGTATGTGCCAAGGAGTTGGTTTATGAAGAGTTGAGTCACCGTATATGGTAAGCGAGTCTATTCCCATCTCAGAGGCTATCTCCAAGCTGATTATGAGAGCTTCATACTCCGTTGTATTGTTCGAAGATGCAGTCGTTAATGTGAAGGAGTAGGGGATTAAAGCTTGTTCTGGCATGACAAAAACCTGTCCTGCCCCCGCTCCCGAGCATCTACAAGCTCCGTCAAAGTACATCTCCCAAGAGGGTTGAATATCAGCTATCAAGACTTCTTCATCTGGGAAGTCATCTTTTAGAACTTCATCATCTGGGATGGGATACGCCGCGAGAAAGTCTGCCAACGCTTGCCCTTTGATTGCTTTCTATGGAATATAAGTTATGTCAAACTGGGATAACAACATAGCCCATTTTGCCAGCCGTCCAGACAAAGTTAAATTTTTTAGTATATACCGCAAAGGATCAGCTTTGGATATGAGTTGCACAGAGTGCTCGAGAAGATAATGACGGAGCTTCTGGGTGGCGAACAAAGAGAGACATATTTTTTCCATCTCTGAGTAGTTGTACTCGTCTACGACGAGAGTTCTACTAAAGTAGTAGAGAGCTCTTTCTTTACCTTCATTATCATGTTGTGCTAGCAAGGCGCCTAATGATCCGGGCAGAGCTGCCGTGTATAGGATCAAGGGTTTTCCTTTGATAGGAGACGCAAGTACTGGAGGATTGATGAGGTACTCCTTTATACTCTGGAAGGCGTTGTGGCAAGTTTCGTCCCATTGAAAGGGAACACCCTTTTTCATGAGATGGGAGAACGGCTTGCAGCGGCCCGCCAAGTTGGAGATGAACCTTCTTATGTATGCCAACCGGCCTTGAAGGCCTTTCAACTCATGGAGGTTCCGAGGGGGAGGCATTTCCAGGATGGCCTTGATTTTAGAGGGATCGACCTCAATTTCTCGTTTGCGGACTATGAAGCCGAGGAGTTTTCCCGATGTAACGCCAAACGCACATTTCATGGGATTCATTTTCAAATTATATTGTCTTAGTCTATGAAAGACTTTGGTTAAGTGTGTGAGATGGTCTTGTCTGTGTTTCGTCTTGACTACTAGATCATCAACGTAGCACTCCACGATGTCATGGAGGAGGTCGTTGAAGATAACTGTCATAGCTCTCTGGTAGGTAGCCCAAGCATTTTTTAGACCGAAAGGCATCACTGTGTAGCAAAAGATGCCTTTTGGGGTGCGAAAGATGGTAAGCTCTTCGTCTTAAGGCGCCATCTTAATTTGGTTGTAGACTGAGTACCCATCCATGAATGAGAGGATCTCATGCCCGGTCGTCGCGTCCACGATGAGCTCAGATATGGGCTTTGTTTAGATCTCTGAAATCTATGCAGAGTCTAAGTTGCCCTTTTTTTTCTTTACAGGTACAATATTTGCTAGCCACTTGGGATATTGGACCTTTCGGATAAAATTTACCTTGATTGTCTACTTCTGCAATGATCTTTGGGATCAACTCTGGTCTGAAGCGTCTCTGAGCTTGCTTGACTGGGCGGATGTCTTCCTCTATAGAGAGGCGGTGCACAGCCACATTGAGATCTAAGCCCGGCATCTCCTTATAGTTCCAAGCAAACACATCTCTGTTTTGACGAAGAAACGCAACATACTGCTCCCTTTCTTCTGACGTCATGTGAGCGCGGATGAAAGTAGGGCGGGGGTCATCTTCCATCCTGAGATTTATTTCTTCAAGCTCATCAAAGGTTGCTTGACCTCCGTCTTCAAGTTGAGCAGGCGCTTCTTGAAGACCGATGAATTCCGTAGAAGTCATGCAGACTTGATGTCCAAGTCCTGTTTTGTGAACAAACAAGTCTTCGCCATACCGGATGGCCGCCTTTTGTTCCTCTGAGAGAAAATCTTCAAAGGGTTGCTTTTGTCCATGGCCTCCGCACAAGCCTTCACCGGAGTTGATATCGTATCCCATCTGAGATATTATATGTAATGTCTTCTGGTCATAGAAGGGTATTGGTAAAGATGAACTTGTATCGGCTGACATAACTGGAGAGGCTTGTACAAACTTGATGGGTTGGTCGTAGTTTATCTCTCCTTCATGCTCAGTCGATGGACCTTCTTTTCTGGCCGGTGGGAGTTTCACATATGAAGGGAGAATTTTTGGAAGAGGCACAGGAAACTCTTGAAGAATAGATCTAGAAAATTTCTCTTCAATGACTTTGAATATGGGGTCCCCTGCTTTCCTTTGGCTACTTGGGATATAGCAATATGTTTTCTTCTTTTGGAGAGGTTTCTTTCCTTGTTGAACATTTGCAGTAAACTTCTCTGTGAAGCCCATGTCTGAGGAGGTGTAGCAATAGGTTTCTTCACCATGGATTGCATGCTTGACTAATTGCTAAGAGAAATTCATCGGGAAATGCATCATGAACTGGTGTTGAATCAAGAATAACCTCGGATGGAAGCCGAGAAAGATGATCGGCAACAACATTAGACGATCCCTTCTTATCTCTTAATTCAAAATCAAATTCTTGAAGAAGTAAAACCCAACGAATTAGTCTAGGCTTTGAATCTTTTTTGGCCTCTAAATATCTCAAGGCAGCATGATCGGTGAAAATGATGACTTTTGAACCAAGAAGATACGATCGGAATTTTTCAAGTGCAAAAACCATCGCTAAAAGTTCTTTTTCAGTTGTGGTGTAATTAAATTGGGCATCAATCAAGGTTTTACTTGCATAACAAATCACACGGGGAAGTTTGTCAACCCGTTGTCCCAACACCGCCCCCAAAGCAAAATCGGATGCATCACACATTAATTCAAATGGGAGTGAATAATCTGGTGGATGAACAATAGGGGCCGAAGAAAGAGCATCACGAAGAATGGTAAATGCTTGAAGACATGCATCATCAAAAATAAAAGGTGTCTCTTTTGCAAGCAAAGTGCACAAAGGCCGTGAGATTTTACTAAAATCTTTGATAAAACGTCGGTAAAAACCGGCATGGCCTAAAAATGAACGGATTTGTTTAACCGACGAAGGAGGTGGAAGTTTTGAAATGATTTCAAGTTTAGCTTTGTCAACTTCAATTCCTCTTTTAGATACCACATGTCCTAATACAATACCCTCTTGAACCATAAAGTGGCTTTTTTCCCAACTTAATACTAAGTTGGTTTCTTCACATCTTTTTAAAACTTTTTAAAGATTTGTCAAGCAAGATTCAAATGTTTGTCCAAAAACGGAGAAGTCATCCATAAAAATTTCTAAAAAATGTTCAATCATATCTCCAAAGATTGAAATCATACATCTTTGGAAGGTTGCCGGGGCATTACATAAACCAAATGGCATTTTTCGATATGAAAAAGTGCCGAAAGGACATATAAATGTAGTTTTCTCTTGATCTCTAGGATCAATGGCTATTTGATTGTAGCCCGAATAACCATCAAAAAAACAATAGTAACTTTGCCCGGCTAATCTTTCCAAGATTTGATCAATGAATGGTAGTGGAAAATTATCTTTTCTCGTAAAAGAGTTTAATTTTCTATAATCAATACATACTCGCCAACCCGTGGTTTGACGAGTAGTGATGTTTTCTCCTTTTTCATTTTTTATTACAGTTATGCCCGATTTCTTTGGCACCACTTGAGTAGGGCTTACCCATTTTGAATCCGAAATTGGGTAAATAATCCCCGCATCCAAGAGTTTAACCACTTCTTTTAATACCACTTCTTTCATATTAGGGTTCAACCTTCTTTGAAATTCCCTTACCGTTTTATCTTCATCCTCAAGATTGATGTGATGCATGCATATGGTAGGATCAATGCCTCTAAGATCGGCAATCGACCACCCAATGGCTTTTTTATGCATGTCAAGGATTTTAAGTAATTCCACCTCTTGTGAACTTGACAAAGATGAAGAAATGATTACCGGTAAGGTTGAGTTGGACCCAAGGAAAGCATATTTGAGGTTTGAAGGAAGAGGCTTCAGCTCAAGGTTTGGAGGTTGTACTAGTGAAGGAAGCGACGGAGAAAATGATGTAATAGGCAACGGTTCAAAATATGGTTTTCTTATTGACATTTCACAAATCTCATCACATAAATCCACATTCAAAGCCATTGATGTATTGGCACACAACATAGAGTCATACATTTCTTCACACATGTCATACACATTTTCATCAATCAATGTTGTGGTCATAATATCTTCCACCCCTTCATCCACACAATCAACACAATCAACCAAGAAACAATCATTGTCACACGATGGAAACTTAGAAGCATGAAAGATATTTAATCTCATTTCCATATTATCAAAGGTGACGGTCATCACCCCATTCCTACAATTAATCAATGCATTATCCGTAGCTAAGAATGGGCGACCTAAAATGATTGGTACATTTTTCTTAAGTTTCATTCCGGGTTCCATATCAAGAACAACAAAATCCACCGGAAAGACCGCTTGCTCCACCTTAACCAATACATCTTCAACTATGCCCCTAGGTTTTTTAATTGACCTATCGGCAAGTTAGAGTGTCATTGCCGTAGGTTGAAGTTCTTCAATCCCATATTCACAATATAGAAAATAGGGTAAAAGATTTACACTTGCTCCTAAATCAAGTAATGCATTTTCAATCAATTTATCCCCTATAATGTATGAAATAGTTGGTGTTCCGGGGTCCTTGAGTTTAGGAGGTGTGTCAAATTTAAGAATTGAACTTACTTGTTCGGTTAAAAGAATTTTCTTAGACACATGAGACCGAGTTTGACGTTTATGTGTGCAAAGTTCTTTAAGAAATTTAGCGTATGATGGTATTTGTTTAATAGCATCAATTAAAGGAAGATTAATTTGAACCTTCTTAAAAATTTCCATCATGTCCTCTAGCTTTTGACTCTTAAAAGGAGGTGATGAAGGATTGATTAAAGCCGATGGAAATGGAGCTTTTGGAATGTAAGTTTTACTAGATGGTTCATTTTCCATTTGTGTTGAATCGATAGTCTTTGATGACAATTCATGACTTGATGATGGTTTATGAGATGTATGAGAATCATGAACAATATGTGACGATGGAGATGCATGTTCATGTTCCACTTCTTTAGGCATTTCAACATTGTGATAAGTCTTTCCACTTCTAAGAGAGGTTACCGCTTGTACCTCTTCATGAGTCGACTCAACACAATGTTGTCCTTTAGGGTTCATAATAGGTTGACTTGGAAGTCTACCTTCTTCCCTCCTTGCTAAAGAGTTAGCAATTTGACCCATTTGCATTTCAAGTTTAGAAATAGATTGAGAATGAGAATGCAACAATTGGGTACTTGATTCAAAAGAATCCAATGCTTTAAGAAGTTTTTCTTCAAGAGAAGTATCTCGTTTTGGTGCTTGTGTCGCTTGTGGAGGTGTTTGATATGTAGGTGGTCGTGGTTGGTAATGTGATGATGGTTGATAAGATGATTGACCATAGTTTGGTGCATGAGGTGGAGGGTATGGTTGATGTGGTTGTGATTGGTAAGGGGCTTGATGTTGAGATGGTGGAGGATAATGTGGTTTTTGAGGATAATTTGAATTATTATTATTTATTGGTGGAGGTCTTGGATTGTATGGTGGCATTGGTTGTCCGGGATTCCTCCATGAGAAATTAGGATGATCTCTAAGTCCGGGATTATATGTATTGGAGTATGGATTATAATTGGACTTAGATTGTCCATAGATCGCATTAATGTGTTCTTGTACAAGTTCGGGGTAATCATTAGCTAAGTGACATTCGGTCACATTATGCCCCGGTGTAGAACAAAGAAAGCATAGCTCTCCCGATGGTTGAGAAAGAGCATAATTCGGCAAAGAAGGAGAAGGAGTAGATGGGTAATTTGATGAAAGAGTATTTGGCAAGTAATTTGGTGATGAAGAACTATTAGGAATTTGATTCAAAAAATAAGCAAGGACTTGATCAAATTTCTTATTTAATGCATCAATTTGTTGTGCTACTCGTGTAGCATCGGATAGCTCTAGGACTCCCCTAGGATGAGATTGTTCTTTAGTATTATTCTCTATGACATTCCTAGATGTAAATGCATGATTTTGTGAATTTATAGCAAGTTTACCAAATAATACCCAAGAATTCTCATAAGGATTAGTCATGAATACCCCACCACAAGCCGTATCAACATCTTGTTGGTGGCGTAATTTAAGACCATTATAAAAATAGTCTACAAGAGACCATTTTGGAATTTGGTGATGAGGACATTTTCTTAGAAGCTCCCTAAACCTATCCCAAGCATCATGAAATGGTTCATCATCTAATTGACGAAATGTAGCTATTTGAGTTCTCATGGCATGGGTCTTAGCTATAGGATAAAATTTTTCTAAGAATGCACTTTGTAATTGATCCCATGTAGTAATGGTTTGAGGTTCTAAGGATCCAAGCCAATACTTGGCTTTACCTTTCAAAGTGAAAGGAAAGAGTTTTAATTTCATAGCATCTTCGGGTAAATTGGGAATTTTAACCGTAGAACTCTTTTCAAAGAATTCTTCAAGATGGGTGTAAGGGTCTTCATTAGGTAAACCATGAAAATTTGGAAGGTATTGAAGAAATTGGGGTTTGAACTCATAATGGGCAGCATGTATAATAGGTTGTTGTATGCCCGACATAGGAGCAAAATTGGAAGGAACATAATAGTCCTTCATACTCCTACGATCTCCATTAATGGGATCTTGGTTGACACTATCCCCGTTAGGATGATGTCCGTTTTCCATAGCTATGGACTTTTGTACACGCAAAGATGTTCTAGAATCTAAATATGCTTGTAAAGTAATATCTAATTCAGCATCACTTTCATTCATTCACAAAAGACCACACAAAGTTAGAGATACTTTACAGTGGGCTGGTCCAAGAACTCTTTGGTCTTGATCCGTAGATGATTTGCTTCGCCGCTCGGAAGTTTCACCTACCAATGCAAAGAAATAGCTATGTAAGAAAAATTCTTTTTGGTATTTTATAATATGCAAAAATCAAAAACAAACTAATTGTAAAGAATTATATCAATTGGGTAATTCAACTAATCTAATTCCCCGGCAACGGCGCCATTTTTGACTCGCCTTGAAATATGTCGTTAATTATGTTAAAGGCGAACAAAACAAATTTACCGAACTACTAGTTAACTACAATGTAGTAAATGGGAGTACGGGTCGAGTCCTCGGAGAATTGGATGGTTGAATTAGTGGATGTAATATAATCTCTACAATAGTTGGAAACAATTGGCTTGATTTTAAAGTTGTTTAAACTAAAGTATTATAAAAGCAATTAAAGCTAAGAAATTAAAGCTAAGAGATTTATCAAGAAAGAAGTCCTAGGGAATTCTAATCCGAATTAGGATCTAAATATATTCTCTATGTATCAAGATGAATAACATCTAAGTGAGATGATCGAAATCGGGTATCGACGAGCGTAGGATTAGTATCGCTCGTCGCTAATGAGACGTCGGGTGAGGATCATCTCATCGCGTGAATTACAAGGTGAATATCTATGATCGAGGCTTTAATCTGGTCATAGCTCAACAATTGCCGGCTTAAGGTCCTATTGTTGGCAAGGAATCAAGGCTTTGTATGACTAAGGTCTTGGATTGAGGTGGGTTTAATACCTCAATCCAATCCTCCATCTAAGTCAAGAATGGTAAGTAGGATAGCTTTGGCTTGGGGTGGTTCTAGCACCTCAACATTCTATCCTAAGGTCAAGAGTTGGCTATGGTTCTAGCATAACCTACTCTTTGAGAGATTTCATCAAATACCTAGCATGCACCTAATTCTTGAGCAATTAAATGCAAATATAGATACTCAAACCATTCAAGAGTAGACTTTATTGAAGAAATAAGGAATTGAATCCGAATTCATACAAAGAATCCATCTCACAAACGTTATTACATCAAAGATTACAAGAGAAATCTAAAAGAAAGACCTAAGACATCATAGAATTCCCAAGGATGAGGAATTTAGCTACTCATCTTGGTTAGAAGATCCATGGGGGAAGAGGCTTCACCCTTCTTCTCGATTGATCTACACCTTTTTGAGCCCTAAATCCTTAGGAATGAGAGGAGAAATCTCAAGAATATAGAGGAGGGAAGAAGGCTGTCAAGAGAGGGAACAAGAGGAAGGAAAAAGATCCTAAAATTAAAGCCAAAACCCCTATTTATAGACCCCAAGTCGTGGATCCTCGAAATAGATCCGAGCCGTCCATTTATAACCGTCAGCGATCTTGGATCGGTCCGAAGTAGGCTTGGATCGATCCAAGATGAGCAAAAGATCATAGCTTTCTGGGAAGGAAATATGGATCGATCCCATTTAAATGTGGATCGATCCAATTTGTACCCAAGAATAAGTGCTCTTGGGAAAAGAAATATGGATCGATCCCATGACGGTTTGGATCGATCCATTTTGTACCGAGCTCTCTAGGAAAAGATATTGATTCGGATCGATCCAAAATGTCCTCGGATCGATCCAAATTGTCCGGATAGATCCGAATTAAGCTGAATTTGTATAATTGCTGTCTTTTGGCTCGAAATCAATGCAGCTCTCTTCGTAGGCTCTTGTACCTGAAACCATATGAAAAGATATTAAAAATGCATTGCTTGAGAGCTAACAAAGCCCAGTTGAATGGGTGAATTATGTATATTTTGTGACTTATCACCTACCACCTAGCCTGAATGCTTCTAATGCATACAATCATGCATGAGCCTAGTCAAACAACTAGGCCTAGGTGTATCTACATGTCATATCATCAAACAACTGTCCAACAGAATATAACACAACTATAGAATAGCTTTAGCAATAGAAAACTAACATAAGGCATACATGACCTTCATATATCCGAACCATACAATCATAACTTATGAAATGGAACAACAGCTTAATATCAATCGATGGCAAAGTTACAAATCCTACTGCATTATGAAGAAGCACTCATATTAAGCAAGGACCAAAAGGGTGACACATGAATACCTAGACCCTGTTCAGGAAATTAGCCTCGCAGGATGTAACATTCATCAGATGACCTACAACATGCAATCAACCGACCAAGAACGCAGGATGCAACGGGGGGGACAGCATCAGAAACTCCACGGGCCCAAGCCAAGGTTCCAACATAAAGCTCATGCCACCGAGCATACTCAGGTTTTACAGGAGGAAAGAATAATAGCTATTCCAGTTAAGGCATGCAACACAGATGGTGGAAACCAGTCAAGGTAAGCTATCATACCCCCATTCACCACAGATCACAATACCCTACGAGCAACAACAAAACTAACAAACGAGTAGAACAACATAGATCCAGATCCGAGAGCAAGGGAGAGCAAGGAAGCCCAAACCCTTGAAGCAAACCAGTCAATCAAGAACCCCAACCAAGAACAGGGGAGAGAAATCATCCAACAAAACCAACGCTCAATCGCAGCAAACCAAAGAACCCACCTTCCAGCCACCGATCTAGCCACCGACCCAAGAACAGAGCCACAAATGGAACTCAAGGGTCGGCAGTGATCCAGAGGAAATCCAACAACCACCGGTAACCCAAGAACAGGGGAAAGAAAATAGGGAGGAAAACTCAACGATCAAAACCCAAACGCATGGAGAGAGCTCTCGTCGAGCTCCAACATAAATCCCAAAAGAGGAAAACGCATCTCAAATCCGGCAAGCGATCAGAGAATCCAAGCATAGCATAATATGGCAGCAGGGGAAGAACAGAGCATCGCATAGCATGGCAGTAAGGGACATAGCAATTGCATCTAACTTGGTGAATCAAAGCATAACATTGAAATCCAACACAACCAGAGATGAAGGGAAGAATTCTCTCATCAAAACCCACCGTTAACTCATGGATCCACCGTAGGAACAAGGGGAAACAAGGCAAGAGGCAGGGGAGGAAGGAAACATCACAAGATTCCATGCTAGCATACCTCCTGGCGGAACAACAAGGAGAGGAACCAACGAAAACAAAAAGGAGAAACCAGAAACTCCAAGCCATCATGCATCCACAACCATTCCTAGGATCCTAATTAAGGAGTAGGGTAGATCCCCTACCTTTGGGCGTCGAGATCTTCTTCTCTCCAGTCGTCGCCGAGCTCTCTACCTTCGTCGTCGACCTCTCCGTCTCCAACGCGGTCACCAGGCTTGCCGGCGCCTTGCTCTCCGCCGTCGACGCCGCCAAGTCCTCTCCTCTGCGGATCACCGTTGCCTCTGGTCACGATAGCCGCCGTCTCCGGCTCTCCCTCGACGTGGATCGCGGGTCTCTCCCTCCCTCTCCCGATCTCGTCTTCTCTCCCTAACGGCGGAAACGAGCCCTAATGAGAGAAGGAAAAGGGTTTAAGGGGATTAAATACGATCAGCTTGATCATAGCTCCCAGCCGTCCGATGAACCAAATCAGATCCCAGCCGCTCAAATCTCGATCCCTACGATTTAACTCGGATCCTCCAATCTGGGTACCCCTAAAGGTCTAATCAAACACATACATCATCCCAAGGTTGTGTGTGTTCAACGCGAGTGTGAAACCGACTCTACCAAGGGTAATTTGGTAATTACCCCCGGAGTCGCAACGATCAAAGGAGATCACGAAACAAGACCAACCGAGCCAACACGGCCGAACCAGACCCTCGACCGACGCGATCGGATCGGGTTGGAGGTACAGGTCCTCACACCGGCCCTCCACTGGGCCCCGCCCCGCAGGCTCCCGGTCCGACCAGGATCCACCAGAGGGCCCCACCCGACACAATATTGTCCGCTTTTGGCTCACCACAGAAATCTGGGAAAACTTCCCAGTAGGTCACCCATCCCGGGATCGCTCCAAGGCAAGCACGCTTAATCTTGGAGTTTTATGACGGATCACTGCCATCACAGCTTTAAAACGCATTGTGTGTAATAAGGGCTTACTATATACTTATATCGAACCCCGGACCATACCTAGGCGTTGTGGGATTGCTTATTTGGCTACCCGACTCAGCCCCGCACTCCAGGTGCAGGCATCTTGTCCCGTGGTAGACCCAGCGGGCCTCACATTCCACCCCCCTTGGGGACCCAGCTGTCCTCACTGGCACAATTTCCGGCTGGGAACCGGCTCTGATACCATACTGTATATTAAGGGCTTACTATATACTTATATCGAACCCCGGACCATACCCAGGCGTTGTGGGATTGCTTACCCGGCTACCCGACTCAGCCTATCTTCTTTGGACCTTCCGTAGAAGCGTCTCTAGGTCGAGGTTGGTCCCTTGGGAGATACGACTTTCTTGGCATTGGATTTTGGGTTGTAGACGTCTGCATCACCGCTTTTCCTTTAGAAGGAGGAGCCTTGTCCTTCTTAACACGGTCAGATGTTCTGTCTACTGTGTGAGTCTTTCGAGCCACGTGAAGTAAATAGTTCTCAATGTCAGTTGCCTTGGAAGCTAACTCCTCAAAGGTAAGTGGGCGGACGCGTTGTAGGTAGACCACCATCTTCGGACGTAAGTTGTTCATACACATACGCACGGCTTCAGCTTCGGTGATGGATTGCGGACAATGGATACTCAGGTTTCTCTATCTGTTTATGAAGTCCGCAGCTTTCTCGTGAGAGTTTTGCTCTGTTTGGGTGAGTTATGTGATTCCTACGTTCCTTTGAGTGCTATAAAATCTCTGGAGGAAAGCTTCTTGCATTTTCTCCCACGAGGTGATAGATCCGGGCGAGTGCTTGCTATATCAAGTAAAGGCAGGACCAGAAAGTATCTGCACAAATTGACGAAGTAATAAGGCGCCGTTGTGAGCTGTGTCTTGACAGGCTGCAAGAAAGTGAGCAATATGCTCATGAGGAGATCCACTTCCATTAAACTTGGCAAATTGAGGTTGTCTGTAGTTTACTGGAAATGGGACTAAGTCAATCTCAGCCGGGTAAGGTTTCATATATCCCGGTCTCATAGCATATTGGTTCTACATATGGAACGCTCTTATGCATTCGAAAATCATCCTTTGTACTGTATCCAAAGGCACCATATTTGGTTGTTGTTGATGGCCATGATGAGATTGTTGATGGCCATGATGAGGTGGTTGTTGATGGCCATTATGAGGTGGTTGTTGGTGACCATGAGGAGGCGGCATGGCCATGCAAAGGTGGGGAAGTGTTCTCAACATATGAAGCAGTAGGGATTTGGGCTTTTAAATTGGCTATCTCTGCCTCCTTCAATTGCAGAGCATTCTTCAACTGTTCAAGTTCTTCTTATGTTGAGGCAGTAAGAACTTGGTAACGCTCCGGGGAAGCCGATCTATATCTTGGAAATTTAGACAAGGGAGGGAATTCTTCCTCAAATGATGGCTTGAGAGCTATGTCTTTGCTATCTAAGGAGCGCGTCATACTCCTAGTGTGGGGTCGGTTTCGGGGTTCAATAGCCTTCATCGACTCTACAACAATGGCGTCGCTTGGTTCTGTAGCAGTGGCCTTTTTTCTTTCTTCTCTTGGTAGGAACATTTGAAGAGGTGTGACTTGATGAAAACATCTCATCATCTTGGATCCCGACCGGCATTGCCGCGAAGACATTGAAGGAGTTCTGGAAGGGGGATTTCCTCTTTGACTTGTCTTCTTGGTGCAAGGGTTTTAGCCAAACGAACCTTTTGAGAAGCACTTTGGCATGCAGAAGGAGCTCGTGGTGCTAACCCCTAGCAAGGATGCCTCTTGCCCCCAGCATGGCAGGGCGGGCGGTAGGCGACTCTTCGCTTCTTCTGACCGGATCTCTTGATCATGACAGGAGGATCCCTTGGCTGGACGGTGTTGGTGCTTCGCTTGATATGACAAGTGTTGGCACCTTGTTTGACATGAAAAGTGTTGGTGTTTTGTTTGAGATGACGAGTATTAACGCCGCTTTTCTCGAAGTCCTCTTTGATTTGAAGACTGTCCATCTCTCGGTTGACATAGTCCATGTAAGCCATCTACAGATCATGAACATAGATCCGGTAGCTAGGGAGTCTGGACTCCCAATAGCCCTGTTGACGTTCGTATTCGGCATGCAAGCACTTAGCATGATCTCCAGTAGTATAGAGGCCGCTCCAAAGGTTGTTGGTGTAAGTCTCACAAGTATTGCTAATAGCTTTTGGAGCTACCTGCTTTCGCAAGACAGAGGAATGTAAAGTGTTATGAGAATTTTCACCTTGGGAAACTTCAACACGTGGTGTCGAGCTCTTTTGGGTTACGGGAACTTTGGATCTTGTCTTTCTTTTTCTTTTCGGAATAACCAGGATAAAGCCGTCTTCATCTGCTACGGCTTCGTGAGTGACTATCTCTTGAGGCTTCAAGGGGAGCGCGAATTTCTCCTGCGATCTCCGTTGCCCCTTTGGATGAGCTTCTTCGGCTTTTGGGGAGCCTTCTTCCCTTCTTTCTTGCAGACATGGGGTCCACTTGAGGAAGCTGTGAGATTACTTTTTTGATGAACACTGGATCCATGCGAGGGAACTTTTGTAGCTTGTCGTTTGCTGCAATGAGATCCGGTGGAGGAGGTCTCAGACTTAGTGGCCGGAAGTGATGTCGGTGGAGTGAACGAAACCGTCGATGAGGCCGAGGACACCGGAAGGCCGTTGCTCCCCAGGGAGATGGTGAACCAGAGATCGCCGAAACATATGTCAACAGAAGCTCCAACTTGTGCCATATCCTTCGTTTGAGAAGGAAAACATATTAGTACACATGGACCTTAAATACTGGATCTGAAGATGAGGGGTAGAGTGTGTCCTACCGGGCGTGTCAGATTTTGTATGACAATAAAAACTCGGGTCTCGCGGGAACGTGATTTCAGATTTCATTGTGACAAAAGTTTGAATTACATCGGTGGGTGATTGTGAGAACAACACTCCTGGGTTTCAATTTCATCACACATGTATTTTGTGATTGAAATTTTCCCATCATTTACATCCCCAAAGGGAATACCCCTGATTTCAGATCCGGGACTTAAAGCCCCGTTACATTAATATTAAAGTAAAAAAATGACAAAGGAAAAAAAGAAAGAAGTAGGAAGGATATTGGGCGGAGGCAAAGCCTCCGACCCTCACCTTTGTTACCAGTTTGGATCTACTTCTGTCTTCCTCCTTGGATTCTTTGGAATTGTAGGATCTCCAAGTTGGTGAAGCTTTAACTCTTGTGTCTCCGATGTCTTTGCTTCTGGCTTCTTTATCTGGGCTCTTCAAGCTTTGGCTTTCATGATCTCTCTCTCTTGGTGTGCCTTCGGGACTCCAGCAGCGTGTCTGATTCTCTAGATCTCCAAGAGTAGATCTTCGCCAACCTCTCCTCAAACCTTAGCCGACCTCTCTTTCCTTTTTTCGAACCCCCTGCTGTTTTCCCCTCCTCTCTTTTTATAGGCCAGGGATGGGAAGTCTGGCGGGCACTTTGAAATTGAAAGTGGCCTACCGTATCTGGGAGTTGAGAGAATCGTGTCTGGGTGTTGGGGTGTTAGGATCAGTTTGTTCTTAGGGTGTTAAGGGGTTAGGGATTTGTTCCTAGGGTGTTAGGAGGTTGAGGGATTTGTTCCCAGGGTGTTAGGGAGTTGAGGGATTTGTTCCCAGGGTGTTAGGGAGTTAAGGGATTTGTTCCCATGGTGTCAGGGAGTTGAGGGGTTTGGATTTGGGACATCAAATTTGGATGTTTGTTCCCAAGATCTTATCGTAAGTTGTTTCCAGGAGATCGTATCTGGAAGTTGGATGGTGTTAGGGAGTTGAGGGATTTGTTCCCAGGAGAGGGGAGTTCGAAATATTTCCATTTGAATTTTGAACTTTCTGTTCAAATTTCGAACATTTGTCCGAATGTTTGTTTGGATTTCAAGTATTTGTTTGAATTCCAAATATTTGTCCAAAATTTGTATATTCACCCAAATTTTGAATGTTTGTTTGAATTCTGAATATTTCATATCATATTTGGAAAATTTACTAAAATATCCCCAGCTGGGTCGGAGTGTAAATTACCAAAATATCCTTCGGTCTCATGTATTTTGAACCGAAATGCCTTTTTGGCCTTGTCATGTAATGTCCGTGTGTATTTTGGACAGATGTACCCCTAAGGTGGATGGGACCTTGAAAGGCTGATATGTGTGAGTTTGTATGCTCATTTTGAATCATTATCCCTTGGAGGTTGAAAATGACCAAAATGCCCTTTTGAAGAAAAGATGGTTTTAGACTTTGTGGTTTATATAGGAGGCCATCAAAACCATCTAAGGACCATTGAAAGAGTTGTAGAATGCAAACTCAGCGTGTTTGTTTCATCGGAATTCCCAAAATACCCCTGGAGGTGACAATTACCTAAATACCCTTGGCTCTCTTGGCACCCAGGAGAGCGTGTGTAGAGTACTTTAAATATGTTTTGAACTTAATTGGACATGTTTGAATGTTTTCAAGCCTTTGGAAAAGATCTAAGGCATGAGCATATGTGACAGGAGCAATTTCATAAATATTACGAATTTAAGCCTTAGTTAAAATCGGTGTCAACACACGCGTATTTTCATCTTTTATGCGCGTTTGTTAACTACGAGTATTGTTTTCGTGCGACGTTAGCATAATTTCTACTCGCGTATAGTGATAACCACGCGTGGAAAATGATATATATGTATGAAGCTAGACTTTTATGCGTGTTTGTTAACTACGAGCGTGAATTTCTGCGCGTAGTTAAGGATGTCATGTCTTCTCAAGGGCTGATACCGCTGAACGCCATGGCCAATAGTTTCTTGCCACGTGGCAAGCATTTTAATGTGATCCCTGGCTTTCGCAACAGATGCTTTATTTTATTATCCGTACCATGCCACGCCATGTGGCATGACATGGCATGCATGATCGAATGGTGAAAAGCAAGGGTAGCTTGATCATTTCACAAGCTGAGGGGTATGAGGTTGCAAAAAAAAAGGTTGGGATATTAGATCGCAAAAAGTGATCATTGAGGGTACGGAAATGCAAAAAATTCTCAACATATGCTTCCCGAGATCTCCCTCTTTATTATCTATTGAATATTGAACCTCTTCTCTGTACTTGTCACGTCATCCATCTCTCTATGGAAGAATGTAAGAAATATGAATGGACTACTCATATATACTAACAAAACTTGAATTAAAGATCATTAATAATTTAGCACCTTAAAAACCAAGAAGATTATATTTCTGAAAAATAAACATACTAATAATTACTTTATTTTATTTTATTTTAAATATATAAATGTAATTTTTGGTAAGTGCCCATTTGAAGTCTTCGCTTAGAGCCCCATTTGGCATTGTTCTGGCTCTATAACTCCCCCTAACCGAACTCAATCACCACGTGTCTTCAATCTTGATCACCACATCTATCTTCATCAACTTAATATAACTCGTCATGGACATTTAGAGCCATCTAATAAATTGCATCTTTTAATTATTATTGATTATGTAAAAAATAAGACAAGAATTGGTGGTTCATATTACACTATGGAGGTTCCAACAATCCCCAGAAGATGATGGTAGATTGGTATCGACAATTCTGCCATCATAGAAAGAATAGAATTTCTACATAGAGTTTCAACAAAGAAAACGAATGATGTCCTCTGACATGCGTCATAAGTAGGGGTGGCGATTCGGGTTTACGGGTCGAGTCGAGCACCAATATCTCAACCGAAAGGCCAAACCTGAACACGACTCGTTTAATAAATGGGTTAGATTTATTAACCCGAACCCGACCATATATTAAATGGGTCTACCCAACCCGACCCGTCTAACCCGTTTATTAAACGGGTCGGGTCGAGTTAGCGGGTCAGGTCAACCTGTTTAACTGAGAGCATATAATTCTCTTTTCATCTTTAGAAAACCTGTGATTATGTTAATCTTAACCTTGTTTTGATGATGTCAATATGTGTATGACGATAAAACAATGATTTAATGTTTATATCCCTCAATTTAAATCACTTATATCTCAATTTTCAAAAGTTCTTGTACTGACGGTCGGTGTCAAGGTCGACCTTGAGTTGGCACAGTCGATGCTCCATACTTAGCCAAGTTGGAGATGAGTTGATGGTCGAATCAAGCATCGACCATGGAGTGACATTCTCTTGACAGAGACGTACGGTCGATGCGACAATCGATAAATGGATCGGGCGTGAGTGAATTAAGGAGGATGCATGGATAGTGGATAGATCGTCAATGGATGATGCACAAATCGACCGCGAGCTTTGTTGATCAAGAGTGAAGATTGAATATCGATTGATCGACGGATGATGCACGGATCGATCGTGAATTTTGTTGATCAAGATTGAAGGTCGATCGAAGTATCGGCCCTGGATGTATCATTTCATCACTAAGGCTGACAGTTGATGTGACAGTCGATGTATGGATCAACCGTGAAGTTTGAAGGTTGCATTTTGAGCTAAACAACTGAAGTTGCGGTCGATTCATGGATCGACCACCAACATACGAAGACTCAAAAAAACCTGAAAAGCTTAAAAAATTAATGGGTTTAGACGGGTCACGGGTCGCATGTGATTAACGGGTCACTGGTCAGCCAGGTTACCCGACTCAACCCGCACCCGACCCATATATTGATGGGTCATAAATGGGTTGACCCGTTTATGACCTGAATCCAAATATAGCCAACCCGAACCTACTAGTTTCGGGTCGGGTCGGGTCAAGTTGGCGAGTTTGAATCCGAATCGACACCCATAGTCGTAAGCAATTAAGGGCCTGTTTGGCGTGCCCCGAATCCCGCGAATCCGCGGGATCCGGGGACCCGCGGATTCCGATCCGCGGGATCCATGCGTTTGGATCCCGCAGCGGATTCCGTCCGGTACTCGGTCTTTATAGATGCTCTACTAGTATCCTCTTCATTCTATTTCTTTTATTTTCACAAAACTAAGATTAATTTCTCCTACAACTGCTTATCATAGAGGGGGTGTTTGGTTGCCTGCATCAACAAATGCATGCATCAGTTGATGCAGCCTCATGGTCCAAACATATGTTTGGTTGACCAGATGCATCAATTGATGCTACATCAATTGATGCAAAAAAAAGACTTCATGCTACAGATGCAGCATCAGGTGATGCAGCACGTCATGCATCACGTGCCTCCTTTCCCTCTCCTCCCCGAGGAAGCTGAGCCCAACCAACGCCCCTCCGCCTCCTTCGCCGCCACCGCCCTCCTCATCCTCCTTCTCTCCAACTCCACCAAGCTCTCCCTCGTCCATCTCCACCGGTCCCCTATTGTGGATCATCCCTCATCCATCCACCCGCCACTCGAAACTCCCCTTCTATGGCCGGTGCCGCTTGGATCTCCCCTCCTCCGGCCGCCGTCTCTCGAATCTCCCCTCCTTTGGTGACGCCGCTTGGATCTCCCCTCCTCCGCCCGCCGCCCCTCGGATCTCCCCTCTTCCGGCCGTCCCCGCTCGGATCTCCCCTTCTCTGGTCGCCGACGTTCGGATCTCCCCTCCTCTGGCCGCCCCTCGGATCTCCCCTCCTCTGGCACCACTCGAATCTCCCTACCTCTGTCCTCCGTTGGCTCTCCTCTCGAGTCGTGATGTGAGGACCTGTCACGCCCCGACCCAGAAAACCCATCCGGTCCGGGACGTGAGGGTCCTAATCTAACTTCTGGAATCAAACAGTGAAAGTTTCCCCTGTATTCCCTCAATTTGATCCTTGTGCAGTTTACAAATTCACCACAGATTTAAAACAATAAATAAAATAATTCTAAATTCAACATTAATACAATTCTACTATTATCATTTCACTTACTGACACAGGTTCTTGTACATCATCTATTTGCACAATAATTCCACCAACCCTCATCACATAAATTAATACAGATAATCAAATCCTCGAAGAGGGAAATTATACATTTAATCAAACTGCAGATGTACAACTATTAACAAAAGGGAAAACTCCAGGATCGTCAAGTACTTCTCGAAACTCCACGTCCATGATCACCTCGAGAATGGCGCGCCAACGCCCAGACGATCACCTGAAAGGAAAGGACTGCATCGACCTGCATCGCCGATGCAGCCCAGGTAGGAGTGAGCAACAAAACTTAGTAGGGTTCTACGCTACTCTACGACACACTGAAGGGAGGAAAACAACAACAGTGTCGTTTCTCCGCCTAAGTTTAAAGGATGCCACGGGGTCCCATAACCTCTATCGATTCCCCAACGGATCCTATTCTTCTCAACCGACCACGCTAGGAACATCAACCAAACACGCTGGGAGGAAACAAAGAACCAGATGCAGTAGGAACACCCTTTACCCAGCAGGAAACCACTGCCTGGGAACACACGTCAGGGACATCGACAACCATCCTTAGCACTTGGCCTTGGAGAACCGACACGACCTCTAAACCTCAAACAATATAATATTCCAGTCCAACTACCTAATAATCCTCGAATCATATCAAACATAATCACTGATGACAATCACATCCTAATCCTCGACTACCTCAAACCCCGGTCCTAGGGCTAGATCCGGGCTACCCGAGAACCCCGGATCGACGATCGAATCCACCGTCTACCACCTAGCCTGATGCATCTAATGCAATCAAATACATGCAATGTTCACACGCACATCAAGAGGAATTCAGACATGCAACAATATGACATCACAACATACAGGGCTAGGCAAAGCCTACAGCTTGCCAACATGCATAAAGCAAATAAAGGTCTAAACTACAATAATCCAATATTATAACGGCGCCCACGGGCCGTAAACAGGCAACAACACACTCAATCGAAATTTCGGCATTACGACGACGTCCACAACCATCAACCGCAATTTCTACAACGGGGGCACAACCCCGGCCACACAGATAATAATCAAACACATTTGCAATATACATCAACTAGGGCACACCTTCGGCCCACTTAGTTATCTAAACATCCCAAGGGGCATGACTCCCTTGGTTCAACCTCAAGGCAAACACACATGTATACAATACGATGTAAAATAAGCATGACATGCAATTTATTACTAATTGGACAGGGATGATTCATAACTAACTAATCATGCCGAAATCAAACCATTAATCATCTAAAGACCATCCATTAGAACATGCTAACCCTTGAGATTACTAGGAATACTAATTGCATGCATCTCGAAGAGTTAAACACGGTAAAACACCGAAAATCCGCTAAATAGCCAAATCCCAGATTTCTACATTAAACCCTAGTTAGAGGCGAAGAAATTTCATCAATTCGACGTCCAAATGACGTCGAATTGGAAATTAAACTTGGGCAAATGTAGATTAGCATACTAGGAACATGCACCCAAAAATTGAATCTAATTGATGTCTAATTTCCACAGATTTTACTAATCAACTTCTTAATCTCTGTTTCGCAGCAGTTTAGGAAACAATTCGTCAAAAATCGTAGGAAAATCCAAAAATCATGAAATCAGCGGAAATCGAAAGATAACTCGATGATCTACAACTTTCATCTTGAAAGTTTCACGAGATCATGCTCACACAGCTCACAAATCGATCTCGAACGCGATTGTTCATCGAAGAACAGGGAACCGACAAAAATCCGGGAAAAACATGCTTAAATCCAGCATAAATCGAAATCAAATCCTCCCAAACTTAGATCAGTTGCTAAACAAACCTACAAGCATCATTTAACACAAACAAAACCATAAATCCAACAACCAAATCCTAGATCTAGCTTAATCCAAGGATTAAGGTAGAAAACCTACCTTCACAAGCTAATCCACTTCTAATCCACCTTGATCCGCCGTCCTCCGTCGTCGCCGGAGAACCGCCGGAGTCCTCCCATAGCCGCAGCCGTCGCCGGAGAAGGAAGAAGGTTGCCGCGGGAGAAGAGAGGGGAGGAACGAGAAGGAGGAGGGGACCTCGCCGCCGCCTCCAGGCCGCCGGGGAAGGGACGGGGTCGCCGCGGGAGAGAGGGAAGGTTGCCGCGGGAGAGAGAAGGGAAGGAAGAAGGAGGGGCGTTGGGCACGGGAAAGCAGGGAAGGAAGAGAAGGAAAAGAAGAAGGGAAAAGAGAAAATAAAAGGGAAAAAGGAAGAGAGAGAGGGAAGGAAAGTAGGAGAGAGAAAGAGCTAAGCAATGAGCTGGTCTAGCTGAGTCAACTAATCGGACTGAATCCGATTTGACCCCAAATTGCGATCTCGTCGCAATCTCATCCGGATCTGACGATCGCGGACGCTTCTACTGCATCTATTCAATCACATACATCAATCAAGGCCGTGTGTGCACTACGCGGGTGTGAAACTGACCAGCAAGGCGCAATTTACCAAATTGCCCTTGGGGTCCAAAAGCAGCGATACGATCAACCGATCACAAACCAAGGCCAACCAAGCCAAACCACGAAACCAGACCCTCGACCCACCGCCGTCGGACCGGGTTGGAGGAACGTTTCCTCACTGGACTCGTTCCTCCAACCCGGTCCGACCGCGGTAGGTCGAGGGTCTGGTTTTGTGATTTGGTTGTTTTGACCCGGTTGGCCTTGCTTTGCGATCAGTTGAACACATCGCTGCTTTTGGACCCCAAGGGCATTTTGGTAAATTGCGCCTTGACGGTCGGTTTCACACTCACGTAGTGCACACACAACATTGATTGATGTATGTGATTGAATAGATCCAGTAGGAGCGTTCGTGATCGTCAGATCCGGACGAGATCACAATTTTGGGTCAAATCGGATTCGGTCCGATTAGTTGACTCGGCTAGACCAGCTCAGCCACTTAAGTGGCTTAGCTTTCTCTCTCTCCTTTTTCCCTTTTCTCTCCCTTTCTTTTCCTTTCTTTTCTTTCTTTTTCCTCTTCCTTCCCTGCTTTCCCCGCACCGGACCTCCTTCCTTTTCTCCCCCGCGCCGACTTCTTCTTTCTTTGGTCACCTTCCCCGGCGATCTGGAGGCGGCGGCGAGGGCCTCTCCTCCTTCTCCTTCCTTCCCTTTCTCTCTCCCATGGCAGCCCTCTTCCTTCTCCGGCGACGGCTGCGGTTGTGGGAGGACCCTAGTGGCTCTCTGGCGAGTTGGAGACGGCGACGGAGGATGACGGATCCCGGTGGATTAGCAAGGATTGAAGATTGAATTTGCGTTTTAAGGTAGGGTTTCTACCTAAATCTTTGGGTTAAGCTAGATCTAGGGTTTGGTTTGTTTGTTTGTTGATTTCTTTGTGTTATTAAGTTCCTCTTAGCATGCTTAACATTTGATTTAGCTTCCATGCGGTTTTTAGTTAGATTTAAACCGGATTTATACATGTTTTTCCCGGATTTTATCGAAGCTCTGTTTTTCTGTGAGCTGAGCTGTTCTAGCTCAGATCTTGGCTCGTACGTGCAGGATCTCGTCTGATCATCAAGATGAGAGTTGTAGATCTTTGGATCTACTTTCAATTTCCGCTGATTTCATAATTTTCGGAGTTTTCTACGATTTATGTTGATTTTTATTCGGATCTGCGATGAGATTTAGTTTGGTGAATTGATTAGTGAATTCCGGGAAGATTAGCCATTAGATTAATCCAATTCTTGGGCTGCATGTTCCTAGCATGCTAATCTAGGTCTGCCCAAGTTTTATTTGAAATCTGACAATGTTTGGATGTCGATTTGCAAAGTTATTGTCGCCTCTAATGGTGGTTTACTGTAGCAATCCGGGAATTAGCTTGTTAATGGATTTTCGATGTTTTATCGCGTTTGATTCTTCGAGATTCATGCGATTAGTATTCCGAGCAACATCTAAGGTTTACATGCTTAATTGGGTAAGTACTTGAATTTCACCATGTTTAGTTAGCTGCTAATCTTGCGGTGTACTCAGCATTTAATTTGCAAAGCATGTTTTACTTATACATATATGTATTATAAATATGTAGGCTTTATGTGTGGCCCAACCCTATGTGAGGCTTGTGGTTGAATCAAGGGAGTCATGCCCCTTGGGATGTTTAGATAATTGAATGGGCCGAAGGTGTGCCATTGCTTATGTATGTTGTAATTGTGTGGATGGGGGGTGTGCCCCTTTGTAGAATTGCTATTGACGGCAGTGGATGCCGTCGTAATGCCGAAATTTGAATTGAGATGTTTGTTTACGGCCTACGTTGCCGTTGTTGTGGTAGATAGATCTGTAACTGCTTTAGACCCCTTGCTATGTTTACCCTCTTGTAAGCTTGAGGCTATGCCTAGCCCTGTATTATGTATGACATACTGTTGCATGCCCTGTTCTATTAAATGTGCGCGTGAACATTGCATGCATTTGCTTGCATTAGAAGCATTCAGGCTAGGTGGTAGGCGATGGATTCGATCGTCGATCCGGGGTTCTCGGGTAGCCCGGATCTAGCCCTAGGACCGTGGATGGGTAGCAAGGATTAGGGTGCGATTGTAATGCTGACCGATTATTTTATAATTCGAGGATTATTATGTAGTCGGATTGGAATATTATGTTGATCGAGGTTTTAGAGGTCGTGTCGGCCTCGAGCCGAGTGTTGAGGTGTAGCAGGTATCCGGTTCCTTGTCTCTTGGGTAGATTGTGTGCCTACTCAGCGGTGTTGGTTGCCCGTCTAGCAGTGTTAGGTTCCTGCTAGTGAGATGGCAGTGCTGGTTTCCTGCCTCGCTGAGGGTGACCCAGTATGTGACCAGTTTGGATGAAAGACCATGACTAAGGTCTCCCTTCAAAGACACGTTGTGAGGGCCCGTCCCTCTAACCTGGCTCGATCGCGTGGGTCGAGAGCCGGTTTCCTGTTGGTTTGGTTCCGTGTCGGGCACGATCAGGCGATCGTGTGGCGGTTTGGTCCCCGGGGGCATTTTGGTAAATATGCCCTCTGGTGGTCGGTTTCACACCCGCGTTGCACCCATGGCCTTGGATTGATGTATGTGTTTGATTAGAATCTCTAGAGTGCGTCCGATCAGAAGATCGGAGCTCGATCGGGAAAGATCGAATCGGACGGCTGAGATAGATCCGGATTTTCTATACAAGCCCTGTCCCTTTCTTCTCTTTCTTTCTCTTCTCCTGTCGTTTTCTCTCCTTCTCTCTCTCCTTCGGCTGAGCTAGGGCTCGGAGACGCGGCTTTCGAAGTGCGAATCTTGGCGGCTTGACTGGTTGGACGCGTGGAGGAGCTACCCTACTTGCTCAAGTAGGTGTTTCTACCTCGATCTTAGGATCGGGTTCTCCTAGGATAGATTTATTGCACTTTCGCTGTAGGGATACATGTTAGAATGCTTTGTAACTCTTTGCATGTGTAGTGTAGCTCATTCCCTGTTTTCCTATGTTGCAAATTCGGTATTCTAACGGTTGGTTTTCGTATTATCGCCGTTTTGTCGGTTTTCGTCCATTTGGACCTAGATAGGAGATTTAACCGTCAAAAACGTGATTTCTTTATACCATTAGATTCTCCATCAATAACTACACTTGCTTGCAAAATTTCATTAACTTCCAACTTGATTTGATCCTTGAAATCCAAAAATTTGGATTTCCGGCACTGTTCTAATGAACTATGCCTAAGGCTCGACGGTCGATCGGTGCATCGACCGTCAAGTATTGATTTGCTCTTTCCGGGCCTGACGGTCGACCATCGGATCGACCGTCGTATCGTCCGTCAGGATCTGTCGGGATTTTGGCTTCCCACGGTCGATGGGCCGATCGACCGTGGGCTCCCTCCCTTTTTCATCCTGCCTCACGGTCGACCGCCGCATCGTTCCTGAGGCTCTGTCCCGTTTTGGGCTCCCCACGGTCGATGGAATGATCGACCGTCGCCCCGATGGTTTTCCTCGTTTTGGTCCCACGGTCGACCGCCGGATCGACCGTGACATCGACCGTGGCCTCACAGTTGACCGTCGCATCGACCGTGGGCCCTTGAGCAGTGTTTTCTGGTTTTTCTTGGATGGCTTTCACTTGGGTTTGATAGCTAAACATGCTGGGAGATTTTTATGAGGTTTTCTTGAAGTTTTCAAGGGATTTCCATCGAGATTAAGGATTGAATCGCATGTTGTGTTCATCTGAGTAAATTGGTGATGTGGCCTGCTTTTAAATACATGTGTGGTTGGTATTTAATTGCTTAATTGTTTGCCTAGCCATTAGTTAGCTATGAGTGCTAGCTAATGTGGAATTGTGGAACCTTAGCCTCTTGCCGGCGAGTGCCGAGGGCTATTGTATATATGTTGAACTGATAATTGATGTTGTGGCATATAGAGACATCTAGGATAGATGTTTGTATAGATTCATACATTGTGTGCATTATATGCATTTGAGGTTAGGCGGACGATGGTTTGGGTCGCCGATCCGAGGCTCTCGGGTAGCTCGGATCTAGCCTTAGGGCCGTGGCTGGGTAGTTAGGAGTAGGGTGTGATCTTGTATCATCTGAATCTCTTGGTGTTGAGGATTTTGCGATAGTGGACTCTGATCAGTGTTTGAGGTTTAGAGGTCGTGTTGTCTTCCTAGGCTATGTCTTAAGGATGGGTGTCGATGTCCCTGACTTGGTCCCCAGGCAGTGGTTTCCTGCTGGGTAACGGTGATCCTACTGGTTCTGGTTCTCTCCTCCCAGCGTGTTGGTTGATGTTCCCAGCGTGGTCGGTTGAGAAGGGTAGGATCCCTTGGGGAGTCGACAGGGGTTGTGGGACCCCGTGGCATTCCTTAGGCTTGAGCGGGGAGGCAACGTTGTTGTTGTTTTCCTCCTTTCAGTGTGTCGTAGAGTAGAACCCTACTGAGCTTATCGCTCACTCCTACCCGGGCTGCGTTTGCAGGTGCAGGCGGCAGTTCTTCTTCAGTGGAGCCGGCAGGATCAGCCTTTGGCGGCGCGAGTACATCCAGAGGTGCTTGAGGTTGCTGGAGGATTATCTGTTGTACCTTTTTGATATATACATATGTGTTGTAAACATTTCGAGGATTTTGGGATCATGTATTATATCTTTACCTTGGAAGCATTCGAATGGAATTTTGTAACTGTACAACTTGATGTTATATGAATTGAATATCTGTTCACCTCTGGAATACAATTGTTTAAATTATCCGTCTTTTCCGCTTTGTATCGCGCCAATTGAAGATGAATAGTGATAGGAACCCTCACGACTCGTCCTGGATGGGTTTTCTGGGTCGGGGTGTGACACACGTGGTGGGGTTATGGGGCCCATGTGTACACCCAGCCTTTGCTTGAGGGCGACACTGTTGTGTTTCCTCCTTCCTTGTGTGAGTCGTAGTGTAGTCTCTGTCACGCTCCGACCCAGAAAACCCGTCCAGATCGAGGCGTGAGCATTGCATGCATTTGCTTGCATTAGAGGCATCAGGCTAGGTGGTAGGCGATGGATTCGATCATTGATCCAGGGTTCTCGGGTAGCCCGGATCTAGCCCTAGGATCGGGGTTTGGGGTAGTCGAGGATTAGGACGTGATTGTCATCAATGATTATGTTTGATATTATTCGAGGATTATTAGGTAGTCAGACTGGAATATTGTTGTTGAGGTTTAGAGGTCGTGTTGTTTCTCCAAGGCCAAGTGCTAAGGATGGATGTCGATGCGTTCCCTGACATGTGTGTCCCCGCGAGAGATGGTATGACTGGGCAGGGTGGTACATGGACAGGAGCCTGTAGTCTTTGTTTCCTCTCGTTTGTTCTTGGGTAAGGGTGATCCCGCATGGTACCGTTCCCCTGTTGGTGCTTAGGGTGATCTTGGTAACATGTTCAAGAGAGAGGTTCATGACGGGAGCCCTTGGGACATCAATAGGGTTATGGGACCCTTGGCATTCCTTAGACTTAGGCGGAGAGACAACACAGTTGTTGTTTTCCTCCCTTCAGTGTAACGTAGAATAGCGTAGAACCCTACTGAGCTTTGTTGCTCACTCCTACTGAATCGGCGATGCAGGTCGATGCAGTCCAGGTTATTGGATCTCCGATGAGTTTGGTGCCCATGTTATTGGATCTCCGATGAGTTTGGCGCCCCTGTTCGTGGAGCTCCGGCGTGGTAAAGTGGAGAAATCGCTAGAGTTATTCGTCAACTTTGAAATCCAAAGCTCCGACGAGTTCGATCGGTGCCGTGAAAGAGCATGATGTTATGCTCTTTTTGTATCAACTAATATAATATATATCAATCAAATACAAAATCAACTAATACTGTATTAGTTGATACTAAGTAACTAAACACTACTACTATATCAATCATCAAAACGCTCCTAAATAAACCATGCAAGGCTACTCAGCTCAAACTCCTCCACAGCTCTCTCTGTCTAATCAATATTACTGACTATTTACAAAATAGAAGTCCAAGTCAGCTGGTCTGTCCACGAAAAAGAGTACGTTCCCATCTTTTCAATGACTATCACAAAGACCACAATGCACCGAAGAGAACGGATCGGGTTGAAAACCGTGCCTGGATCGGATCGAATTATTTTACGAGAGAGTACGGCTTCGGACTGCATATGACATAGGCATGCACTTTTATCCTATTTCTAATTAAATAAGATCAATTACACGCATGCATGCCTCGATCCATGTGCGTAAGCATTGGAGAATTATTTACTATATTATTTTTCTATAGTAAAAAATAAAATAAAATTCTATAGTTCCGTTGCGCTATTCAAAAGTTACCTCAATAGGAAATTTTAAATTATATATATATACACCAAATGGCTCACAGAGAAGAAAACAAAGACTTGAGAGACCCAAGACCCTTCTAGAATCCAAATTATGCAAGCCTGGCCGAACCAGCTACTAATAAACCCACGCCCGAACCCAACAACCCAATACTCGATACCGCCCGCCTCCTACGACTACGCGTAGCACTACCGCCGAACCTAGCAGTCCACCCGTCAAGAGAGAGAAGCGAGAGGGGCCGGCGACGACGATGATGACGATGATGACGATGATGGCGAGCGACAAGGAGGTGGGAGGAGGAGGAGGAGAGGGGATGGCGACGACGAAGGGCATAGAGGATTACCTGTCGCTGGTGATGCTGCTGGCCGACCGGGTCAAGAAGGCCGTGAAGGAGGCGGGCTCCTCCGAGAACGAGTTGTGGGATGTGCTCAACCTGGTGGAGGAGCTCTCCGACGCCATCCGCAAGGTCTTCCGCCGGGTGGCCTCGACGCAGCACCCTTACGACTGCCCTATCCGGAGGATTCTTGATGAGGCGTCCAAGGGCCTCGAGCGAGCCCTCACCGTCGCCCGCCGACTCCGCCGGGCGGGGTTCTTCCGGCGCGTCGTTACGATCACCACTGGGACATCCGACTTCAAGAAGGCCAGCGGCCTGCTTGAAGCCTCGGTTACGGACCTATACTGGCTGCTCTCCATCTTCCCTTCCTCGGAGGATGACGACAGGGACGAGGATGACGACGGCGTGTGCGCCACTCTGCCCCCCATCGCCGGCACCGATCCCATGCTCGCCTACGTCTGGAGCTGCGTTGCCGCCGTCCAGATGGGCTGCGACGCCAGTGACCGTGCGGAGGCGGCCCATAACTTGGCTAACCTCGCTCTGGACAATGATCGGAAGAAGGACATCATAATCGGGGAGAAAGGTGTCCCGCCGCTGCTCGCCTTGCTCAAAGATAGCCGATCCCTTGAGGCCCAGCTCGCCGCCACCCTCGCGCTCTCGGAATTGGCTACTGAAAAGGAGCGCGTCGGTATCCTCCTTGCCGAGCAGGCGGTGCCGGTGATCGTAGAGACGTTGGGGAAGGCGCCAATGCGTCTCCAGATTAAGCTGGCCCGGCTGATATCGAGGATGGCATTCTACAACGAGCTTGCGCAAGAGGAGTTCGCACGGGAGAACGCCATCCGTCCTCTCGTCTCGCTCCTCACCTTCGAAGTTCCCCTTGACATCCCAAAGCCCGCCCCCAAGAAACCAACCAGCATCCACACTATCGTCCAGATCAATCGCGACCTAGCGATCAACTCCGATGGCAGCGGTAGTGGAAGCAGCCGTGGGAGTTCGTCATCTCGGGACCATGTCCACCAGCGCAAGGAAAAAGAGAACGAGACCCCCGAGACGAAGCTGCAGCTCAAGATCGCCTGCGCCGAGGCCCTCTGCAGCCTTTGCAAGGTTTGCGTCTCCAACAGCCGCAAGATCACCGAGACCAAAGGCTTGTTTTGCCTATCCAAGCTCATCGAGAAGGAGAAGGGGGAGCTCCAGTACAACTGCCTCCTGACCATCTTTGAGATCACCGCCGTGGCTGAGACGGATGCTGACCTCCGCCGGTCCGCTTTCAAGATGACCTCCCCAGCAGCCAAATCAGTCGTCGATCAGCTCTTGAGGTTAGTGGATCAGAGGAGCAGCCCTTCTCTCCAAATCCCAGCCATTATGGCAATTGGGTCTTTGGCTCGCACATTCCCTGCTAGAGAGACCAGGGTCTTGAGACCTCTCGTCGAGCAGCTTGGGCATTGGAAACCGGATGTTGCAGCCGTGACTGCACAGGCATTGGCAAAGTTCGCAGGTTCTGAGAATTTCCTCTGCGAGGAGCATTCTAAGGCAATTATTGAATTTGGTGGCGTGCCACTGCTGATGAACCTGCTACGAGCAGGTGAGAAGACACAGTTGCCCGGACTGATCCTGCTCTGTTACTTGGCATTGCATGTGGGGAGCAATGAAGCTCTGGAACGTGCGAAGACATTGAACACTCTTGAATCAGCGGCTCGTACTGCAGTGGCACAGGATAGTTATTTGAGGGAGTTGCTTCCAAAAGCCATTTACAATCTTGAACTTTACCGGGTCAAAACTCAGAGAGATAGATTCACTAGGACTTCTTCCATCTCTCGTCCACTTTCTACTTTCAACTGAATGATTGAGTTACAACTTATGGACTTTTCATTGGAGATTGGTCGACGAGAGGATATGTCACGGCGAGGTGATCATGACTATCTGAATATAGGAACCCATCTGTCATCTATGGATTCCAAGGCCCTGTCTTGCTGATCATATCATCTAACCTTGGTTCTGTCGATGGAGGAGTGAAATTCTTCCTGCAACTCACGTCTCTTTGTTTATAGAAGCTATCTTTTCAATCCGTTACATTTCAAGAAAGTATCAATTTGTATAGAATTGCACGAGCTTTATTGGAGTAAATTGACTTGGTACCAAAGCTAATCGTGATTTGTTCTTATTTGTTAGAGCTTGTACATTTCGTCAGCTCTCTATGAAGTAAGTCACTTATGTTATCTTTCTTCAAAATGTCTTGGATGTTCATTTGGATTCCTTGATTCTGAACTGCGATACTCTGATACAAAACTAAACTGTAGAGTGAACACTAAATGTGGCAAATTGATTTCACTATTTCTATCCATATTTGTGTTTGTGTTAGTCATCTGACCTTCAAGCTGTCAACTATCGTTGCATGGCACATATCTTTTCAGTAATGCACATCATGAGTCGGTCTTTACTTTCACCTTTTTATGCTGTAACGAGGCTGTGGATCATAAATTGAGGGTCTCGATCCAATGTCCTCTGTCTTGTATTTGTTGAGAGATATTGTCAAAATTTTGCCGCGCGATGTATGTTTGTCTGCTCTTCAAGGACCTGGATGTCAAACCATGGAATAACCTGATCAATCCACTGCTGCCGGAACAGAAATCTGCTTGTGCAACTTCAACAAGGTGCGCTCTCTATTTAAAGTTAATATCATATATATATGTGTGTGTGTTCTCATAAATATCTACATAAGAATCATGATACTGCTGTTGTGAACCAGAACTTTGTGGATCGGTGTAATATCTAGGTCTTACTTTTGAAGAGCTTAATTTTAAGAATCGACATGTGTTAATCGAGCAATCATATCGATTTTGGTGTGAAGGGGGTGAGGTTTGTTCTGCTTTTTATCCACATCGTTCACATTAACTGAAACACAACAGGAGTTGTAGAGAGGTAACAGCTTTTCATTTCCATTAGGAGATTCTTCCCCTTTTCTGCATGAGTTGCAAGTGGAGGCTAAATCTCCTCTTTAATCTCTCTGTTCTGATTCCCTAATCCCCCATATTCCAAATGTTTACCTTAGTCTGATAACTGCAAAACAACACGTGCGCCATGTCCTAGCTTTTGCCATTTACTGACAAATCCCAGGATGAAGCTTCAATTTGGAACTCAATTGTTTATCCATAAATTCTGTAAAGTAGGTTAGTTGAGCTACATATGGAGAAGATCAGCTAAAAGGTTTATTTGACAACTTCCAGCAACCATGAAGATCGAATGAAATCTTATTACTTCAATATGATTTAGACATGAATGTGGAAGCATGGGCGTAGTATTTTGCTAGAACTGTGGCTTTATGCAGTACTTTGACGATCTAGTCCAGGTGCAATGATCCAAAGTCTGTTCTCAAATGAAAGAATCTAGGCCTTTTGGTGACTCAAGAAGCTATGGTTTGTACGTCACTATGACTGCTTACTAGAACCTCTATCGAGGGTTTTAGATCATCACGAGCATAATTGGAGCATACTGGCTTATGCAAACATATGCAGTTTGACTTCTGTTGCCAACATCTTATTCTCTTTTAAAAAACTGACGAATTGAAACACGACCACCCTGTACTACCTTTAAGATGCATGATTCATGACAAGGTTAAAATACTGGTATTAGAAAAACAATATACTTCCTTTTGTGTAGATTCTTTCACTGAGTTTCACGATCATGGCACTGATTCATTGTTTCTGAGTTTCATGATCTGGTAGTCAGAGCATTCTCTACACAGGAGTTTATGATCTACATATGCTGCTTTTCTTGCTCATTAGTATCGATACGTCTTGCATTTTCCTATATGCAGACTTAAATCCTAAGCAAGCTTGTTAAAGATTGAGCTCAGATAAGAAATTTGTGGTTTGAAATTTTCCTTCAGTGGAGTGCACTGCTCGAGTCATAAGCAAGCTTGTTAAAGATTTGTTGAAGTCATGCATTTATGAATACAATGTTCTAATCCATATGTCAATTTTGGTTTTCTTACCTATGAAAAGTCACCTAGGAAGTTTCCGATCATCCTGAGAACATACATCATCCATCAGAATTACAGTTGGCTTCATATGCTAATGGTATCTTTGATGGGAATTGGCAGATTACTGTCATTACGTTTTCAAACTGAAGTCTTTAGACATTTAATGTGGATATAGAGTGAAGTCAAATCTGAAGTTGTTTCAGAAGATATTGTGTGTGGAATGAAAGTGTCCAAGTTATAAGCTTACTTTTCTCAGTTTTGAAGAAAAATTCTCGTTCTAGTTAATAATCCACTAATACATTCATTATTTTGCAGGTAAATGTGGTAGTAGTTGAATGAAGTTGCCCCTTTTGGTTAACAATGTGCGAGAAAAGCAGTAAAAGGGCTTTCTTGTATGGAAATTTATTTGCAGGCTAGAATGTTATATGCTTGTTCTTGTGACACAAAGCGTTTGTCCATTTGTTTGGTAACAAATTGTGTCAAAAGATGTATCTCCAAATGCATGCTTGTTTTTCTTGCCTTAATAAGGATGAGAACAGTGAATGCTGACTAGAGAATTGAAGATCATAAATCAAACGGAACCTGACATAAGTTCATTCTGGGAAGTAACTGATATCTGATTATTCTATTGGGCCCTTAATGACATGGGTGAATAGGAATCGGAAAAAGGATTAAATTCTTCTTTGCTTCTCCGCGTGGTGCATTTTTGCTAAAAAATCAAATGAGTAACGCCGAAAGCAAAACCATCCCCTATTCTGCAAGTGTTCTAATAAGGTTGTGAAACCACCTTTCCTTAGACAATTTTTCTATTTTGTGAGTAGCAATAATTTCTTAGGAATCCTTATTTGTAAGCCATACCAGCGAAGCAGAAGGCGAGATAATGTTTGGAGACCTATGAGACCATGATCGTCGTATTGAGATTTAAGACATAGAACAAAGGTGATGAAGAAGTTTCATAGCTCGGAAAGCGACGATGGTTATGGAGGAGTTTACTATTTGGATGAAGCTTGGGGGGGGGGGGGGGGGGTGGTGTTGGGGTTAAGTAAGGAGATCATTTTTTGTTTTCATTTTCATGAAAACAGAAAACGGGATTGAAATCCTATTTGGTTCTTAGTTGCGAAAACGTTTTCTGAAAAATGTAAACAGTGTTTTCTAGGAAACATGAAAAAGTTATTACATTGTTTTCCGTTTTCACTGGAAACGGAAAATGCCAACCCCTCTCCCCCCATCACGACCCATCTCCATCTCTCATCCGATGGGCATTACAGCGAGGATCTGTCGATGTCTCTCGCAAGCGCATGATCTCATCTATCCGCTGTCGGAGCCGCTGGCAGCCAATATCCATGCTCCGGCCGCCCTCGTCGCCATCCAAGCCCACCACCACGCCACCTTCTTCGCTGTTCACACTGCCCCAAGCATCTCCTGTCACACCCCGACCCAGAAAACCCATCCAGGACGGGGCGTGAGGGTTCCTATCACTATTTACATCCAACTGGCGCGATACATTTGCGGAAAAGAATAGTTAAACTTAAACAATTTAAACTCCAGAGGTAAAGCTGTAATCCAATTCATAAATACATCAAGTTGTACTGTTTAAACATCTGATACAATTCTTATCAAACTCCTCCAAGGGAAAGATATAATACAAACAATCAAAAAATCCTCGAATATGTTTATAGTATACAAAACTATCAAAAAGTACAATAGTCGTCCTGCAGCAACCTCAAGCGCCTCTGGAAGAAGTCGCGCCGCCAAACACTGATCCCGCTGGTTCTACTGCGGAAGAACTGGCGCCTGCACTTGCAAACGCAGCCCGGGTAGGAGTGAGCGATAAGCTCAGTAGGGTTCTACTCTACGGCACACTGAAAGGAGGAAAACAACAACGGTGTTGTCTCCCCGCTCAAGCCTATGGAATGCCACAGGGTTCCACAACCCCTGTTGATGTCCCAAGGGCTCCTGCCATGAAACCTCTCTCCTGAACAAGTCACTAGGAGCCCACGGAACAGTAACATGCAGGATCACCCCTACCCAAGCAGGATTCCCATGCCTTAGGGACCCACGTCGGGAACGCATCGATATCCATCTCAGAGCTTAGCCTTGGGAAGACACCACGACCTCTAAACCTCAAAACAATGATCATAGTCAACTACCTCAAATCCTCAATAACATAAGATTCCAATTGTACAATCACGCCCTAATCCTTACTACCCAACCACGATCCTAAGGCTAGATCCGAGCTACCCGAGAGTCTCGGATCGGCGATCAACCCATCGCCCGCCTAACCTAATATGCCTCTAATGCATACAGTACATAAACCTATGCAAACATCTATCCTAGATGTATCTATATGCCACGAGATCAGTTATAGGTTCAACAGTTATACAATAGCCCTCGACACTCGCCGGCAACGGGCTAAGGTTCCACAATACCTCGTTAGCTAACACTCATAGTTAGCTAACGGCTAGGAAAGCAATAAACATTTAAACTACTAACCAACCAAATATTTAAATGCGAGTAAACACCGCAAATTCGTCAAAGAGGTTAAACTCTCGGTTCAATTCCCAATCTCGATAGAAATCCATTAATATCCCGTGAAAACAACGTGTATGCTTCCTAACATGATTGGATATCTATCATGAATGAAAACCAATCAAAGGAAACCAGAAAACACAACTCAGTGGCCCACGGACGATGCGACGGTCGATCCGACGGTCGATCGTGAGGCGGAATAGAAAAGAGAGGGAGCCCGCGGTCGATCGGTGCATCGACCGTGGGAGACCAAAAACGCGACAGAGCCTGATGGTCGATGCGACGATCGATCCGACGGTCGACCGTCAGGCCCAAAAGAAGCGTATCAACGCTTGACGGTCGATCCGCCGATCGACCGTCGAGCCTAATGCACAGTTCTTCAGAATAGTGTCGGAAATCCAATTTCTTGGATTTGAATGATCAAATATTGTTGGAAAATAATGAAACTTTACAGGCATGCATAATAAATGATGGGGAAGCCATTGGTGCGAAGAAAACACGATTTTGATGGTTAAATCTCAAATCTAGGTCTTAATGGCCGAAAACCGACAAAACGGTGATAATACGGGAATCATACTATAACACTCATGTATTGAACTACACAACATTCTATCATGTACTCCTACATCGAAAACACAATAAACCTATCCTAAGAGAACCCGATCACAAGATCGAGGTAGAAACACCTATTTGATCAAATAGCACAGCTCCTCCACGCGTCCAACAATTTCAACCGTCAAGATCCACTCCTCGAAGCTCGCGTCTCCAAGCCCTAACTCAGCCGGTTGGAGAGAGAAAGAGAGAGAGAGAGAGACAACGACAGGGAAGGAGAAAGAAAGAGAGAGAAAGGGATAGGCTATATATAGAGATCAGAACCGATCTCGGACGTCCAATTCGATCTTTCCCGATCGAGCTCCGATCTTCCGATCGAATGCACCCTTAAGATTCTAATCATTCACATACATCAATCCAAGGCCGTGTGTGTAACGCGGGTGTGAAACTAACCACCATGGGGCATATTTACCAAAATGCCCCTAGGGCTAAAAACCACAATACGATCGCCCGATCGTACCCGACGCTGAATCAAACCAACAGGAAAACGGCCCTCGACCCACGCGGTTGAGCCAGGTCAGAGGGACGGGCCCTCACATCTCCATCGCCGTCCAAGCCCACCACCATGACCCCACATGTGAGGACATGTCCCTCTACTCCTGGGTCGACCGGCTGGGTCGGGCCCGTGGCTCGTTTGCTTGTTTTGCGTCAAGCGCATGATCTGGTGGATCACATTGTTTCTTGGGCCGCAAGGGCAATTTGGTAAATTGTACATTGTCGGTTTGTTTCACACCCGCGTGTGCACACACTGACCGTGTTTGTGTTAATGTTTGATTAGAATGGTTAGGTGGACCCGGGATCGGAAGATCCGGGCTTGGGCTCATGTTTTAGCCCAAGTCTGACTTTCTGAGCGAAATGGATCGATCTTCCGTTGCTAAGAAGATCGATCTTTTTGCGCCAGAAAGTTAAGTCGGTTCGTCATGAAAGATCGATCTCTTCTTGAGGAAATATCGATCTCTCATAAGGCGGTTCGTCCGTCTATAGAACGAACGAGACCCCCTTCTTTGATTCTCTTTTCAAATCTGCGTTCTTGAGTTGAGATTCGGTTGGATTTGGAGAAGATTGAGGACGATCCAAGGCTTAGCAGCTGGGATTGAAGCTGCTCTAGTCTAGGTAGGGATCCTACCTACTTGTTTTTCCGGATTTGTGAGTTTTGAGCTTGGCCGTGATTTGTTTTGCTTAGATATGATTATGTACATGTTTGTTTTCAATCAAAGCATCGATTTTGGACTCGTGGTCCTTCGTACTACCAGATCTTAAGGTTTTGTGGGATTTGGTGGAGTTTTTTGACGGTTTTTTCCCATTGAACCCATTCATATTGAGCTTTCCTTAAGAAAGATCGATCATTTGTGGGACGGCATCCCTAGCCCGTGTAGGATCGATCTCCTGGTAGAGAAGATCGATCTTTTCTTGGCAGGCATAGACGGGGTCCTGGGTCACGAGGAAGATCGATCCTTCTGGTGGAGAAGATCGATCCTTCTGGTGGAGAAGATCGATCCTTTTTTGCTTGACCGGGACGAGACCTCCCAAGCACTAAGCAGATCGATCTTCTCTAGTGGGGAGATCGATCTCCTTGGTGGCTGAGAGGCATTTTCAATGGTTTTTTGCCCGCGGGGCTTCGTATATGTGGTTTTTCTTTACCGTTTTATAACTTGTACATATTCTTGAGCATGTTAGCCCCATAATGGTAGTGGTGAACCGGGAGAGCGATGACACCCGGGATGTGTAGTTTAGCACGTTGTATTGTTATACCTGTTTGTCGGGGTTACTTCATGTAACATGCTGTCTTTTGTGGAGTAGTTGCGGTTGGTGGGGTTACCACTGCAACAGTTCCTTAGTCTGTATTTGTTGTTCACTATCCCGGGCCGGCAGGGTGCCGAGCCAAGACCATGTTTATTTATCGTCACATATGTTTGCATGCTTATCTGCTTTCCTGCGTGTGTTCATAGCATGCATCTTGTTGTGCATTAGCTGCATAATGATAGGGCATGGGCGATCTGTGGTATTTCCGTACCGAGGCTTGGAAGCTCGGATTTAGCCTTAGGACCGGGGCTGGGCAGCTTGGTCCAGGTTTGAATGGTTGTGTTCAGTCGATTCAATGATAGGCCTAGATGACTTGAACACTCGTTGATTGATGATTTAGAGGTCGTGTCGGCCTCGAGCCGGGTTCTGAGGTGTAGCCGGTGTTCGGTTTCCTTGTCTCTTGAGTAGAGGGTGTGCCTACTCAGCGGTGTTGTCTGCCCCACTAGCAGTGCTGGTTTCCTGCTTGTGAGATGGCAGTGTTGGTTTCCTGTCTCGCTGAGGGTGACCCAGTATGTGACCAGCTAGGTTGGAAGACCATGACTGAGGCTCCTCATAGACACGCGGTGGGGTTATGGGGCCCCTGTGTACACTCAGACCTTGCTAGAAGGCGACACTGTTGCGTTTTCCTCTTCCTTCTGTGAGTCTTAGTGTAGTTTCCCTGTTGAGCTTAGTTGCTCATTCCTACCCGGGCTGCGTTTTGCAGTTGCAGGTGCATGCGTTAGCTCCTCTTCGGTGGCCCCTACCGGACAGTTGGTTGGCGGTACGACGGCGCCTAACGGAGTTTGAGGAGTGGTGATCTTTCTGCTTTCAGAACCCTTGTATAGCTATCCTCCTATGAGAGTGTATAAATGTTTGTACATGATTTCCTCTCTTTGAGGTTTTATAGATTGTACTTTGGATTTATAATCTTGGCTAAATTTTCAATTAATACCCTGTAGTTTGACCCATATTTTTATGTGGTCCTTACATTTTAAAAAGTTGCAATATAGACACTCAAATTTAAGAATCTCTCTTATGTGGTCCGCCACGTCAGCTTCCGTCGAACGTCATCAACCAGCTAACGGCAAACTAGCACGCGTGGCCCATTTTTATCCACGTGGCCATTTTTAAATATATTTTTATCCACGTCAGCTTCTCCCTCTTCTCTCTCTCTCTTCTCCCTCTTCTCTCTCTCTTCTCCCTTTCTCTTTTCCGACCAGCTCACCATCAAGCTGCCGACATCGCCGTCCCCCGATGTCGCCGTCCCACCTCCATCCCAGCTCCATCCGAGCTCACCTCGGATCCATCCCGCCGTCGCCGTCCCGATCTTGTCGTCGTCGTCCCGACATCGACGTCCTAGAGATTGGACGAGGTGGTGATGGGTTTGGTGGCAATCTCGCCGACCCACCTCCATCCCAGCTCCATCCCGCCATCGCCAACCCGATCTCGCCGTCGCCGTCCTGATCTCGCCATCCTGATCTCGCCATCCCGAGCTCGCCGTCCCGAGCTTGATGTCCCGATCTCGTCGTCCCGAGCTCGCCGATCCCGATCCCGAGCGCTCGCCGTCAGTCGCCGATCGGCCGATCCCGTTGCGTCGCCTCCTCTTCTTCGCGATGCCATCCGATCCCGTCGGATCCAACGCGAGGTCGCCGCCAAGCCCATCGCCAAGCACGTCGTCGGTCCTATCCTCCGAGCTCTGAGCTCCATCCCATCCTCCGAGCTCCATCCCGATTCCATCCCACCTCCATCCCGGATCCATCCCAGCTCCATCCCATCCTCCGAGCTCCATCCCGGGTCGCCGCGGATCCGCACCTCCATCCCAGCTCGCCACCGTTCGATCCCGTCGTCCCCAACTCCATCCCATCCTCCGATCCCCATCCCCATCACCCCCAACATCCACCCGAACGCCATCACGACCTCCGACGACCTCCGACCTTCTAACCTCCTCCATGGCGATGATGCCCCTTGCAGGGAGGCCGACGAGTTCGCCGCCGCCTTCGAAGAGGCCATCGAGCTGATCGTCTGCCGGTTTCGGAAGAGAGAAGAGGGAGAAGAAAGAGAGAAGAGGGAGAAGAGAGAGAGAGAGAAGAGCGAGAAGAGAGAGAGAAGAGGGAGAAGTGATGTGGATAAAAATATATTTAAAAATGGCCACGTGGATAAAAATGGGCCACGCATGCTAGTTTGCCGTTAGCTGGTTGACGACGTTCGACGGAAGCTGACGTGGCGGACCACATAAGAGAGATTCTTAAATTTGTGGGTATGTATTGCAACTTTTTGAAATATAAGGACCACATAAAAATATGGGTCAAACTACAGGGTACTAATTGAAAATTTAGCCTATAATCTTTAAGCTTGAGATTTCTATAATTTTTAGAATTTTTAATTGAGGGTGTTTAATGAATTGTTTAGGGAGACCGATAGGTTAGAGGGAACTCTCGCCATAAATTTCGCAGTTAGTTAGGTTCCGGTTCGCGTTCCCGGCCCGGTTGGGCTTTCGCGGGTTGGGGCGAGACACCACACCACCTCCTTCGCTGTTCAAGCCACCCCAAGCAGCTCCATCACCGTCCAAGTCCACCACCACCCACGCTAGCCCAAGCATCTCAAGGCGGCGATCGCCATTACCCACGACTCCGGGCCTCGGTCGCCGTTCCAGTCCATCAAGCCCTCGTCGTTATTCCAGTCCACCAAGCCCTCGTCGCTATCAAGCCCACCACCACTTCTTCGCCGTTCACGCCATGCATCGCCACGACTCCGAACCCCGATCGTCGTTCCACTCTATCAAGCCTCGTCGCCGTCAAGCCCACCACCGCCTCTTCACCGTTCACGCTGCGCATCGCCGCCTCCGACGATCGCCACGACTTCGACCCCAATCCCTATTCTACTCCGCCAAGACACAGATCATTTAAAACATTACATGTTAAATATACTTTATTTTCGTCTTTTAACTTAGAATCCTCTTACGTTTTAGTTACAAAACATACCATTTTATGTTACTCAAAGCCCTAAAGTTTAAATAAAATAAGGCTATTTTTGTTATTCAAAGCCCTAAAGTTTAAATAAAAACATAAAGTGGCCTACTTTGTCAATTAATAAATAAGTGAATTTAATACATAGAAAACTTCAATGTACAAAAAACTATAAAATAGGGCACAGATCATTTAAAACATTACATGTTAAATATACATTATTTTTGTCTTTTTACTTAGAATCCTCTTACCTACAAAACATAGCATTTTATGCTACTCAAAGCCCTAAAGTTTAAATAAAATAAGGCTATTTTTGTTATTCAAAGCCCTGTTCCACTCCACCAAGCACCCCGACCTCCTTCCCCAACCACCTCCGACGCCGGCCTCCTTGTTTCCACCATCTACTACGCCGCAACGGACGATCCAGTCCGATGGATCGAGTCCTTAGGCCCAGACGACCCCTTCTCTGTGGGTCCCAACCTCCGGCAATCCTCTCTCACCGCTGATCCAAGTTCGGCAAGTCACATCTGATGCAGGACCAAGGGCGGACCTGACCGAGTCCGATCCGGAGCAGCTTCCGAGGCGATCCGGACGCATTCAGACCCCATCCATTCGACTGAGATCTTTGGATGGCCATAACTTTTGATCCGGGTGTCCGATCGGGGTGTGCGACCAGTCGAAACGACCGGGTCGACGAGCCCGTCATTAATCATCAGAGATCTTTGATCTCTCCATGACTGATCGTCAAATCATCAAATTCCTTTTCCTTTGGTCTTAAATCTCAGTTTTAGTGAAAACTTTCCTTTTTAGGCAGTTTTATCGGTTTCTATTTTTGGCAGATTTCCTATTTCTAGTAGGATTATAAGTTCCGGTTTAATTCCGGATTTGATATTTGAATTAGGCTAATGATGTTTGAGTCCATGTTTGAGTTGGGTTGATCTTTCCTTAAACCTATAAAATGAGGCCTAGGGTTTGTAAATAGTCAGTTTTGGTTGATGAATAAAATAGGATTTTTGGTTTCTTCCTCTATAGAAATCTGGTTATCTCTCCCATAGAGAGTTTGGTTGTCTCTCCCATTGAGAGATCCACGTTTACCCTGCGCCAACATCCCTTCGATTTGCTTCCCCTTTTCCACCCCTTTTCCAATCCAATCAGACGATCTGAGCCGTTCAGATCTGATCATGCTCGATTCCAGCCGATTCCAGCCGTCCAGATCTGAATACATACTTTGTTAAATTCTAATTTATACTATTTTGCTAAAATTAAGAGTTAAACTTATGTATTTATGAAAAAATTATTACTATAATATATGAATATATACTTATATTAAAAGAAATTATGAGATTCAATGGTTTCAAAATAGTAATTACAAAAAGATATGAAACTCATATACTAATGATTTATAACATACATAAATATAAAATAAATCATAATAACTAGCTTATAAAATTAAACCAAGAAAACAAAAATTACACTCACAAACCAATTATATATGCATGTTTTCATTTTCAGAAAATAGTTTTCAACATTTTAAACCAAACACGTTTTCATATTTTCAATTTTATAAAATGAAAACAGAAAATAAAAACTTAAATTGAAAATATGAAAATGTTTTCCAAACCAAACAACCCCTAAGCTTTTCCAATAATTACGTTTTTCAAGATAGACAAAAAGTTTTGTAAATAAAGCCTGTGATTCTTTTATAGTACATTAAATATGCCACTCTCCACACTGCAATAATGAGCTCTATGCATTTTAGAAGAGAAATTATAAAGGAGAAACTTGACAAAGGAAAATAAAAATAATCTATTTTAAAAGAAAAACATAAAGTGGCATACTTTGTCAATTAATAAATAAGTGAATTTAATACATAGAAAACTTCAATGTACAAGAAACTATAAAATAGGGCACAAATCATTTAAAACATTACATGTTAAATATACTTTATTTTCATCTTTTAACTTAGAATCCTCTTACGTTTTAGTTACAAAACATACCATTTTATGTTACTCAAAGCCCTAAAGTTTAAATAAAATAAGGCTATTTTTGTTATTCAAAGCCCTAAAGTTTAAATAAAATAAGTTTAATATGAAAATTTTTAAAGAATTATTTACATATGTATCCCTGAAAACATATGAAATTACATATTTACCCTTGAAATATGATATATTACATATGTACTGTTATAAACATTGTTTAAATCCCAAAGTGTCCCCTGAGTTACTTCCACTCTAATCCAGTGGGAATATGCTTAACACCCTTAACAAAGGCATGTGAAATTTCCCCTTTACGATTAGCCTACTGTTAGCCATAAATATAGCCATTTGGGCGACCAATGGCAATTTCGTAAATATTGCCAATCAACCGATAAATACTTAAGTTTTGACACAACTGAAGTATTTTGGCCATAACTTTTACATCAAGTATCCAAATTGGACAATTCTTGAACCATTGGAAAGAGGACGAGAAGATCTACAACTTTTATGTTGACGAGATCTTCAAATTCCATCGTTCAGTATGCCAAACTGACAGTTGAAGTGACCAGTGGCAAAATAGTAAATAATGGACGAATTTGTTAATGTCATCGTCCAACTTTCCTATCGTCCAAAATGGACGATGATGTCATCGCCCAAAATGGACGATGTCGTCCAGATTTCTAGCGTTCATATTTACTAATAGGCCATTAGTGCAGTCTAAGTATTTTGACCATAACTTTCTCATCTGTTGTCCAAATTGGACGTTTCTGATACCGTTGGAAAGATAATTTGAAGATCTACAACTTTGATGTTCAACGTTTTCCCAGATTCCAAGGTTATCATCAGCAAAAATACAGCAAAAGACAGGAGGCGTTGTTTAGTGGCGGTTCCAGAGCAGTTTAGACCAGTTATGCAGTTCTGGTGGTTTCCACTTTCAGAGCAACAGTTGCAGCAACTGCAGAGTGGTTTCTTGGCAGTTTCCAAATCAGTTACCAGAAACTCTATAAAAGCCAAGAGAAAGAAGAAAAACAGGCCCCGGCCATCAAAGCAAACCAGTTTTTTATCTTTTTATGTAGTATTTTACATTTATCAATGTAGTCTTATTTATCTTAATAAGCCTTTTTCATTCCTTTAAATTCCTGCAACGTCCTTCATTTCTAGGAGTAGTGCTACACTAATGTCTTCCATAGGAGTAGAATTATCATATTTTCCTAGGAGTAGTGCTACCATATTTAATTTCCTAGGAGTAGATCTATAATTTCATAGGAGTAGATTTACTATAGAATTCCATTTTCCGCTGTCCATTTTCCATTTTTCAACCTCCATTTCCCATTTTCCATTTCCATTTTCCATTTCTATCAACTTCATCATCTACCAAAATTACTTCTTTGTACACTTCAACACCTCTTATTCGATCATTCGAAGGAGTAGAACTAAAAACCACAATCTCCTGATATTCGAATGTGGAAATAGATTTTGACCTTGATTACAGTCCCCGTCAACGGTCATAATTTCTATTCTAACATTTTTTGGCACGCCCGGTGGGACCTTGTGTTGAAGCTGTCAAAGAAGAAGGGACAAAATGAGAGAGAGCACTCTGGAAAAGCATATCTGACAGACATGGAGAACACCTGCGGCTCCGACAATGGTCTCCCGATCAGCGTCTACACGCCAGAGACGGCCAGCCCTCTTCTTCTTGGAGATCCCTTGTGGCCGGCGTCATCAGGGAGGACACCCCACCATTCGCTGCCTTTGCGCAGCAGTTTAGGGCGGTTCAAGCGGTTCAAGGCAGGAATGTCAAGGGGAGATCGTGCACGTGAAAACCGCAGCAGTTCAAGGCGGTTCAAAGCCATCTACCCCGCTTAACCCGTTGCCAGGGAAACCGCTCCACCATCCGCACCCTGTGCAACTACCTCCCCATCACCAACTCCGGTGGAAGGGTTTACTGCGGCATCGGCGAGTTCCAGTTCGCCAAGCAGATTGCCGCCGTACTTTTCTTCATCAGATAGAACATCTACTTCGTCGTCACCAACTCCGGCGGAGAGGTCTACGACAACGCCACCCTCTACCTCCACGATGAGGGAAGGTTCCATTTGGGCTCTCGGCATCCTCCTCGACCCAGTCCATTCCGATCGAGGCAGCGACGGTGACCACAACGGCAGCGGCCGAAGGGAAAGCCATCGGACGGCAACGATGGAAGTGGCAAACATCGAAAGGTTGATGGGTAAGCTGCTCCATCTTTCCCAGCGCCCCTCGACGCCCCAGCTTAGATCCTCAGGCAACGGCCTACCTCAAGCAAGCCCAAGTCCTTGTCGTCACTGCCATCCTCGGCCTCAAAGGTTCCATCGGTTGGGATGACGGACATTTGTCACAGTTGGGGGGGAAAAACAGAGCAATGCCAGGGTCATCACCTCCGTCTCCGGCGCGGTCTTCACTCGGCTGACCATGGGACGACGGCAGCGGCGGAAGGGAAAACCATGCCTAATTCCTCAGACCGCGGCTTCCTTCGAGCATCCCAGATCCCTCATTGCCGTGCCAACATCGGCCTCAAAGCTCCTATCACTTGGGAAGATGGCAACCTATGGCCGTTTGGGGGAGAATAGAGCAACGTCGGAGTCATCACCTCCGTCTCCGACGCGGTATGGAACAATGGCAGCGGCGGAAAAGGAAACCATCGGAGTGCTGGTGGTAAACAGAGCAAACAGGGGAGACTAGCTGCCGCATGTTCATCCTTTATCAAGTACCTCACGTCAGTCGGAAGACGAAGAAGAGGACCTAGATCGCCTCCCAAGCGGCTCTCACAGACCGTCATCTCTCGCCGCACTTTGCCTCGCCTCCCCTGCTCTCTCTCATCCCGGCCATCTTCCTGGTCGTCTACAACAGCGATTAGAGGAAAAACAGAGCACCCCTCGTCACTAACGTCAGCAACACTGGAATACTCCGTCTCCGACGTAGTGTTCACCCGGCTGGCCATGGGCACGCTCTGCGATCTGGTGGATCCAAGGCTGGTGTTCGCCCCCCTCACCCCTGGACTCCATCTCCATCCTCGTCACCCTTGCTTTTTTCACCACCCCGATCGTCGCCCATCGCGGAAGACGGGAAAAACGAGCATCACCCACTCTTGCCTGTCGTCCATTGCTCATCGCTCGTCGATGGCTATCGCTCAGATTCCTCATCGCTCAGCTTTGCTCATCGCTCGACGATGGCCATCGCTCAGTTTTTGTTCATCACCCATTGGTCGACGTCGAAGCTCATCGCTCACCTTTCTTCATCGACCATCAAAGACCATCACTCATCATCGTCGATGACCATTGCCCGTCGAAGCTCATCGCTCACCTTTCTCTATTGACCATCGATGACCATTGCCCAGCTTTAAACATCGCTCATCGACACCCATCGCGGAAGACAGAAAAGCAGAGCATCACCTCCATCATTCTTCATCGACGGCCATCGCTTGTTACTCGTCGCTCGTCGACGAACATCGCCCAAGCATCGGCCATTCTTCACCTCGATAAACCATTCTTCATCGGCCTACCTTGCTCTATCGGCTACCTCCCTCATCGCCCTTCCTTGCTTATTGCCAAGCATCACTCATCGTTCATTACTCATCACCCGTCGATGATCAATGCCCAGCATTACTCATTGGCCGATATCGGGCATTCTTCACCTCGATAAAACATTGGTCATCGACCAAAACTGAACGATAAACAATTGGTCATTGGCCAAAGCTGAGCGATAAAAATTGGCCATCGACCAAAGCTGAGCGTTAAAAATTGTTCATCAGCCAAAACTGAGAGATAAAGAATTGGTCATCGGCCAAAGGTTGATCAGGCATGAACTTATAAAAGTGATCGACCAATAATAGCAAATGGTCGACAAAGATTTTTGATTGAATGGCTAATAAAATGTCAACATGCCGATAAAATCGTCCAAAATTGATCGACAAAATCACCCAAATTGATCAACAGAATAAGGTCTTTACAAAAATAAGAATATTTTCATAAAGACCGGGGGGCAAAATGTTAGCCATAAATATAGCCATTTGGGCGACCAATGGCAATTTCGTAAATATTGCCAATCAACCGATAAATACTTCAGTTTTGACACAACTGAAGTATTTTGGCCATAACTTTTACATCAAGTATCCAAATTGGACAATTCTTGAACCATTGGAAAGAAGACGAGAAGATCTACAACTTTCATGTTGACGAGATCTTCAAATTCCATCGTTCAGTATGCCAAACTGGCAGTTGAAGTGACCAGTGACAAAATAGTAAATAATGGACAAATTTGTTAATGCCATCGTCCAACTTTCCTATCGTCCAAAATGGACGATGATGTCATCGCCCAAAATGGACGATGTTGTCCAGATTTCTATCGTTCATATTTACTAATCGGTCATTAGTGTAGTCTAAGTATTTTGGCCATAACTTTCTCATTTGAAGTCCAAAGTGGACGTTTCTGATACCGTTGGAAAGATAATTTGAAGATCTACAACTTTGATGTTCAACGTTTTCCCAGATTCCAAGGTTATCATCAGCAAAAATACAGTAAAAGACAGGAGGCGTTGTTTAGTGGCGGTTCTAGAGCAGTTTAGACCAGTTATGCAGTTCTGGTGGTTTCCACTTTCAAAGCAACAGTTGCAGCAACTGCAGAGTGGTTTCTTGGCAGTTTCCAAATCAGTTACCAGAAACTCTATAAAAGCCAAGAGAAAGAAGAAAACAGGCCCCGGCCATCAAAGCAAATCAGCTTTTTATCTTTTTATGTAGCATTTTACATTTATCAATGTAGTCTTATTTATCTTAATGAAGCCTTTTTCATTCCTTTAAATTCCTGCAACGTCCTTTATTTCTAGGAGTAGTGCTACACTAATGTCTTCCATAGGAGTAGAATTATCATATTTTCCTAGGAATAGTGCTACCATAATTTCATTTATAGAAGTAGATCTACCTAAAATAGGAGTAGATTTACTATAGAATTCCATTTTCCATCTCCATTTTCCATTTTGCATTATTCCCATTTTCCATTTCCATCAACTCCATCATTTTCCAAAATTACTTCTTTGTACACTTCAACACCTCTGATTCGATCATTCGAAGGAGTAGAACTAAAAACCACAATCTCCTGATATTCGAATGTGAAAATAGATTTTGACCTTGATTACAGTCCCGGTCAACGGTCATAATTTTCTGTTCTAACACCTACCGTTGAGAGTACCATTAAGAGTTTCAATCGAATAGAGTATACATCCCCTTTGCCCTCTGCTGCAGCCAGTGATCTTCTTATTTGGGTTTCGAATAGACTAGTTGTCTCATTTCTCCCTCCGGACTTGGGGTTCTGAATCCCCACTCTACAAGGGAAGAGATCGATCCTATTAACATGTGATGCTTACGTGGGAGAAAACTTGGGAATTGCAACACATCAAAGGCATGGGCATTTACGTAAATCTGCCCTCCTTAGTTACTTGTCTACCGTGGTTAAATTTCTTAGATAGACCATAGCATACGGATGGGCACTTTTGTACTTTAAATGATGTTTATAGGGGCATTTACGTAAATTTGCCCCTCGCAACCAGCATTGTCGACGAAAACGCTCCTGGCGGCTAGCACTCGAACACCATGTGGGTTCCCTCTCAGTCTGGTGGTCCAGGCTACCTCTCAAAGGACCGACACAACATTGCTACTGTTACGGCTGTCGCTGATGTAGAAGCTACTAAACTTTGTCAACGGCTACCCTGCCGTCTCACGAAACCCGAAACAACAACCCCAGGACTCACTATGACCACCGACTAACTGTCCGGTGTCAACCCTCAAGTCATCTGTCTCAGTAGCTAGAGCACAGTCCAGGGTGCACCCCGCTGTTGCTCTAGCATACCGAGCTAGATGAACCAACCAACCCGCGTGTCATTACGCGGTGCGAGTACCCAGAACCAGAGGAGGTACTCCCAACTACACCACCCTCAAAGGGTAGGTGCCAGAGAACAGTATGCGAATTGTTCTCAACACACAACCAACAATGTCCCTAGTGGCCCCGACAAGCGCCACTACGCATCGCTTCCTGGGAAAGCAAGAAAACAACGACTTCCCAAGCAAGCGATACTCCAGGATGTCCAAAACATCCGGGATCCGAGACACCTCCTTCAATCAGTCCTCTACTGTCGAAGGATCTCCCACATCGCCTCTGGACCACAACGGGTCCACCTCTCAGGATTCCAAGAGCACAGAGGCAACACACGTCCAGTCCCCCTGCTCGATCGTCTCCAGCACAGGGGGTAGGGGGGAGGGGGGAGACGCTGTCAGGCGAGGGAACAGACGACACCGGTGCGCATGCACATCTCCCCCTGAGACGTCATGACGCAACCGGAAAGCAACAAAACACAACAACAAACAGATAAATAAACACATCACACACAATCACAAACAGACATGTAAGGATGTTCTAGACCTAGAACTGTCCCATTCCACACTCAAAACTTTAACCGCAAGCCTAATCCTATCTCTGGGACCTACATCTTGTTCTGATACCAAGTTGTCACACCCCGACCCAAAAAACCCATCTGGGCCGGGACGTGAGGGACCTAAATCTATTCAATCATCTCTGGCGCATTTATATAATGATTTTCACAGCTAATTTGAACAATTCTATCAAAGGGGCAGTGATGAGTGCATGAAAGTGCACTCTGAACAACCTTATAACCATCTCAATTACTATATCTTCACCCTTAATCAAGTTCTTTAGCACTATTTATATATTTTTATATGCTTCACATAGTTGTTTGGAAAATGCAGGAAATTGGAGCTAAAAGAAGCTGAAAAGAGTATATGGATCAACTTCAAAAATTAAACTGTACCTGCTCATGAAGAACCAAATGATGTACCATATATGGTTGGAAAGCTCTTGAAGTCTAGATTCTGGAGAATTTTACGTTCGTGATTCCGAGTTTCCTAGAGGAAGTGACGGCACTTTTAGTACCAATGGCACAGTATGGATGACAAAACAGTAAATACGCTGGAAAGTCCGATCGATCCGACACCTAGAGTCCGATCGATCCGACTATGCAAAAACCTGACAGAACGTATATTTTTCAGCTGTACACAATCCGATCGATCCCTCCATCCATCTTACTGAGTCCGACCGATCCTACACCCATAGTCCGATCGATCGGACTCGGGAATAGCCAGAAACGGAGGATTTTTACGCAACGGATCGATCCGACACCTAAAGTCCGATCGATCCGACTTTCCCAGTGAAGAAAATCAACGGTTTAGATCTAATCCGTGGATGGAGAGACTTTGGGGCTATAAATAGGAAACTTAGGGTTAATCAAAGGGACTTCTTGGACGTTTTTGGAGGCTCTTTTCTGGACTTTTTCAAGAGGAAGAAGATGAAGACATCTCCATCCATGACCGAGTAATCCGCAGGCATAGCGGACGGATGATCTAGCGAGGACTAGGGCTTCTTCTCCAACAATGGTTCATAATTTTAATCTTTATTGTTAAACTCTTTTCTATGTATTGGATTTTCAAAGATTATTTTCATATTATAGATTTCTATGTGGATGATTAATATTATGAATCCAGCCATGCTTATTTCATGATCTTATAATCCCATAGTTATCTCTTTTGATTCTCCTACCGAGTCTCACGAGACCTTTGCTACGCATTGCCCGTAGTAACAGCTGGTATTGTGTATTCTTAGGGATCTGGTTAGACAAGGTTGGGGCTCTATCCCGAGGAATCTTTGCTATGCATTGCCGATTGTGAGAGTTGGTATTGTGTATTCTTAGAGATCCGGTTAGATAGAGTTAGGGCTTTGTCCTGATGAATTTTAGCTGCGTGTTGCCTGTAGTGACAGCCGGTATCGTGTATTCTTAGGATCTGGTAGGACAGAGTTAGAGTTGCAACGAGAAGAACCAACCATAGAAAGAGACATTTATATTTTATCAGATTCATAATTCTATATCTTCCGGTTAAGGTGATTGGGATGTGAATCCCTTAACTGAGTATTATATGAACTATTGAGAAGAGAAGAACCTAAATCCGAGTGAAGTGATTCCCGATACCTAGCCTTATTAAAATCATGATATCTCTAGTTGATCTTACATTATCATTAAATCTTTTGATCTAATTTAGTTAATTCTTAAGTTCTCGTGTGTCTTCAATTCATTGTTATTTGTGTTTTGGATATTTTCTGCTTGTCTCTCTGTGGGTTCGACCTCTCTTATGCTGTACTGCACTGCAATCGCTGTGCGTGACACATTTGAGCGATATCAGGCAGCACAATAATTTCTAATAAACTACTATCTAAAACAGTTCCAGATTAACATCAGAGTAAACAAGATGACATAATTATACAAACCTCATATTTATACAATTTAGTCCTCAAATATAGATTCATAAACATCTAATCCTCGAAGAGGGAAATTATACATTTAATACATATATCAAAAGTAATATATAACAAAAGGAACTGTTGAAGCTACTAACACCTCAGGATCCTCTAGCACCTCCTGAAGTCACTGCGCCACCAAAGCCTGTCCAGCTGGTACTGCGGAAGAAGAGCTGACATCTGCACTTGCAAACGTAGCTCGGGCAGGAGTGAGCAATAAGCTCAGAAGGGTTCTACTCTATGACACACAGAAGGAAAGGCAATTACAAAGTCTTGGGACCCCATATCATCTTTAGGAGAAACTCACGTTACGTCCACCGCCTACCTCAGAGCATAAGCTCTGTGACCTTCATTGTCAACAACCGTCTCTCTCTCTACAACCAAGCGCTCCAGCGTTGCAACAACAGGGCGTAGGATACAGGGTGGCACGTAACTTCTCCTAACACATATACTGAGATTGAGACTGGAATCCTGGATGACCTCTACACCTCAATCAGAATAATCATAGCCAGCTAGACACCATCCTCAAGAATACAAGATTCCAACTTAATACAATCACACCCTAGACCTTACTACTCATCCTCGGTCCTAGAGCTAGATCCGAGCTACCCGAGAGCCTCGGATCGGCGATCAACTCATCGCCCCGCCTAACCTGAAATGCTTCTAATGCATATAGTGCATGAACCTATATAAGCATATAACCTAAATGTCTCTATATGCCACATCATCATTAGAGTTCAACAGTTAAGCTACAATATTGTCAAGTGTCGCGCCCCGACCCGCGAAAGCCCAACCGGGCCGGGCGACGCGAACCGGAACCTACAAAACGCGGAAAACAAAGCTGGCGAGGGATCCCTCTAACCTATTGGTCTCCCTAACAGTTCACCAAAACACCCTCAATTAAAGATACAACATTGATTACTAAAACCTCGAACCACAGATTTAAAACTCAAAGTGTTAAATATACAAATCCTCGGAGAGGGGAAGATTCAAAGTACAACATTACTCCCGTAGGAGACTAACTAACATAGGGTAAAAGCAGTAAACGATCACCACCTCTCAAAGTCCACCAGGCGCTGCCGCACCGCCGACCAACTGCCCGGTAGGGGCCACAGAAGAGGAACTGACGCCTGCACCTGCAAAATGCAGCCCGGGTAGGTGTGAGCACTAAGCTCAGTAGGGATCTACACTACGCCACACAGAAGGAAGAGGGAAACGCAACAGTGTCGCCCTCAAGCCAGACTCGAGTGAGCTACAATGGTCCCATTACCATTCACCGGTGATCTCTAGGCATATCCAACCATGGTCACCCCAACGGACTGGGCCCATCCTGGATACGCCTAGTGTCGCAGGGTTCCAGCTGTGGTCACCCATCACTCACTGGGCCCACACTGATGCCCCTACTGGCAGGAACGGACACTGTCCAAAGAATAAGACCCGCCACCGGTGGCATCCTCAACACCTGACTTGAGGCCGACACGACCTCTACAATCATCAAGCATCAGGTGTACCAGTCCTCTAAGCCTATCATCAAATTCGACTGGACACTACAATTCAAACCGGGTCCAAACTACCCAACCCCCGTCCTAGGGCTAAGTCCGAGCTTCTAGCCTCGGGACGGCGACCCAAGGATCACCCACGCCTTAACCAATGCAACTAATGCACAATTCAACAATGCATGCTATGACAACACAAACAGGAGATAGGCATGCAACAGTATGGCAAACATCATATAAGTCAGCCAGATCGTTGCATCGGTACTACTGACCGCTGCCAGCCGATCCGCAGCGGGTCCCGGCATTACGACGGTACCGCGACCGTCGACCGCAGACTCCTGTAACGGGAAGCAACCCCGAAAACGGTGATGAACAAAACACAATATAATATTATATTCCGAAATATAATATTATATTCAAAACACCCAAAGCCTCTACTTAGGGGCTAATTGATCCCGTCGATCCGACGTCCAAACGACGTCGGATTCAAGATCCAACTTAGCCATCAGTAGGTGTATAAACCAGGATCAACATATCCAAAATTCATAATTATCCAACGGTTGGATTAACGGGAAAATATTAATCAAAACCACTGAAAATAGACCATAAAACACCATCAGCTAGCCTTGGGATCGATCCGAACAATTTGGATCGATCCGAAGGCTTCATACCAGCTTACCCATTTATTTGCTGCAACGCAGCCCTCCAGTAAACAATTCATAAGAAATCGTAGAAAAATCGAAAAATTACGAAACAAGATGGAATGGAAAGCTAACGAAGAGATCTACAACTCTTATGTTTATCTCAACCCAAGATCACGTACACGCCGGCCGGAAAACACGCCGCAAGCCGGCTGTTCTTCAAGAACAGTAGAAAAACAGAGAAACCGAGCTTAATCACGTATAAAACCTACTCAAATCTCAACCAAATATCATGAAACTTATATCAGATATTCCACTAGGCATAAGGAAGCTAACAACACCAAGATCAACAAGATCCAACGGTTGGATCACGTGAAACCCACTTAAGAACACATGTTGGTAGAAGAACCTACCAAACTGCGCATTCCTCGGTTGATCCCTCGCAAACCAGTCACCAACACGACTCCAAACCACCTCAGCAACCTTCCTCTCGTCGTCACGAATCCAACAAGCTTTAGAACGCCAAAAATCGGTGGCCGGAGGAGGGAGAACGGCGAAGAAGAAGCTCGCCGGCGGAAGAAGAGAAGAAACAGAGCACCGCGGGAAAGAAGAGAAAGAAGGAAGAAGAAGAGAGGAGAAGAGAAGGGAAGAAGGGGAAGGAAAGCCTGGGGGAAAGCCGGCGAAGGCGGGGAAAAGCTGGGGGAGGGGAGGGAAAGTCCTCCCCTTCTGACAAGGGAGAGCGACGGCCGGCTGCCGTCATCGCGGAAGAGAAAAAAAAACCACCAACTGATTGCTCACGAGTCCGATCGATCGCTCTCGAGCCGCAAACAGCCCAAAGACCTTCTGTACTAAGCGATCGATCTCCAAAGCATGTCAGATCGATCTGGCTAGCAAGGCCAGATCGATCTCATTAGCAATCCAGATCAATCTCCTTCGCCCAGAAAGGCAAACTTGGGCTAAAACACAAGCCCAAGCTCAGATCTTCCGATCTCGGGTTCACCTAGCCATTCTAAACAAGCACCAACACAAACAAGGCCAGTGTGTGCACACGCGGGTGTGAAACAAACCAACAAGGCGCAATTTACCAAATTGCCCTTGCGGTCTACAACGAGCCAAAGGGGTAGAGGGACAGGTCCTCATATAAAGAATTCAACCAGATTCTTTAACAACAATCGACAGCGCCGTTATACAATAGCTTTCAGTGCACTCCGGCACCCGACAGGCTAAGGTTCCATAGTTATCCTCCAGATAACTGATCGACAATTACAACGATAATTCTACCAACCAAGTTACCCAATCAGATCAAGCATCCAATCATTCTATACTACGCCTCCGGCGCACGCCGGCAAACAGTTGGGCTATACTAAAGCGGTAGGGCACACCTTTGGCCCATTTATTATACACATTCCCGGGAGTCATCACTCTCCCGGTTAACCACAACGCATATTAAAGGGTCTGACCCCACATATGAGTCTAAGACCTATAAGGCTATATACAAGTGGTTAGGAAAACGAATAAAGCAAACACAAACTATTAGAATGCATGCTTAATATGAAAATGCTTGAAATTAGAAAATCTCGGTAAACCAATCCATTATACGAGTCATCGCAAAATTAGAAGATGAAACCATCAAAATCCCAATTTAAATATCATACCAATCATTGGGAAAGACATAGAAGAAATCTGGGTTGAAAAGAAACCAAAATCGTTGAAATCGGAGTCAATTTTAGCAATCATCACATAAGAGATCGATCTTCCTTAAACCAGCTCTCTGCCAGGACATAAGAGATCGATCTTCTACCCACGAAGATCGATCTTTCTTTAATTCATGTTTTGTCGCAGTCTCGTAGAACGTTCGTTATAAATCATAGCAAAATCAGAAAATTATGAAATCAGCAGATATTGAAAGAAGATTCGATGGTCTACAACTTTTATCTTGAAAATTTCACGAGATTGTGCTCACAGAAACCAGAAAACGAGCGTGAACTCAATTGTTCAGCTAAAAACAGAAAACCTCCTTACCAACACATAAGAGATCGATATTCTACCCAAGAAGATCGTTCTTTCATACGACAGTAAAGCCAATTCAAGGAGATCGATCTTCTCTATGCACGCCCTCTATCAACAGAAGAGATCGATCTTCATACCCATGAAGATCGATCCTTCCTAGTCGGCAGCCTATGTGGCAACTAAAAGATCTATCTTCATGCCTATGAAGTTCGATCCTTCATATGCCAGCAACATATATGAATAGTGCCAAAAATCCAATTTCTTGGAACCGATCTATCAAAACTCGTCGGATTAAAATGAAACTTGGAAGGGATATGCAATTGGAGGTGGGGAATCTATTGGTACTAAGAAATCCGACTTTAGATGATCAAATCCTTAGATCTTAGACAAATTTCATAAAAGCCGACAAAACCGACGAAAACTCAATTACGTGGATTTGATCTATCAAAGGGCGATGAAATCCATTCAAACTTTGAGGGAAGGTAGATTAGATGGTGGGGGGATTCATGCAATAAATTCCAAACTCATATCGCGAAATATCATATCTGAGCTGATCTAGCCGAAAAATCGACAAAAATACGAAATTCGTCCGATGGAATACAAAACCACTTCGACAAGAATGATCTAAGCATGCCATTATACTACTCTATTAAGTTTCATAACATTCCAACAAACACAAATACATCAAATCCACAATAAACCAATCCTAGGTTTACCAATTCAGTAGAATTGGGTAGAAACACCTACTTGTATAGACGTGCAGGCGATCTACAAGATCCTCAACTCTGATCGTCGTAGATCCACGCCGAAAAGCCCCAACCGGAGCTCCATACCGACAACGAACGAGGGAGAGAGGAAGAGAGAAAGAGAAAGGAAATAGAAGAGAGAGAGAAAAGAGGGGGTATTTATAGAAAGCTGGAATCGATCACAGTCGTCCATTTCGATCTTTCCTGATCGAGCTCCGATCTTCCGATCGGAAGCGCCATTGAGGTTCTAATCAGTCACATACATCAATCCAAGGCCATGTGTGCACTACGCGGGTGTGAAACCGACCGCCAAGGCGTAATTTTACCAAAATGTCATTGGGGTCCAAAAACAGCGATGTAATCAACCGATCGCATCCCAAGATCAACCGAGGCAAATCACAAAACCACACCCTCGATCTAACGTGGTCGGACTAGGTTGGAGGTACGAGTCCTCACACTAACGGTGGGGGTAAGCCATGTTGCCGTCCTTTCCCCGCCAACGATGAGGCTGGCTCTTAAAACCCAACCAGCCGTTCTTATTCCCCACTCGGACAAAGTATGGTTTCCATTAGGCCACGTTTGGTTGCACTATTCATCTAGGAACCGGAATAGGAATTCCTTAAAACAAGGAATTTAAGGTGTTTGGTTGCAACCTCCATTTAAAAACAAGAATTGAAGTTTCTGCGTTTGAGGGGACTCTGGATTCCCGAATTTGATATGCCGAATTTGATATGGGAATACAGAGTTCCTTCAGAGGCAGGAACTCTCATATTCATTGAATGTACATGAATACCCTTCATCTTTTTTTTTATTAAACTGATCAAACGGCTATGATCAATATTAAAAATATTACCTAATCAAATTGATGCTAGACATGTACGATTTGAATGGAGATATTTGTCTCTGCCATTCATTTCAAATAATAATCTTATTGTTTTCTTTCATTATTAATAGGCTTTCATCCAAATAAGCCAAGGTAATGCAAATGCATATACATACATAAATATATTCATAAATCTATGATATTAGAGTAAGGGGTATTTTGGTCTTTAATTTATATTCCCATTCCAGTTCCCATGACCAAACATGGCCTTAGGGTTTAGGGTTCCATCATCGTCCCAATCGCGATCTCGACGATCATCATACATCACCATCCTGAGATAGGTAATAGCCTATTCCATGTTTTCCTTACACCATTCTTTGGTTTCGAGAGAGATCTATTGATTTTTTCACTTTTATACTTTCGATCTGTTTAATGTCTTGAACCATGCGTTTGATTTGTTCGAGATTTCCAATTTCTTTACTTTTCTATCTTCTTTCTTTGTCAACCAGGCGTGGCTAGCATACAAAGGTTGTGTGTAACGACCCCCGCCGTCCGGGGCCGCTCAGGGCCTGCGGGCTCCGTCCAGGATCCACCCGAGGGCCCCACCTGAGACAATATTGTCCGCTTTTGGCTCACCGCAGAAATATGGGAAAACTTACGTGGGGTTGCTTACCCGGTTACCTGCACGCTTAACCTTGGAGTTTTCTGGCGGATCACTGCCAATACGGCTTTAAAACGCGTTGTGTCTTATAAGGGTTACTAATATACTTATTATCTATGTTGGGTTGCTTACCCGATTACCTGGTTCGGCCACATGCCCTCCAGCGAACACCGACACCTAGGTACCCCGGGTCTCACATTGTGGGGATGGCTTGGATGGGGTTTTTTGTGGTCCGAGATGTCCTTAGCTTGGTTGGTAGTCCATAATGACTGACATGAGAAGGTGTAGAAAACATCATGACGGTGGATGATGACATCTTAAGAGTAAAAGAGGTGAAGAAACCATAAATTGGCTACCCAAGCCATTCTAAAACAAAAAACTGCTTATTGGAAGGAACACGGGGAATAGACTACTTAACTTGTGATGAAAAAAATCGATAGATCTCTCTCGAAACCAAAGGAATGGTGCAAGGAAAACAAGGGATAGGTCTCAGGACGGTGGCGTATGAAGATCGCTGAGATCACAGTTGGAACGATAATGGAACTTAACCCTATTGGAAACCCTATTCGTCCATTCTAAGGGCTAGCCTCGCCATTGGTGGGAAAGGACGGTCATGTGCGTCACACGTGGCCATGTGGCTTACCCCGCTTTAAGGGTGGTAATGGGATGATGGGGAAGGCGTGCGACGCACATGACCTCGTTTGTCGTTAGCTGACGCCGTATGGGTTGGAGGCCCACATAAATCCGAATGAGTGCTGATTTGTGTACATCAGATAGACTACATGAAAGAATCGATAATCCACTACCGATTGAATTATTCATCTAGTCCATCAGTAGTGAGCTACGGATGGACTCCATCAACCAATCGGTACCTCACTACCGGTACAATTCAATCGGTTGTGAGCTACCGATTCTTCCATCTAATCCATCGGTAGTGGTTTGGATTAGAATCCATCGGTAGTGGTATGGATTAGAATCCATCGGTAGTGGTATGGATTAGATGAAAGAATCGCTAATGGACTATCGATCAGATGACATGTGCATTACATATGCATTTGTCATATACACAAACCATTTTTCAATCCGAATTATTGAACTGATGTACTCGATGTAAAGTTTTAAACGTGAGGACCACAAAAAAAATTTCTTGAAAGTAGAGGTTACTAATTGATAGTTAACCCTTTTAAAAACTCCGTTCTTGGAATTTCTCGCAGAAACCCCCTTCAAGTCATGAGTCTGTCTTTCCATGCCGACCAAGTTCTCGAAAGCCCGATACTATCAAAGCTCCAACGAGGGACCATCAGCAGCACGGTGACAGGACGAAGCCAGGGGGCGGTGGTATAGAATGGAAGCGAGCAGCAGCGGTGGCCCTCTGCGCTCGAGGAGCAGCAGCAGCGGCATGGCGAAGCGGAGGAGCAACCCAGGCGGAGGACATGGCGGATCTGGGTCCATCCTGTCCCTCGAAGGCGACGTTCTCTGCCTTATCTTCGCTCAGCTCGACCACTTCGATCTCTTCCACTGCTCCGTCGTTTGCAAGTCATGGTTAGCCTCCTCACCCTCGTTCTTCCCTTCGCTTCTTTGATGTTTATAGCATTAGACCAGCAATTGTACATCTTATTTCAACATCATCCGTGTAGACAATCTTGTAGCATCCAATTGTGGAATGATCAAAAGAAACTATCTTTGAGGATATGAGAAATAGATCTTGTGTAGATAATTTGCTCATATGTGTACCAAAACGACATGATGGGAAACTCCTGTTCTCATGGAAAAAGGCGAGCCATATACCAATTGCCAAAAGGCAGACGAATGTGCAGTGCGATATGGTACTGGATTATTGTTGGCACATGCATAATCCGATATATTGCATATGCCAGTCCACTGTCTACTATATTAAATGTGACATGTTAAAAACATTGTGTTGACGTGGAAATCTTGTCATAGACCGGCAATGGTCAAACTTAGTCTTAATAATAAATCAGGGACGTGATAAGGCTCAAACTCCTTCAAAATATGTTCGAACAGAGGTGTCTATTTAAATGGAAAAGATGATCAATCGGAATGACAATTGGAATGACAGTAAAGAGAACTGAAAATCTAGATTACGTTTTAAATAGAATCTAAATTAATCTAAAATTATCTTAACTAACTAATTAATCTAGATGAACTTAAAACAATAATTGGAAAGATAAAGAACATAAACTACTTATCTTAACCTAATTAAATCTAAATTATCCCTAAATTAAACCTACAATCAGAAAGCAAATAAACAACATTAATAAAACTAGTTTATCTTAATATGAGAGTTAATCTAAACTAATTAAACCTAAATTATACTAAATTGAACTATTGGAGAGAACAAAAAACGGAAAACTCATAATTCTAAGTTAAATTACCAGAAAGAATGGAAATGAAAAACCATTAAACTGATCATACTAACTACATTATTCTAAGAAAGCAATAAGAAGAACAGTAATTCAACTAAAGATCTTCATTAATAAAACTTACAGCTACAAAAGAAACGCTGGAATCCATGCTCATGGCAAGTTTACAAGAGAGTCGGGGGTTTACAGTGGTGAAAAAAAAGCTATTTACATCTAAGGATCTAATAATTGTTGCTGCCTTGAGTGGTAATGGCACAAATGAAGGGGATCGTGCGCTAACTGCGCTGCAACGGCTTCTTCCACGTTCTATTCTGGTTTGGAGAGTACACGTGGTCGATGCTCCTTCATTGCACACATCATGATTACGCTGGATTACTTATCGTTCCTTGTCCACGTCATATCTGCATGTGTTTTATAACCTTAATTGATACATGTTTTAATTGCTTATGGACGATGGCTTCAATTGGCTTGCTTCGTCATGACCTTTGGTTGATCATCATTCTTTGCTTGCTTCATGTTTGTCTTTGGCCGATGATTTGGCTTCTTGCTTTATGGACGATGCTCCATCCTTACACATAGATATATGATCGCTCATTTGGCCGATGGTTCGTGTCTGAACGATGAAACCATATACTTATCGTTCATCGGTCATTGTTATTTTGCTTACGTGTGAGTCATTAATTGTTTAGCCATTATTTTGGCTAACACATTGCATCATATCACCTTTCAAGTAGGATGTGCATCTATGGTGGTGCACGCATGACCAGAAATGCAATTTTTTCGCAAGTGGCTGAATCCAACTTGGGTGCTGTTGTTCATGGAGACTATAATAGTACCACGTAATTTGGCTTTCATGTAATTTGGCTTTCTCGCCTCCAGCTTCTTGACACGAATTCTACTTGTTCACAAGGTCAAAAATCCCTTATTGGTTTCTATGATCTTATTACTTGAAACTCTTGACAGGCACAACATAATCTACATGTCTACTCTGATGAAGGATTTATACTACAAGAACAATCCATGTGTCAAAGGCAATGGTATTTTAGATCCTTTGCAAATACCAATCAATAAGTTCTTGGAAGATTTAGCTATGGAGCAGCATCGGTTAGCTTTTCTATGTGGTTCTGCAGTAGTTCACCAATGGAAGGGTCATTCTTCTAGGTTTGTATATCATGCCGAGCTTTTGATGTATTGCATATCTTTGCATTTTGAAGGTCATCGTGTTGCTTTTATGTGATTTAAGATTATATGTTGTTTGATTAACTCTCGTCGACTCTCATTCTCTCAATTAAATGAAATCTTCCTGCTTATTTGAAGAAATATTCAAACAGGCGCACATGTCAATGATACTAGAAATTAAAACCTTAGTGAGATACATATGGACATTAATCTTGAAGAATAGCAGCGAAAGAAACCTTTCCAACTTTTGAAGCTGTGCAATGTTAATTTAAAGTGGTTGTAGATTGCAAATGAGAAAGATGGAGTCTATGTTTCTGACTTAAATTCTTCTAATTCAAGGGGCTAACATTGTTTATGATCTGGTATCTCTAATTAGCATAGATGTGTTACATGGGGTTGCTTCTCAAATGCAAATCACGACTCCATTCCTCATGGATTACGTTGGAAGAATTTATAAGCTTTCAATGTATTCATTGATCTCAAAATCCAATTATGGTTTCCAGTTTTATAGGGGAAGAAACCACAAGTGACTCAACCAAATAAGCAGACTCTTAACCCAAATAAGAAATAGGACTCTAAATCTAATAGTGACTAAGATGCAAAACGGACTCAAACACCAATCACCCCACCACAGTCAAATTTGCTGGTATACTCTCTTTCATCGACTGGAAACCTATCGAATTGGTGATCCGTATATGGTGTTCGCACCAATTGCATTCTCGGCATATCCTTAACACCTGGATACAAGCCATGCTGTATTCCTTGCAAGCTTCTTAGAACCTATTCCCAGCTCCATTACCTATTCGGACTCACTCCCGTCATCTTGGTCAAGTCACTAAATCAGCATATGCTTCCACCATGACTCCTGGTTGCAATAATCTTTAGGATCAAAGTATTGGTTACTCTAGAAGACGTAACCATGTCATGTTTACGATGAAAGTAAGCAGGTGGCTCACTTAGTACGCACTTGGACATGTTGGTATGAGGAAGCTGGGACTTGGCATGCTTCTAACATGTATGATATGGGCACTTATTTTAGATATCTTCTGCAACCTGAATCTGTTATTTTAACCTTGTATTGATGCATATTCATGCCAAATAAACCTTTTCATATCAGCAGAAAACAGATTATCAAAAATATAATAACGGGCTTTATATAGCTTTAACAAATTCTGCATGGATCTCAAACGAGATGAATATCTTGGATGGCTTATAGTGAAGAAAAGCTGAAAATATTCCCAACTGTTACAGTTACATAAACTAATGTATATAACATCATAGTGTATTATCTGATTTGGGGTTAAAGGTACTGTAGATGTCATTGAACTCGTTATTTGCTGATATAATTCGTTTCCTCTAACCATATACCATCTTGTATAGGATGATTCCATCATTGTTATGAAAGTGTATTTTCCTTGAAATGCAGAAAAGTTATATTTGTGAGCTACTATTCTTATCTAGAGTAATATCTTAGCTCCCTAAGCAAGGAGGCTAATCTCCAAACTTGGGTCCCTCTTACCTCCTTACCGCATTTTTGTAAAATAAAATCTTCAGTGTATTAGAAATTAGCTTCTGGACATGCTATTATTCTGCTCAATGATGTGTCAGTTTCCAATGTATATTTAGGGTATACAGACTAGGTGTAACTTTTGGTCAACCTTTAGCTATAAATGATCCCTTTTATGTTCATCATTTTGCACTTTAGATTGTCGAGAATACACTTACTGACCTCCATCTTTTGTGTCTACTGAGTACTTGACAAACTCTTAGTATAAGTCATAGTGTTGCATAAGTTTCCTTCCTAATATGTATTTATTTTCTTTTTTTTATAGGATTAGCATATGCCGTATGAAGAGGGGATTATTTCTGACAGGAGGTGGGGATAAGGTATGAAATTTTGTTATTTGCTTTTGGATTTTTATTACAGGAAGTTATTATAATTGCTTCTTCTCCTCCTCCTCCTCCTCCCCTTTCTCGTCCTTGTTCTTCTACTTGTCCTTGTTCTTGTTCTTGTTATTCTCCTTCTCTTCTTCTGCTTATGCTTCTTTTATGTGCTGATACTTGGCAGTTGCAATGTTGCCAGCTTGGAGAAGGTAAGAGTGGGAGAGTAGTGATAGAGAAGTAATTAACTTGGCAGTGCCATAGACAGGCACTTATTGTGCTAATAAATGATACATGTATCAGCACAATGTATGTGTATCAGCTTCATGTTTGTGCCTTCATCAACAATTTTGTGGATAATTTATGGGAGTGATACATCTACTCTGCAACGGGTTTTACATGCCGGGAATTTTTCCATCCTCTTCATGCTTTATGCCTTGCATGCTTCATGCTGCTGGCACAAACTCTGTCAACCGAAGATCAACATGACATGTACTGATGGCACATACTGTGTCAGCCGAAGATCAACATGACATGTACTGATGGCACATAAGTTGGGAGCTAGTCGGCACAGTTTTGAAATTCGGAACTAAAATACTTGACTTGGATTCGAATGTTTTTGAGAAGAGAAGGGGCGGGGGTCAGGGGTGGTTGGTTGCGGCAAAGTAGGGAGACGTAATGTGGGCGACCGAGTCCGTCGGTGTTGTGAATGGGAGGTGAGGTGATTGACCAAGAATGGCATACGAGATAATCGGACGTTGGACATCAAAGAGATCGGAGTGAGAGGTCAGAGAATGATCTCTAGGTTTTAGTAATGGAGATATCGACTTTTATTACCAAAACAAGGGCATGTATTAGACAACTATATGCGTTCAGATTCAAAAGTCAACTATTTTCTTTAGATAGTTTTTGTGTGAAACCCGCAGGTATCATAATGTGCCATGATTTAGGGGAATTGTCGTGCTGAAAACTCACTAGCATGGATTGCCATGCCGGTGGCACGCATCGTGCCGTCAACTTGCCGGCACGGGGCGCGCCGGACCAGTTGAGTGAAATTCACTCGTATTCAACATCTCCAATTGGCCAAATATAATCTCTTATATAAGAGCAGAGTGAAAACATACCAAAGTAGTATGATACAATACATGACATAGAATCAACAACTCAATACATCTATCATATAAGTACACACCAAGCTCCTTCTTAAACTAACCATAATCTGTCATTCGATGGTCTAAGATAAATATTTCTAGTATAACTCCAGTGCTGCATATACTGAGAGAAAGTCATATAATGAGAATAATAGACTTCAAAACCTCTAATGAGCAAATGGTACTCTGCAGCATCACGCTCGGAATCAATGACAGTCTCAGGAGCCTGTATAATCTCTACTTCAATCTGATGCGGTTGGTATGACTGGTTTGTATCAGTATAACCATATGAATATCCGGAATTATCACGTGAAGTAGATGATTTGGTATCTCCAAAAATACCATGCATGAAGGTAGGCTTCTGTGGCCACTGAGGGTGGCCGATATGACTAGAATGCTGAGACGTAGCATAACTATCATGATCATCTCTCTCCATAGTGACCATGCTGGTATGAAGGGGCGGACGAAGATGAACTGATCTCTGCATCGATCGCTGCCAATCCCTCACGCATGGAAGTATAGTCGTGCTTAGTCCCTCTACTTGTGTTACCCTTTCCTTTTCTTTTATATACCGCATCGGCCTCGGCCCTTGGATGTTTTGCGCCGTGATCAGAATCCTGAGTAGCATGGTGATAAAACTGTTCCTCGGTAAAACGTATGCCCCTTTGAGCCTCTATCTATAGGACGAATGTCTCTTCTCCTCCGACACCGTCATCACCTCCAATTTCTCTTGTCTCTGAAGACGATGACTTGCTATCAGTAGTCTCGGCATTTTCAACATTCATAGGACTTTTGGATTGGCGTCCTGCAAATGTCGGCGGATGAGAACTTGTAGCCCATCCCCGTTGGTCTCCAGACACCTAGCTCGTTTGACCTCTTTTATCTCTAGCACCCTGCATGAGGCTCTCAAAGTCTCTGTCATCATCCCCAAGTCGGGGCTCATTAGGTGTAGCATGTGATCTGCTTGAACTCCCAGTAGCTCTGTGATCTTGCAGGATGCCAATCATCAACAGGATGACCCATATGCTCCTTGCTTCATGTATCAACGTCGTCCACTCTCAGCTCCTAAGAAATGTACCGATAAGGATGCGGTGGATCACTAGGCTCATCAAGCTCTGGGTTCGGTTGGTCATCTGTAGTTCGCAACCAGTCGTTGATAGGATCAGAGTCATCGTCGAAAAAACCAGCGTCTAGAATATCAAACTCTCCAACTTCCTTCGACAAATCTGTGCTGACGTGTCGCAGTCTAAGCCTCATGTTGTAGTGTACGTACACCATCTTCTCCAAACGAGCATACGATAGACGATTTCACATTTTGATGTGAATGAGTGCGAATGTAGACCAATTGCGTTCACATTCGCTAGATGAGGTGGTTTGCGAGAGGATGCGGATCCCTAGTTTTTATAAGTTGGGTGCGGAGTCTCCGTATTGCACCCACCACTCAGACGTGACAAGAAACAACAGCTGCGGTTAGGTTTAGTTATATCAATTAGCTTAACATACCATAATCGACTGATAGATTAAAGCAGCATAAACTCACCGGGATCAGTGTTATATCGCGTCTTGACCGCCATGTTTTCTCCAAAAGATCCTGTAGCTTCTCGAAACGAACTTCCCTGCCTATACCGACATAAGATATTAATGCTTAACTTCCATTGGGGTTGGTTGAGTTTAAATACGGACAAACAATAAGGTAAGCGGCGCTTACCTTGTTAATCGCAAGAGGCACGCTCAATATCGGGTTCAAGTTTAAGTATACAGATTTGTGGTGCTCGCAGTAAATCATGTTGCATGCGTAAGTTATAACTGTAGTGTAGTCCCAGATGCAGATAGTAACCTATCATATACAGAACAAGATTCGTCAGTGTTTATAATTTAATAAATAACCTAAAGTCATTGGATGATGATGGACGTACCTGCTAAGTGTAGGTCTCGGCCCATCTGTGTGTTGCATCGGCGATCAATGATCCGCAAGATCAGGTCAGAAAGCAGTGTTCCTGCTTGCTTTATCTCGTCTTTCGTCATCTTTAGCGCGTGATAAACATAGCTCATCTGAGGCCTAGTGTCACCGTCAACTATGCATAGAATAGAATACAAGGGCTCCACAGATCTGATGATCTCACTTACATGCTCCCAGAATTTGTCCGACAGGATCGTGTGCTCTGCTAGTTTCCCCTCGCCTTTTTGAGCATATTTGGCACTCGTTCAATCAGTGGATGCAAAAAACGCCTTTAACCCATTCTTCCTTTTAGCCATAGACTGAAGATAAGGTGAGTTGTATAGATATTTGGCTACATATTAGGCTTTCTCCACTACTCTTCACCATTTTTATATCCCCAATGCCATGAAAGATCAAGTTAATACAGTGTGTTGTACAAGGAGTCCAAAACAGATATTTAGCGCCCTATTGCCTTCTTCTCTCATTTCCAGTCATCGATCCGTTTTTGTTTGGACTCTTGACCAGGAAATGCGTTTGGATCTATGTCTCTAACATCTACGCTTGTCCAGCCTCTGACGTCTATGCTCACTCTACCCCTTTGCCTGCGAGATCCGAACATACAAAGAAGAGAGTTATGTCTGCTGAGCTTTCAGGAAAGAAATCAGCTCCAACACCCAATTCGTTAAAGTATTGTGAATTAGAACCAGCACCAAAACCAACCTCATACTGTGAAGAACCAAATCTGCCCCTTCGTCGTTGAATCTCCTCCCACGCCGATCGATCTTCTAACGACTCGTTCACACCTGCACAAAATTCTGCTTCTACATCATCCCCCATACCCTCGTACTAATCAACAATCGGATATTCTGTAGCCCGTCTGTCGATTTTTAATTTACATCTTTCGGCTGCCTTTTTCCCCTCCTTTACTGCCTCTATCTCCTGTTTAAGTCTCCGTTTGAGCTCCTGTGACACTTTAGTGCATTTCTTCGTGTCTCTTGCAATACCAGCCACATGCATTTTCAGTCTGCTCACCCCCTCCCTTTCCAATCATACCACAATACTTGCACTTCCAGTGAAATCTGTTCCCATTAACCATCTCTCCATGCTCCTATCCGATCTCCACACGCTCTTTGGGTGGCATCTCCAACAACACCTTTAAAAATATATAGCATTCTAACAGGAAATTCATGAAAATTTTAAAACTTTTTTTTAACACCTTCAAATACGAACAAAAACTAGTTTTCTAATTTGTCCACCAATTTGAATTAATTTTGATGTAAAATACAATATTTATCAATTAATATGAAAATTATCGTAAGTAATTAACATAGAAAGTAACATCAACAATTAACGTAAAAATTAACATGAATAAGTAATAAAAAACTAAATAGCATAAGAAAGTAATATAGTAAATAAAATGATTATTAACATAAAATTTTAAAATTTTATGTTATGCATTTAATTATTGGAAAGTTACCATTATTAGATAAAAAATGCTAAAACCAATCATTATTAAATAAAAAAATGTTACTAATTACCATCATTAAATAAAAATAATAATAAATAATATACTATATGAGGTTTATCATTGATAAATAAAAACTAATGATAAATAACATACTGATTTTTAGCCCGTCGGCACTCACTCACCCCCCCCCCTCTCTCTCTCCTTTGACTTGCTGACTACTACCCGACCAATCTTATCTATTTCGTTTCTCTTCTTATCTTCCTCTCCATGCTGCCCATCAATTCACCGATCACTTTTCCTCTCTCCCCCCCTTTTTTTTCTCTCTCCACGTGGCCACTACTCTCGTCTCTCTCTCCCTTCTTTTTTTTTCTCCCGGGCTCTCTTTCACTCCTTACCTACCCACTTTTTCCCCATCGATCACGGCTCCTCCCCTCCGTCTCCTCCTCTCCTCTGCGTCCGTCTCCCCTCCTGCTCCGACTCCTCCCCTCCACCTCCTCTTCTCCTCTGGCTCCTCCTCCCCTTCAGCTCCGGCTCCGCTTCTCCGACTCCGGCTCGTCCTCCCCTCTGGCTCCGCCTTGTCCTCCCCTCCGGCTCCGGATCCCCCTCTGCTCCGGCTCCTCCTTCCCTCCCGCTCTCTCCTCCCTCTTCTTGCTTCCCCTCCTCCCCTCTTCATATGTTTCTCTCCTCTATGTTTCTTCTCCTCCTCCCTCCCCTCCGGCTTCGGCTCCCCCTCTGCTCCGGGCTCCTTCCCTCCTGCCCTCCTGCCCTCCTGCCCTCTCCTCCCCTCTCTTTCTTCCCCTCCTCTCTCTCTTTCTTCCCCTCCGATCTCAACTCTTTTTATGCCGAGAAGCTACCGGCCCGGTACAGACCGGCCGGCACGGATCTGTGCCGGTCGGTATGGAAATCCCTGCTCACTAGCATGGTTGGTGTCGGTGGCAAGCTTTGTATCCTTTGGTACGTAAATCCTATTCATAGACCAGCACGACACATGCCGATGACATAAAACCATGGTTGCTGCTTCGATGGATACATATTGTATGACTGTCATATTATCTCTTACCAATACGGTTGTATTATTTCAGACTATATAGTTTAAATTTCTAAGTTATTTGAATATTAGGAACTGCTATAAGTATATGCGTACTGTAGTATGTCATGCAGGTGCTCGATGGTGCCAAGGTTACATTCGACTTTATGCAATTGCTTGAAAGTCCTAAATATCTAAGTATGTGTTGCTGTAATATTCCTTACTTAAAAAGTTGTTAATATCCAAGTGAGCTTTTCTATAATGCTCCAAATTGGTCCACAAATGAGTTAATTATTGTATGGAGTATGCAGTATGTCGATGTTGGGGTAACTAATTGGTTTACTTCATGAGAGATATTTAGTTAGTTATGCAATTAGGCAGTTGGATGAAACCAAGGGTCGATGTGCCGGAGAGGCTGTCACGACACTTTTCACTGGCACATGCAGTGCCAACCCTATGTGCCGACCATGGATTTCCATACCGGCCGGTACTGTGCGTACCGGCTGATATTTACCGTACCGGTGGCTAACCGGGACGGTTTTCTCCCCCGGATCGGATTAGAGGAGACCGGATGTGTATCGGCTGATACATATCCAAACATGTCGGTTTGGATGAATATCGACTGGTACAAACCGGTTTGATACAAAAAGGGAAGGGAAAAGGGATGTCGTCGGTGGGGATGCTGTCGGTGCCCTTGGTGGCAGCCGACCGGTGGGTCAGCAACACCGACTTTGCCCCCGACACCACCACTTTTGGCCTCTTGCTCGATACTTTCTTTCGCCGGTCAGAAACATGGTGGTGCCGGTCACCTCAATAATTGAGCCTCGATTATAAGAGGGAGAAGAGAGGTGAAGGAGAGAAGGAAGCAGAGATCTCCTCCACCGCGTCTGAGGAACAACAGAGAGGAGATAGTGGATAGGAGAGAGGATGAAGTGAGGAAGATCGAGACTTACCTGGAGGCAGGACCGCTGCCATCTCCTCCACCGATCTACTCCACCGCGATTTCCTCCTCTCCACCACGCCTTCACCGCTGTGATCTCCTCCTCTCCACTGGTCCTCCACCGCTGCAATCTCCTCTCCACCACGCCTTCACCGCTGCAATCTCCTCTCCACCACGCCTTCACCGCTGCGATCTCCTCTCCACTGGTTCTCTACCGCTGCAATCTCCTCTCCACCACGGCTGAGGAAGAACAAAGGAGAGGAGTGGAGAGGAGAGAGGATAAAGTGAGGAAGATCGAGACTTAACTGGAGGTTCAGGACCGCTGTCATCTCCTCCACCAATCTACTCCACCGCGATCTCCTCTCCACCACGCATTCACCGCTGCGATCTCCTCCTCTCCAATCTCCTCCCCATCGGTCCTCCACCGCCGCGATTTGCTCTCCACCACGGCATCAAGGCGTCCTGGACCACCCCAGCGTCGAGGGAGGAAGAGTCCCGGGCCGGCGTCGGCATCGAGCGAGGAAGGAAGAGCCTCAGGGTGGTGTCGAGAGAGGAAGAGGCCCGGGCCGGCATCGAGCGAGGAAGAGGGTTTTGGACTTAAACCTACTTACCACCGACTTATATAAAGGTAAGCAAGTTTATTAATTTATTTATATTTTAATGATTAAGTTATTAGTGTAGGTTAAGTTAGAATAACTAAGTTAATGATTCAATTATTACCATCGACTTACCACCGACTGCCAGCATCACAAAGTTAAGTTAAAGTATTAAAATAATTTTTCATAACTTTTATCTTAAATATCCTGTAATTTGAATCAAATAGGTTCGTAACCACGTGAAGAGGATATTGAGTGGCAGTTTGGGGAACATGTTCTCCGAACAGGATCAACCTACTAGTTTCATGAGAGTTTTCAAAACTATTATAAATTAAAAAAAATTCTAAAAACATTAATAAAAATATAGAAAAATGCAGAAAAATTGAAAATAAATTGTAAAACTATTATAAATTAAAATTTTTTAATAAAAATATAGAAAAATGCAGAAAATTGAAAATAAATTCTAAAACTATTATAAAATTCAAAAAGAGAGGCGGTGGGGGCTGCTAGTTCTCATTCGCATGCAGTTGCAAGACGTCGACCCCGATGCCCCATTGATATTGTAGATGATAAGACTACTTATAGCAAGTCATCGTCTTCAGAAAAGAGAGGCAGTGGGGGTGATGAAGGGGCCGGGGCCGGAGGAGGAGAGACATTTGTCCCTGCGACACAGTCCCAGAAGGGTATATTATTTACTGAGGAGTAGTTTTATGACCATGCTACGCAGGATACTAATCATGGTACAAGACGACCAGGGGCCCAAGACAGGGCGGTGTATTCAAGAAAGGGAAGAAGGGTGGCACAAGTGGGGGGACTCAGTACGACTACACTGCCATGCGTGATGGACTGGCAGACATAGATTCAGATATCAGTTCATCTTCGTCAGCTCCTTCGTACCAGCATGACAGTTATGTCACGTCCCAGTATTCTAGTCACATCGGGCAGCCTCAATGGCCACATGAGCCTACCTTCATGCAGGGTATTTTTGGAGATACTGGATCTGTTTCATATGCCAGTGATAGATATTCGTATGATGATCCTGGTACAAACCAGTCATATCAACCGCATAGGGTTGATGTGATGCCTATACCGACTCATCAGATTGTCATTGATTTCGAGTGTGATGCAGCAGAGTACCAGTCGCTTATCAGAGAGTTTGATGTCTATTATTCTTCCTATATGACTTTCCCTCAATGTATGCAGCACTTAACTTCCACTAGGAACATTTACCTTAGACCACCGAATGATGAATTATGGTTAGTCTGAGAGAGAGCTTGGTGTGTGTGCTCATATGAGAGATGTATTAAGCTATTGCTTATTTTTCATGTGTTGTATTATACTACTTTGGTATGTTGTCACTTTACTTTCATATAAGAAATGATATTTGGTCAATTAGACAACCAAGTGAATATCAACTTTAATTGTCAATCACATTAGTTAGCTTCAATGTATTTCAAATCGAATAAGAAACGAACGGAAAACGCCCTAGAAGAGGCCAAACCAACCTTTCATGACCGGTTTGGATGCGTACTAGTACGATACCGGTAGATGGCCGGAACGGCACGTACCACTGGGACGACAATCCATGGTGCCGGCCGCACATTGTAGAGAGGCTTATCATGAAAGTGAGAAGAAAATGTTGGTGGTGGACTCTGACTATGATTTGGTGAAGACGAGCGCACATGAGGGCAACACAGCATGTTTTTTTTTTTTTTTTTTGGGGGGGGGGGGGGGAGGGGGGGGGGGGGGGGGGTGATGCGATTTAGAGAGAGACGGGAGATTAGGGTTTTTTGGTTATTTAAACACAAAGTATTGGGTTTTACACCCTAGACTTGTTTGTTATATATTGGATGATGACTCTATTAACTAAATATCGAGCCCGATGCCCCTTACCTTTGTCACCAAGGTTGCCGGTCGGCTCAACAATCCTTGGATGAAACTTCTTGATATTTTTGAACAGAAAAACTTAGTAACTATGATGTTTTTAAGTGAATAAAAAACTTAGCTGCTTAGGCAATAAGCGGTTTGCAGGCACCCACGCGGTCGACTAGGTCATTGGTGGAGTGCTCCGGTATCCAATAGGTTTGGAGCTTGCTAGCTGAGTCTATTCTGCCACCTATGCATGGCTTTGACTCCAACAGTCATTTATTTTTAGGGGTTTGTTTTTAAGTCCAGGTTACTTCAAAATTTCCCTTATGATTAATCCTATTTAGCTAACTTAGATGTTGCTTTTTGGTTGTGACCACACTCCTTTTTCTATTGATATGAATGATCTTATTCCTTAGCTTATTATGAAGTTGAAATTCTGCTAGGTACTGCGACTATGGTCTTCAGAAGGCTACAGGTGCTTGGATGAGTATTGCTTACCGAACACAAAACCTTTGGTTGATTTTGATTTTGATGAGAACAAGGTAAAACTAGTACTTCAATTATGTAGTTGTTAGATTCTCTTTGTGTTGATGATGTTGCTATGCATTGCGAGGTTCTTCATGTTAATGCCTCTTGATGAAAATGTGTATGCTGTAGCATGTCATGCTTTGTTTGGATGAGGTAGTCAGCTAGGCTCTTTAAAGGGCACTGTTACATCTGAAACAATTAGGCCTTCTTTGGTTGCGGAATAAGATAGAGGGATAACGGTACATGTTTAAGTCCTAAGCTTATGCTTATTCTTGTTTTGGTGTTGAGTTGTAAACAGGGATATATTGGGTAATGATTATCATGGACAAGGAAATGGTGTTTGGTTGTATCCCATCACCAATTGATTGAAAATGCATAATTCCGGTCACCTGCCTGAATAAACTCTTTCTCAACTTTTTGGGCTGCTCGTTCTTCTTGTGCCTAAGGCACAGTTTTCCATGGCACTCAAGCTGTCATAGAATGGAGTTGTCCTCCTCCGAAAGCTCTCCCCTCACCTCCAACATGTAAAGGCTATTCAGACGATTTTCAATTTTCTTCCCCATACCAAAGACATAACCTGCTTGACTCGGCCTGTCCTAACCTTCCACTTGTGCTTGACAGCCTTGATCCTTGTTGCCAACACAAATTGGTTGGAGCCCTGACACAGAGATCCTCCAAGCTTTAATTAATGCCTCGTGGAATTCTAGCATCCCATTGATTTGTGTTCAAGTCTAAAAGTTGACGGACAACGTTTCTGCTCATCCTTCAGAACTGACACCAACGGTGAATGATCAGAGCCAATTACGTATCCACATTGATTTGTAAAAGTTCAATTACAAGTCACTATATGATGAGAGAAGTAGTGAAAGAAGTATCAACCCATCTAGAATAGAGGTATCATTGTTGTTGTTCCAAAGGCGACATCACCAACTAAAAAGACTTCACCACTAATCCTAGATCAGAGTTTAACCACATGTGTTTATTACAATAGTCATCAAGTCTAGGCTAAATCTCCAAAAGAAAGTTAAAGACGGGATAGACTTCCGTACATCGCAGCCCCTAAAAAGGTCCTTTTTATGCTAAGGATTGTTTCTATTCCCAGCAAAATTCGCCCTTCTTCCTCCTCCCAGGTCCATCTGCTTCCAGCTCGTTTTTCACCCTCTTAACATTTGAATCTCGAAAATCCCCAATGACGTGATTTCATAGGATTGCCAATAAGCTTTCCTGTGCATCCTGGATCACCTCCATTGGATAACTGGGGCTTAAGTTATGGTTCAAATACTAAAGTGCAGCAAATTCTTTCTTTTGTAGTCATCCATCTGTCCAAATTTGCTGTAATACATATAGTTGAAATCCAGTGAACTGATCTGATTCCAGCCAAATTTAAGGCCCTGTTTGGGTCCAGCTAGGTCATGTACGAGAGTAGAAGAATTATAGTAAGCCATAAAATTGGTTTGTACATGTAAAGCTGTCATAATTCATTACAGAATAGTGGTGAAGATGGAAAATCATAAACTTATTGATGCTCGTCTTTTCATGTGAAAGATGTATGATAACGGCTAATTAAAGTTAGATTTGAATGATGTTTTAAAGCAATTACTGATGAGCAAATTTAGGCTAGGATGATAAAGTTGATATTTGCTTTATAAATTGTAGGAGGTTTATTTAGATATCCAGCATGCAATTATTTTTGACATTATCCTCTATGAGCATGAGTGTGGAAAGATATGAATATCCATGTGCAAGTTCCCTATATACGAGCTGGCAGCCAGCCCCTTAGATTTTTCTGATTTGGTAACCTCTCTTTTATTTTTTTTGTTTCTATATACCTCGTTACATTGCTGACATTGGGTGTTATCTTTATGTGGGTAGATATCTAATTCTTTCTTGGCTTTTGTAGGTTGTGGGCCTCATAGATACTCAGTTATGTATATGGAGGCGAAGTGGACAACGAAGTATACTGCAATCTCGTGAAAGTACCTCGACAAGTGGTTTATGCATGTGGTAATCTAGCACATTTAGGACGTAATTAGTAGCTAATGAGATGGCTATGTTTTCTTGAGCCACATTTGAGGTTTAATGTTACATCGTTGGCAAGCACTCTGACTGACATGCATTGCTCCATAGACCAAAACAACTAAGAATTTACTTTTCTGAATTGAACTTTTCGCTTAGAACCTGTAGTACTTAGTCGAATATTTATTTTCAAGGGACTTGAATCAGGTCACTGAATCTGTTGTTGTTTTGAACTTTTAGAATTCACTTCCTTTGGAACGTGAGGGTACTTTTGTTTGAACTTGTAAGAACTTTCAGCTTACTTTTCTCTAACACATATGTTGAAGTTTCTTGCTCATGGAATTACAGTTGAATCATCTTTTAAACATCAGAGTTCTGCAGATCAATGATCCATTTGCATGTTGATAATGTCATTCGATGATGGTTTTAGGAATCCTGATATACATCTTTCCCGAGCCGTTCGTATTGGAAAGTCAGATCCTATTATGTTTACCATACCTATTTTCCTGCTTTGTTTGTCAGCTGATATGTTGGTCTATTTTCCAGCATGATGAAAGCTGAACACTGCAGACTTCTGTTCTGAGTTTTATACAGTTATTGCAAGCTGATTCTATTTAAATTCTTAAGAAGTTAATTCTGACCTTCAGTAGCTGTCGAGAATAGAGAAACATATATCCACAAATATCAGTTATTTGATAGTTAGGGGCCTCCTTCCATGATCACGCATTTAAATTCTTGATGTTGATGCAATTGCATTCATCCAAATATCGGAGATCACTTGTCTAGGTTTCCATTGTCTGTTATATTCTATGTTAATGTGTTATGCTGGTGCAAATTCCTAGCGTCATTTATCAACTTCTGTTCCTATGATCCTTTCTAAGTCGTCCGGAATTCGAGATTGTATTTGGGCTCTGCATGTTGCGAATGATTGGCCCATTCTATTACTGCAGTTATGTCGATCCAGAGGCTGTAATTGGCTGCGAGGATGGCAGGGCTCGTATATTTGATATGTACAGTGGAAGTTGCTCTCGTATTATCAGGTATCACAATGTTAACCTGTGCTCATTATCATATATACTGTTCAATTTTTTATGTACCTTCAAGTGAAAATGGCAAACTAGAGAGGAGGAATAGAGAATGGAGATTGGTTGAAGCAGCCTCTGAGAGAGATCTTGGCCGTTAAGCAACTTCTAATGTGGACACTGAGCCTGATCACTATTAGAGTTCCTTAACCAATAACGTGATAGCTGAATTCTCATTATGTGTTGATGTAGCTGACCACAAATAGCTGACCCAAGCTTCATGGTTTTGACTACATATCGTCTAGGAACGTGACTCTTACAAAAGGATTTATGTTTTCTTTCTGTGAACAGTTCTACGACATATTGCTTGAAGCCTTGAACAATATGATGGTCACAACTCAAATTTTCTTCCATGTGATAAGGCATTGGTCACTGTTTTTGTTTGTCATATTTTTCCCTATGACGCATCTTTGTTATCTATTCCTAGTATTGTTTCATATGGACATTTATGAACGCAATTCTGACTAAATAGATATTCTTGGAATTTTAAGTTGTTTTAGATGTTGATGCAGGATGCATGCAGGACCAGTGCAATGCATGGCTTGCACTGAGGATCACTTGCTCTTAGGTGGTTCTGCATTCGGAAGTGTATCTATTTCAGATTTTTTTTCTGGCGAACAGTTGGCATATTTAAAGTCTTCAGTTTCACCGACAGGTTTTTCTAATATAAGCTCTTGTCGTTTCTAGTGATGAGTTTGTTCTGTGTGGGAAGTAACTGAAGATTGAAATGACCTTACTTACCATGTTGCACATAATTATGGACTCTTTAGGATCTACCAATTTAGCACATTTTATCAGACACTGCATAATACTCACACCAAATCTGTTGCACCCTGCCCTGAGAAAACCCATCCCCGGCATGGGATATGAAGACCCAAATCTCAATTAACACCTATTTCCTTATATGACATAAATTATTCATAAGATTTAACGTAGATGTTAAGATTTGGAACATCCCTTGAGTGCGTATTCTTCTCCATATATAAAATTTACACTTGACATTTAAAACATAAGAGAGATAATATATGTCTTGGACCCCTTTTCAAGTATATGAATCATGCTAGTAAATTGCTGGCAAAGTACTTAGTGGCCGGTACATACCAGCATTAAATCTATAGATCCTTTCTAGTACTAGTGTTCTTAGTAAATAATGACACTAAGTATACATGCATTATGGTTTTTCAGTTTCATGTCAAAGTTATGAGACATGTGGGTTATAACTGCTCTCGCCTACCTGATAAAATCCTTCTTGAAACAGCTATGAAGAGTTTGTGTTTTAGCACGAACTCTTATCTACTTTTTGCGGGATCAACCTCAGGTTATGCGCATTGTTGGGACCTCCGGTTGGTAGCAGTTGACCTTCATGTCTAGCATATCTTAAAGCTTTGTGCATATTATTCTAGTCTTTTTATATTTCAAGGTTCAAAGATTATTATTGTACTATTCGTCAAGTTCTTGATTTTTTTTGCAAACATTAAAAGATAGTATGGAACAACTATTGACAATTGCCAAGAACAACTACATGCATAGCTATAACATCAAAACTCATAAGATGTGTCTCTGGAGCTATCACTTGTGCATAATTGTGCTATTATTTACATAAAAGTTGCTCATGTTTTGGAAAATTTGAGGCTATATTTTTGCTCCTTTTCATTGTCATTGGTGTCTATAGTGATGCTGTAAAACTGGTTTCACAAAATACACTCACCTGCATTTTCTTCAAAAGTCAAACGGCTTCTCATTCTAAACATCACTGCCTGGTAGCTGATGCCTAATATCTTGCTTTCATCTTGATTATAGTTGTGAATATCAACTACTTTGAGAGTAGAGTATTCAGGGTCTGATTTTAGGCAAAGGACATATGAATACAAATCCATACCTGAACTTTTGATACGAATTTGGTATAAAAAACTGCAAATTCCATATGATTGTTGCATGACCATGCACTAAAAGTAGCCTTCTTGGCCTAAATATAGGGAACAAAAAATTGAATCTCATAAACCAGATTGTCTATGTAAAAAACAGATTATGCATTTATTTTATGCCTGTCCAGATTTAAAAGTCCCCACCTGGAGAAAATGCCAGCCAAAGCCCTAAGAATCACCACCTAGGGTTCTTATGGAATCACCTTTAAAGGAGAAATAAGCCAGAAGTAGATTATAGCCAGCTGGGTTGTAGTATTGACCTCTATATACACAAGCCCCCCTATACATTTATGAAGATCATGATTGCTTGGAAATCCTTCAGAGGTGATTCCGTAAGAACCCGAGGCTCACATTCGGTTGAATCTTGTGTCCGCAACAACTCCCCCCGGTGTGGGGGCAACTCTACCCCATCGAATGAAGAACCCCATGACTCTGGTAGGCACCGAACAAATTTGAATCGAAGTGCTGCAGCTCCTCATGAGTGTCATGTGCAATCAGACTCCAGGCAATTTCGCCAGCTGTTGCATAGCACTGATTTGTGCATCCACATAGGCATCAGTCTTGGTTTAATAATAATTACATCTTGAGAAGATGACTAGATGGTCTGGACTACGGTCAGTTTCCTACTCTATAAATACATATACCAACCCTATGAGCAGGATACTGAATCCTCTCTGAGTGTACAATATCCCGTTTCTCTCCCCTGCTCTGTAGGGCACCATCTAGAAACCATAGAAACTTGGAAGGTGTGCGAGAGTAGAAGACTCAAGTAGGCTACTACCTTGGCCGTGAGTCCGTGGCTACAAGATCAAGGATTTGTACTTAGGCATCTGTACTCACGAGTCATATAATCAAAGAGGAGTGGTTCAACTTCAACCTAGACCTATAATCAGCTAATGTATTGGCTGTTATCCTTTTCCAAAAGAAAATATTAACTTCACTGCTGTGAAACTTCACTATGTCTGTATATTTGATGTAAGCTCATGGATGATTTGATCTTTTAGTCTGCTTAAGTTCTTTAGGAATGCAGACACGTCGATGTTCATTCAAAGCACCGGATTCTATTTTCTGGAGATAAAATTCGCATTGGTTAATGTTTCTTCAGCTCTTTTTAATCATGTCTCATCAGTGTGTATGTATCATGATGCCTCTCTTGGGATGGAAGACTAGGCATTTCATTGTTACTTGATGTATTGAAAAAGTCCAATTCTTTTAGTTCTATGTAGATGCAAGAAAACGCAATGGCGTATCCTCATGCTTATTTTGAATGACTTGATCCATATGTTGTATGTTGAGATAGCAAACTCGGTTTACTGAAGATCTAAGAGTAGGGGAGTTTGTATTCATGCTCTACTTTCTAGTCACGAGCCTTTGAGCAACTAGCTCTGATTTCCAATATTATTGTCAGCACTTTAAGGCCTGTATGGGAGACACGAGTCAGTCCAAATGTCATCTACGCGGTGAATCATCTACGCAATGACAGATCAGCATTAGCAGTTGGCGGGCTTGATGGGGTGCTTCGCATCCTGGATCAGAACTCTGGTGAACTCCTTTCCAGCTTTGTGGCAGACATGGGGAGCAAAGCACATGATAAAGGGGGCGTAATTGAAAAGAAGGCGACAGCTCTTCCAGCAGACGTTCACATAGAGAGCATTCCTAGATACGCCAGAGCTCCCATTACATCCATGGCAGTTGGAATGAAGAAGATTGTAACCACTCACAATGAACCATACATTAGGATGTGGAGATTTTTGGAATAGTAATGATTTATGTCCTGTTCTTGTTTCTTCGAACGGTTATCTAAATTGAGGGACTGCAAGTTTATTTATAATTCACTTGAATCTTCCGCTTGTGCCTTCTGTTTTTGTGTTGTACTGGTCTATTTCTCGACTTGTTGAGGCTGATGTGGCAGTGGTGGATGTGGTGTTAGCCCAGCACATCTGCGGCCGCTGTCATGCACCCTTTGTTGCAGGACGTGGGGCGCGAGATACATTTTTCTCGTCTAAAAAGGCTCTTTGCTGTCATCACGAGATCTCTGCTGTGTCGAAACTGCTATTTGCCGACGCTACGCAAATATCAAAACAACCCAAAGACAGGGTCTGACACATGCCAATGGCAATCCATGCTCTATGTAACAAGGAAAAAGATTCATGTACATAGACATGTGACATGTGTAATGCATATGTCATCCATCGATAGTCCAGTATCGATTCTATCATCTATTCCATCAGTAGTAGTGAGATATCGATAGACTATATTAATAAATCGATAGCTCACTGCCGATTGAATACCGCTAGTGAGCTATTAATTGGTTGATATACTCCATCGATATCTCACTACCGATAGACCAGATGAATAATTCAATCAGTATCGATTCATTGATCTACTCCATCGGTATCTAATTACCAATGAATTAGATGATAGAATCCATATCTCACTACCGATTCACAATATGTGTAATACACATGTCACGTGGACATGTACACAAATCAACGCTCATGTAACAATTAAAAAGCACATACGTAACATAACATGGCAGACACTTGCGAAAGAACCCGCCACTGGTGTGTGGGTGCTTAATCAGTGACCAAGCAGACAGGATCATAAAGTTTGCAGTTTCGTTGTGTGATGAAAGATCAGCAACAGTTTCTAATCAGCCATCAAAGTATACTACTACATCCCTGATAAGATAGATATCTCCTACAATCAATCTCATGTGCTGAAAGTAGCTTGCCATATATGTATCTCCCTAGATTTATATACTTCGATCAAGTACACCAAAAATTTAAGTTCCGGCATGTTGTTACGACTGTTGAGAGCTGGAATTCTTTTTCCTATCCATTGCCTGAAGCATACTTGATGGATCCTATCAATTGGAACGTCGCTGGCGAATGAATAGGAATAATGCTGTTGAAGCTGCAAACAAATATGGGAGCACTGTCCACACACCCTGATCACAAGAAAATTGGTTAGAACTCGACAATCCAGTACCCCAAAAACTGCAAATCTTCGAAGAGATATATAATGTTACCACAGCTGTTGCAACACTGGCAAGTGCAACAACTGGTCTCTCTCTCAGCAAGAACCCAATCCCCAACTGGACATGAAAACAAAGCATTTGTTAATCTCCAAGCGGAATTAGTGCATCTCAGCAAGTTAGACAGAGCTAAATAGGTAAACAGAACCATTCTGAGGCAGTTGAGCAGTGTAAACCGTGATATGAAAGATTGCAGGTCAGTCAAGCTTTTTTTTTTTTTGCCAAGTTGAGCCAAGAGGCTGGTGTTACATACTATTCAGTTTACATAGCTCTCAATCTAGCACCAGCGGCCCCATGTCTAGCCCGCCGTGCCAAATCGTCCGCCACCGCATTAGCATTACGCGGTACGAACATGAAAATGACACCCCCCATGCAGGCAGCCACACTCCATATTTTCCTCAATGTAGTCTTCGTACCTGCACTCCAAACTTCTCTCCCATTGATGGAATTGACAACGTTCCTACAATCAGATTCAACGATGATATCCCGCAGCCCACGCGCCACCGCAACTCTCAAAGCCTTTAGAACCGCCATTAGCTCTGCCTCATCGCTGCTATAAGCCACCACCTTCTCAGCTAGAACCCATGAAGGTGTCGTCCAGTCATCCTCCCAACAAACCACTCCGATACCGGCTTCCGAAGATCCATGAGCCCACGCACCATCGGTATGTATAACAACAATCCCCTGTTGTCGGGTAACACCGAGCTGTGAGGTTCCAGTATTCCACCCTTTGCTTCGCCAAAACTCCCCCGCCAACTTCCGAATCCGCCAAACTAAAGCTTCCGGCGAGCAACTATTATTTCTCCACACAAGTTCATTCCTTTCCTTCCATAGGAGCCAAAGGCCGTAGCCAACTATGGCTTTGTTCCATCTTCTAGAAGCATCAGCTGATGAGGAAGAAGAAAGAAAGTTGAGAAGATCATTGTAACACAACCTCTCACCCAAAGGTAGGATAAGCTCCCACACCTTTCTTGCAAAAGGACATTCATCAAGGATATGGCGTAGAGTCTCCTCTTCCCCACACCCACGAAGGCAAAATTTGTCATGCACCAATCCAATCCTCCATAGTGAATCCAGGGCAGGCACCTTCGAATGGAGGACTTTCCAAATGAATTGTCTAACGCGAGGGCCGACTGGAGAATTCCAAACATTCACCCATACCTCACGTTGCACAGGTGAGGTAGTACAATACTCCTGCGCCATCAGCCATGAATATAAGGACCTGGAGTCTGGCTTGCATCGTATCTTTGCTAGCCAATGTGTCAATTCTCACATCGAGTACATGTTGCACCAAATCCGGGGGAAACTGTGCCATAACCTTCTCCCTACACCATTCCGTGTTGGCCATCAAACTACCAAGCTTTAACCTCTCCAAAGCATCACCCACTCTCACCAGAGCCGGTCTAGCTGAGAAGGCCCCTTCACCGCACCACCAATCCTCCAATGGATTGAGTTGGCTATTGGGGGCCGGCGTGAATAAAATCCCTGCACGGATTCCCCTAGCAGCCCGACTAATCGCCCTCCAAAGTGTAGAACATGGTCGCTTGCATTGCGTCGGTGGAAGAGGACCAGCCCATTGATACTTATCCTTTGTCATTACAGCCCAAATCGACATGCGATCATCCATCAAGCTCGTGGCCCTCCGCATATGTAGGGCCCTTTGCCATAGCACCACGTCTCTAATCCCAAGGCCGCCCCATTCAATTGGCTTGCACACTGCATGCCAATTAACTCTTGATAAGGAGCCCGCGTCCTTCCAAAGGAACATGCGACATAGAGCTTCTAGCTGCCTTAGAAGTGAGATTGGCACATACGTCGACATCATGGAATGGACAGGAATAGCTTGTAGAACAGACTTAATGAGAGTTACTCTACCAGCTTCAGATAAGAGCGCCGCCTTCCATGATGAGACCTTATGAATCATCTTGTTTAGAAGTTCACCAAAGTCCAATGCCTTCAATTTCCTACCCACCACAGGTGTACCGAGGTACCGCCATACACCCTCCGCCTCTGGCATGCCAAGAATTCTACAAATCGTTGTGCGTCGATTCGGTGAAATAACTTTAGAAAATTGTACACTGGACTTCAAAGGATTGATTTCTAATCTGACTGCCGCCCTGAAGTTAATCAGTCAAGCTGAATGTCGAGTCAAACAAAGTAATACCCAACTCCTTGGATATTTATCTAGCTTCACTTTGCTTATGGACTAGAATCAGCTCTCACCCCATTGATAACATATTATGTACCAAAGGGGAAAAGGCATATGACACTATATATCCTGTGAAAAAACAAAAGGATGTGGTTCCTGGGGCGGGCAAGTTTGGCATATGGAGTCAGGGACAACATGGTGAGATCCCATGTCACTAGCGTCATGACACAATTTATGACTAAATTGTGTACAAGAAAGGAATGACCAAGGTGGAGGAAATATCTGTGAGTAATTGTCAGTTTAAATTGCAGAAACAAGCAAACCAAGCAACCATATACACTATAACACATAGCATATTGAAATATACTTCGTTTATGATCAGTATGTTGGCGCAAAGTGCACCTCAAGATGGTTGACTCATTCATGTCATTCATTTTAATACTCATTGATCCGAATGCATAGGAAGCCACACTCGATGCAGTTTGGTGCATAGAAATGCATGCACGAGAAGAAATTACTTCATCAACCAGCTACATAAAATGAGTCACAAGAAAAGCAAAGGAAAACAAAGGAAATATACTCCTTAGCCATTTGCACAACTCAGGAACAAAATCTATAGCAAAAGAAGACAGAACGTCAAATGGAGTACCAAGTGAAATTTATAAGAGTGAAAAAAAATATAAACCATGTAACCTAGTCATTTTATACGAAAGGCAATATGGTATCTGCAATGACCAGATATCTACAAATTGAAACTGCAGGATGGCTTAACCTGAATAGGAAGAGTAACCAAGCCACCAAAACAAACTCCAGCGAAAAAGCACTCTGGAGATATGCCCTGCATACCAACAACATATTTTAGCTTAATATGACAGGATTCGAGTGATAATATTAGAATCGCCACTATAAGAAGTGTTACTAGTAGTGTGGGCCCTTTCCTATGCAAGGTTTCATTTTGCACAATCAAAACATATAATTAAAACTACCGACCAAAAACTATCATTGGTTTTTGAGAAAAATACTTGAGCCAAAATTTATGTACCATGGCTCCCCGAAATATAATCGACGCTTATTTTCTACATATAATACGCCCTAGATAACATGTTTGAGCCGATGTAATCTGATCCTGAATAAAAAGTAATTTCTGGCGAGGTGGTGCCGGCATGGACACCTCTGAGGAGGTTGTGGCAACAACTCCAATGGAGGTGGAGGCATTGACTGTAGGGAGCGGTTTGGAAGAGGCCCAGGTAAGGGGTGTATCAAGGGTCCTTGCGGAGTCCGACTCGCACTGTCTTGTTGGCTACTTAAGTGGAAGATAAGTTTGTCCTTTGGAGCTTGAACGTCCTATAAGGATATGGAGCATTGCGGTAGGTTTGGGGGGCATGTCTTTCATGCATACCCCAACAGATTTGAATGAGGATGCTGATAACCTTGCAAGGCTTGCTAGGGATGTTGGGTTGGATAGGGGTGTAGGTCCGGGATCTGTCCATGACCTCACTCTTCGCCTAGGTTAATGTTCAGTTTTCTTTAGCCATTTGGCTCAACTAAGCACAAAAAAAAAAACAATAACCTACATTGAGGCAGACTTATGAAGCCACCCAATCTGGCTTTTCGTTGAGTAAGCTTACTAATATCCTTGACATAATGTTCATGTTTTCAGCTCTGATTTTCACTTGGAAATTGGGGAAAACTATTATTTTCTTGGCTTCAACTTACTATACCCATGGCCAGACGGGATAGATTGATATGATGCCCATACCGACAGTTTTCACCATGCATGGTACAAATATCCTACAACTTTCTACCAACATGGTACGTAATCTCCAGGATGCTCCACGCCGATTGACACGGTTATCCTTGACCTAATTATGTCTTGGAGGTCTAAATTAATAATGCCTTAAAACTCAGAGATTTTTATGAAGATGGCATTATGTGGACAAAAGAGTTGTACTAAAATCTAAAAGAAATTCAGTCATTCATTTTAACAAAATTGAAATTTTATGTCTCCTCTCAGCACCAACCTCAGCCTTTTAGTTCTCAGCAATCGAGGAGTGCATTTCTAAGAATATTTGAGTCAATATGAAAACCTCACATGAAAATTCATTGCTAGAAAGAAGAAAATCCATGACATCTTCCATGTGCATCTAGAGAGGATCGTTTTCAAAAATTTTAATTTCTACTTTACCTATACCATGCATGTTTGTTTGATGCATCCATCTCCGCATGCAAAATTTCTTTTCATTTGTTCCTAACTATGAGATTCTACACTATGAGAATCTAGCTATTAATCCTATTAAAAGAGGTCAAAATATGTGACTTCTTGCCTTCTTCCAATCATCTTTAAGAACTTGAAGCCATGGATTGCCGTCCCGGTGGCACGCGCCGTGCCGGCAGCCTGCTGGCACGGTACGTGCCGCCGGCACGCCCCCGTGCCATTGTTGTTTTTCTTCCTTCTCCTCCTCCTTCTACTCCTATTTCTTCTTTCTTCTTCTCGGCACGGTACGGGGGGTTTTTTGTGCCGGCAACCCACCGGTACGGTACGTGCCGGGCGGCACGCACAGTGCCGGACCGGCACGGCAATCCATTCTTGAAGCTATAAATAGAGCCCCTTTATCTTCCTTTTAATACATTTAACTATCACGAAGGAAGAAATTGCGAAATTTGTCCACAAGTGTTCTGATCTGGCTCTTATCAGTGTGATATTCCAAAGTCATCAATCAGCAACTATCAAATGGAAGAGCTTGCATCTATAATCAAGATTCTCCTTGAAAGTGGTCATGCAAAATTGTCTGTGACAACTACAACAAGATCCGTGTATTCAACTGAAGAAAACAAAAACAACTCGTTTTGTCACAGATTAAGTCTCAAAATTGGCCAAGTACTTGTTAATAATTTGCCATTGAGCCTGAGCTGATTTCAGTTATAATTACCGCTACAACAGCTTGAAACGGACCAAAAAATCCTGGAATAAGGAAATTGACTCTTGTCAAAAAGTTAGTGACGAATTTCAGATGCAAACTGGAGATAGTGACTAGGCTGACTGGCTGACTGCTTAGACCATCCTAACGAGAAGGGGACAAAGATGGAATTTTCATGGTTCTGCAGTTGAGTCCTTGCCCACCAAATTCCTTTCCTTGGGAAAAATCCTCTATCAAGTATCAAAATTAAGCTAGAACCCACTTATTGACTATCTCCAGATCGACTAGAAAGAAAATTGCAAGACAAGGACTACAATCTAAAAGCCAGCTTCAAGGCTAATCCAATATGACAGAAGATATGCATCATAAATTCTACCGACGTTTCCACTGGTTTCACTACCTACTAGTGAATCATAAAAACACGCTGTCTAGACATAATCAAGAAGCAAAGATGACTTAGAAGAGGATATAGCACTGTTTAAAAATCACAAATTATTGGCTGCTGACATACTCTCGAAGATCATCAAACATTGTGTTAAACATCTTGAATTACAACCCATATATCGACGATCCAATACATCACAAATCCACGTTTAAAGGTAAAGAAATAGAAGGATTTAAGATCCTTGACAAAGCTAAACCAAGATAGCAAAAGGAAAAAAGAAAGAGAAGTAAGTAAGTTCTTCACTGTGTTAAAGATTTGATTGATATGATTGTTTTAGATTAGGTAATATACCACAAGGGAAGTTTCTTCATCTTCTTCCAGTTTTTCTATTTCAACATGGTATCAGAGGCCTAGGAAAGTAGCGATCCTCATTCATTTTTTTCATGGCGTCTACGACTACTAATGATACTCCTGTGGATCTTCCCCTTGTCAAAGCCATCCAGCAGGACGTATCCATCAAGCTCTCCACTAGTAATTATTTATTATGGAAGACCCAAGTTCTCCCAGTACTTCGAAGCCATGGTGTTCTTGGTTTTGTTACAGGTACTTTGCCCAAGCCCCTATCTGATTCAGCGGCAATAACGAAGTGGGAACGCTTAGATCAGTTAGTCTTGGGCTGGCTTAACTCATCATTGTCTGATGATGTGCTCTCCCAAGTCATTGATCGGGAGACAAGTCGTGATGTATGGATCACACTTGAGAAGGTATATGGGTCTTATATTCGTGCTCGTGTCCAACAGATGAAGACAGCTCCAGTCCTTGTCAAAAGGAACAAAATCTATGGCTACTTATTTTCAGCAGGTCAAGTCCTTGGCCTTATCGCTCGCTACTGCCGGCAAACCCGTCGATGACGATGACTTTGTTCTTTGGCTTACTCGTGGTGTTGGGAGTGAATATGATCCTATTGTCGCTGCTATGAATGATCGCAGTGACTGTCCCACCATTGATGAAGTCTATGGTCTTCTGCTTGACTATGAACTTCGCCTCCAACATCAAATTCTGCTGCGTCATCGCCGGCTGCTTTTTATACTTCTCCGGCACGTGGTCGAGGACGTTTCCAGCCTCCAGGACGTGGTCGCACTCCTTCCTCCCCGTCCTATCGAGGTCGCAGCTCTCCTCAACGAGGAACAAGTCGCGGTGGCCATCGTGGTGGTCGTGCCATCTCCTCTCCTGTGACTTGCTATAAATGTGGTTTCCCAAACCACAAAGCAAATCATTGCTTTGCCACTTCCGAAGAATCTTACCCACCAATTCAATCCTTTGCTGCCATGCAAGTTGCTGATCCAACAGATACCACCTGGTATCCCGACACTGGCGCCACAAACCACATGACGCATGATGATGCTGATATTAAGAATAAACAACCTTACAAGGGCAATGAGCGTGTTATGGTCGGGAATGGAGCAGGATTAGAGATCTCCCAATTTGGTACAGTATCTCTTCCTCGCTCATCTGGTATTCTTAAGATGAATAATGTTTTTCATGTCCCACGTCTATGCAAAAATCTTATCACTGTTGGTACTAAAGACCATAATTGTTATTTTACCTTCACTCCATGGGGTTTTCTGATTAAGGATTTGAGGACGGATCGTCTACTCCACAAAGGACCGATTGAAGATGTCTCTACCCTTTGAATAAGACGTCCTTCGCTCATCATGTCGGACCCTTTGGATTTATTGGCCACAGACACTGTCTCTCACAACATCTGGCATGCTCGGCTGGGACACTCCTCTGATGGCACCATGCAGCGGTTGTCTTCCACTTTATCTATGTCGTCTTCTAGTTCTAATAAATCATGTCACAGTTGCAAGCTTGGAAAGAGCAATCAGCTCCCATTCTCTTCCAAGCTCCAACGGGCTCCCCATCCTTTACATACCATTCATTGTGATGTATGGGCACCATCTCCAACTATATCAAATGAAGGGTTTACGTTTTATATGATTTTTGTCGACAGTTTTAGCCGGTTCACATAGTACTATCCTATGAAAAAGAAGTCTGATGTGGCTCTTATATTTCCTTCTTTTCATTCCTTGGTGGAAAATTTATTTGATTCAAAGGTGCGCATTTTTCAATCAGATGGTGGTGGAGAGTTTATTAGCAATCAACTCCAACATTACTTCTCAGATAAAGGCATTTTCATCAAATGTCCTGCCCTGGTACTCTGCAGCAAGACGACATTGCCGAGCGCAAGCATCGACACATTGTCGAAACCGACCTTATTGGCTCATAGCCAATTGCCCACTTTTTTTTGGAACTATGCTTTCTCTACAGCTGTTCACCTCATCAATCGTCTCCCTTCACCCAATCTCGATCAACAATCTCCCTATGAAATTCTATATCACAAATCACCAGATTATGCTTCCTTAAAAGTCTTCGGTTGCCTTTGTTACCCCTGTCTTACTCCTTTGGCTGATCAAAGCTTCAATTTAAATCTGCACAGTGCATATTTATTGGTTACAGTATCCATCATAAAGGTTATAAATGTCTAGAACCCAAATCTGGACGTATATATCTTTCCCATCACGTCACATTTGATGAGTCTACCTTTCCTTATGTATCCCTCCATCAAGTCCTACCAAACAACGCCCCACATGCTCCTGCCTTTTCCTCTTGTCCCTTTCCAACACAAGCCCTTGATGACATCACCTCCCCACTTTGTCCTCCTCCCCAACCAGAACCAACCCAACCTACACCCACTCCACATGTCCTTGGTGACATCACCTCCCCACTATCTCCTTCCTCCTCATCTTCTGCTACCTCCGCCACCACCTCACCGCCCCATGCCTCTCCTACCGTTCCCCTTCGGACTCATTAAATGGTCACCCGAACTCAAGATGAAACTCACAAACCCAAAGTTTTGTACACCCAAAAGTAGCCTCTTCCATTATGTCTGCTCACTATCTCCAACCCACCTGAACCCACTTCCTTTTTACAAGCCAACAAGATCCCTGAATGGCAAGCAGCTATGGTTGAGGAATACAGTGCTCTTATGAAAAATGAGACCTGGTCTTTAGTTCCAAGAACCCTTGATATGAATGTTATCGGCTGCAAATGGGTTTATCGTATCAAGCAACGATCTGATGGGAGCATCGAAAGGTACAAAGCCTGTTTAGTGGCCAAGGGCTACACCCAACAAGCTGGGATTGACTATGGAGAGACGTTCAGTCCAGCCGTCCGACCTGGTACTATTCGACTAGTTCTTGCTTGTGGTCTTCAGTTTGGTTAGGCCTTACACCAGTTAGACGTCAAAAACGCCTTTCTCCATGGCCATATATCTGAGACTGTCTTTATGGACCAACCGCCAGGGTTTGTCAATCCAGCTCGTTCCCATCTTGTTTGCAAGTTGCACAAGTCTCTCTATGGGTTAAAACAGTCCCCTCGTGCATGGTATCACCAGTTCAGCTCTTTTCTTATCTCACTCGGCTTCCATAGCTGTCCTTATGATGCCTCCATGTTTGTTCTCTTCCACCATTCTGACGTTATCATCTTACTTGTTTATGTTGATGATTTTATTGTTACAGGGTCTAATGATGCACAAATTCAAGATTTTCTATCAAAGCTTGCACTACCTTTGACATGAAAGAACTTGGGCCCCTTAGTTACTTCCTAGGCATGGAAGTCAAAAGAACACCCCACGGTCTCTTTTTATCACAAACTCGGTATGCCATTCAGCTCCTCACTAGATTCGGTCTCGCTGGCTCCAAGCCGATGGAGACGCCATCCTATTCTGGCTAAAAGCTTTCTCTCAGATGGAGATCCTCTACCGGATGTTCTAGAGTTTCGTTAGTTGGTCGGCTCTCTGCAGTATTTAACCCTGACTAGACCTGACATTACTTATGCGGTTAAGCAGGTCTGTCAATTCTTGCATGCTCCTACCACAACACATCTTATAGTCGCAAAGCGTATCTTGCGATATGTTAAAAATATGTTGTCTCATGGTCTTCATCTACATCGATCTTCTGATCTCTCTTACTGGTTTTTCATATGCTGATTGGGCCGGATCGCCAGACGATTGCCGGTCCACTACCGGTTTTGCTATTTTTTTGGGCCCGAACATTATCTCTTGGGGCTCCAAGAAGCAACCCACTGTCAGTTGATCTAGTTCAGAGGCTGAATATCGTGCTCTTGCGACTCTCTCAATTGAATCCTCCACTCTTATTTTGTGATAACCAAAGCACTCTTCACATGGCTTCCAATCCAGCCTTTCACAACAGGAGCAAACATATTGAGATCGATGTTCACTTTGTTTGTGAAAAGGTGGCAGCAGGAATCCTCAAGCTTCAATATATTCCAAGTGAATCTCAAGTTGCTGATCTTCTCACAAAGAGCCTTCCAACTAACCGGTTCTCAATGATACGAACCAAGCTCTGCGTTGACCAGCCACCTTGAGCTTGTGGGGGGCTGTTAAAGATTTGATTGATATGATTGTTTTATATTAGGTAATATACCAAATCATGTATTTATTTCATTCCTAATTAGTCTCCTTTGATTAGGAGATGCTGTAACTTCTCTTCTCTATTAATACAATACTTTCCAGTGGAAGAAACCACAAGGGAAGTTTCTTCATCTTCTTCCAGTTTTTATATTTCAACACACTGAATAAGACAAAAGATTTACTTCCATCTGTAGTGTGCTATGGAATAATAGAACCGACATTGCATGAAGGAACAATGACTAACCAGTGCACCCGCTAAAAATGATGTAGGGTTTCGTACTCCGATAGAAAATCGCTCCACTGCAAGCAAAAAAAACATACGAATCAAACTAAAGAATAGATATGAAAATATGCAGCAGCTATGCAGTAGAAAACATTCAGGTGATGTTTCTTAATACCATCTTGAAATAGGTAGAAAGAACATTTAATTGACAATATACATGCAGAGTTTTATGGAAGCCTTTCTTTCGACAAGTTGTTAAGTTGCTATTAAATAACTAGTAAACCATTGCTAAGACTTACTGCCAATCTAAAGCCAGCAACACGGACCCTCATTCTATATCATCAGCTCCAAAAGGAGTAAAAAATAACAAGACAGCAAGTGGTGTAAAGTGATATAGAATATGATGTCTCACAAAAAATACTCCAACTAAACATGGCGCAATAAACGGGGCTTTTGCTTAAAATAAATAAATGAGAGGTGGAACAAATGAAGACCACTAATTACTTACTCAAGCTAGTAAGATTATTCTTAAGGAAAGATATTGTTCTTGCATTCACATGATTCACAAACTTTTTTCTTTTGGTGCATTGGAATGCTCCCAAAGGGTTGAAGCGGCCTTAGAGCAACTCAAGTAAGTTTTCCTGTCCATTCCGTACTATCAGTGAAGTGATTAAAACCAAATAAATAAACACAATCAAACTAATGCGGAAATCTGGGAAGTCCGTCCACCTGTATCGACTTTGAGAGCACCCATGGTTCAAGAGAATTGGAAAGCATGATAATATCCGAAAGTGTTAAAAATGCTCCACACTTTAGTTAGAGAAAATCATGGAGAAACTTAATAAAGACATGCACCTGCTGACATGCATAGCTAACTAGATAAATGTATTTCATATTTACTATTTAGTGCTAAATGAGATCATAGCTTGACTTTGCAGAGGAACAAGGAAGATGCATGGCAACTGGTACTTGTGCAAAAGTCCTCCAAATGCATTGCCTACTTTTCGCTCATTTGACGTGTGATCTTTCTACCTAACGGTGTAGGAAGCTGGCTAATCGAAATTGGTTGCAATTTAGAACCAGCCCCTATGTATTTATGCAATATGTTTGGCAGGGACATTGGAGTTAAGATAGGTATTTAAAAGAGACGACAATTATTGCTCATAAGCTTTCATCAAGCAAAAACATCATATTGCAACATCTACATGAATTTAATGCTGCTGACAAAGGTAGATTTACTTCCAAATTCCAATATCATTAAAGAGCCAAATAGATTTGTCTAGATTGCAATAAATGCCAATGCAACAGAACTTACCAAAGCCAATCAAGTTTCCATATTCCTGAACCGCTCGTGTTATGCTTAATGCCTTCTCCTTGCCAATTCCTAGCTAAAATTGCAATTGTCTAAGCAGAATGTTGAAGCATTATACCTACGCTCTTATAAGTTTGACAGCAAGACAATGCAAATCAAGCAGTGGCTACGCTTAAACAGGAAGATCAAATGTTTTGACTACCTGGTAACAAGATCAGACAGAAGAGAATAACAGAAATGCCTCTGCATCATGCTTGAAAAATTAAAATCAAGGGCTGCAAACCTTGGAACATATATCTTCAGATGCCTTGGTCTGCCTAAAAAGCTTCCCTATGTAGAATGGTATCAGATCACTAATACAAACACCCCTGCAGAATACATAACAAAACATGTAAAAATGCCACTGATGGTAATTCCAGACTTTAAGAGTAGTATAATGAGTTTGAATGCCATTCAAAGGACTAGAAACATATGGAGCAGAAGCACACCAGTAAACCCATAGCACAGTAGATATGATGTAAGGAGCATTTTTCGAGAATGATTCCACAAATAATTGCCAACCGCCATCCAGACACAGATTCCGTGCTAAAGATATTCCAACCTACATCATTTGCTAGATTTGGTTATTCACAAATCTGTCATGATTTAATTTCTACATCACCTATCCAGAATTGTCGATCAGTAATTGGTGCAAATGAAAGGAGCAACGTGACAAACAGCACTCAGAGAAAACTGAGCATGGTCAAACAGAAGGTACCAGTACAGAGGACAGACCCAAACATTCAGTGCTTCCTCGCTAATGAATAGTCCACATCCAGCAGCCATGAGCAACCAAAAGTAGACCCACCTGCATGAGGCATCCGAAAAGAAATCAGGAGATGTGGATTGTGGATACAAGTAGGCCTTTTAATGAAAACCATCAATTAAGATTCCCTGATATGAAAGGATAAACATAAAATTTAATACAGATAGAACGGAGCAGAGGCTTCTAAGAGAGTTATACCAGTAAACATATGATTACAGATGTATTGACTTTCAAGAGATAATGTCAGCTAAGCAGCATTTTAAGCAAGTGGAAAGGAAAGAATATTCAAAAACAACAGGCAACAGGCACCAATACAAGAAATGGAGAGCAAAGAGAAAGGAAAGGATAAGATGATGATGTTATCATAATAGCCATCTTACTGTTCATAAAGTCAGTCCAACAAGATCCAAGTTCAATACTTGCTTTCATTAAACAAGTAATGTTTCGTTGACACTACGCAAGTTTTATTTCCGATGTTGTATTGCCTATTCTATTTTTACTTGGCTGAGTAGCTCGTGAAACCTAAGCGAACCACTTAAAAGAATGCCTTTCTACATGGTGACCTTACAAAATAGATTTTTACGACCCCTCCACAGGCTTATTTACCACACCTTCTTCTGATGGATGCAAGCTGAAACGCTCTCTCTATGGCTTAAAGCAAGCTCCTCGTGCTTGGTTTGATAAGTTTCGTTCCACATTGATTGGCTTTTCTTTTGCTCAAAGCCAGTATGATTCTTCCTTCTTCCTCCGCAAGACTGAACGTGGCATTGTCCTCCTAGTTTATGTTGATGATATAGTAATCACCATATCATATTCTAGGTTGATTGAGCAGCCTCAACAACATATACGAGCGTCATTTCAAATGAATGATATGGGGGGGTCACTTCAGTATTTCTTGGGCCTTGAGGTGAAATCTGACCCTGCAGTTACTTTCTTGCATCGACATAAGTATACTCAGGATTTGGTTGCTTTGGCTGGACTTTAGGCCGCTTCTTCTGTTGCCACACCTTTGGAGGTGAATGTGAAGTATTGTCGTGCAGAGGGTGAACTTCTTCCCGACCGTTCGATGTATCGTCACTTGGTTGGTAGCTTGAACTATTTGACCATCACTCGGCCCGATATTTCCTTTGATGTTCAGCAAGTAATTAAGTTTATGCAAAGCCCTTGGCACCTTCATTTGGCAATTGACTGCTGTATCATTCGCTATCTAAGGGGCACTCCTGATCGTGGTTTATTCTTTCATGCTGGCTGACCAATTCAGTTGTGATCTTATAGTGATGCTGATTGGGCTGGCTGCCAAGATACATGACACTCAGTTACATGTTGGTGCATGTTTCTTGGCAATGCGCTCATTTCATGGAAAAGCAAGAAACAAAACCGTGTATCTAAATCTTCCACCGAGTTTGAGTATCGAGCCATGTCATCCGCATGTTCTGAGATTATTTGGCTTCGTGGTTTGTTATCTGAGCTCGGGTTTCCTCAACTTGAGCCCACTCCTCTTCATGCCGATAACAATAGTAACATTCAAATTGCTGCTAATCCGAGAGAACCAAGCACATTGAGGTGGATTGTCACTCCATTCATGAGGCCTTCGAATGAGGTGTTATCACTCTTCATCATATCACCACGGATATTCAGACTGCTTATGTGTTAACCAAGGCCATGACTCGACAACGTCATGAATTCCTGGTTGGCAAATTGATGCTTTTTTATCCGTCAGCATCAATTTGAGGGGGGATGTTAATAGGATCAGCAGATTCTAGGAAATCCGCAGGAAACCTATAGAGGCCAGCCAGCCTATTATTATTCCTGTACAACTATACTCTCCTAAAAAAGGTAGCATTATTAATTGACATAGATTTGCCCGGTGCAGCTATGCTTTCCTAAAATAAATAGCAATACTAATTGGCATAAAATCGCCATGTACATCATAGTTTCTTGGGGGAAGGGGCGTCAGCACCATAAACTAGACTTATCCCGTTAAAAAAACACTAAACATAAGATTTGGGGCCTTAACACCATCTACCACTTCAAAAGACACATATGCCCCCCTACTACAACAGCCTCAATAAACATACGCTTTCCTCTTCCTCCTCCTCCTCTCTTCTCGCCAAGAACCAGAGAAGGCTTCTACAGGTTCCAGGGATCGGTAGTGGCGGCCATCGTCCACGGCTGGGCCTTCGCGCACCACGGCGACCTCATCTGGATGGAGAAGTCCATCCCGGACCTCGCCGAGTGCACCATGTTCGCCGAGGGGGTGAAGTCGGTGCAGCCCGAGGTGATGCTGGCCTACAACCTCTCGCCGTCGTTCAACTGGGACGCGTCGGGGATGTCCGACGAGGAGATGGGGAACTTCATACCGAGGATCGCGAGGCTTGGGTTCTGCTGGCAGTTCATCACGCTGGCGGGGTTCCTCGCCGACGCGCTGGTGGTCGACACCTTTGCCAGGGACTACGCCAGGAGGGGGATGCTGGCGTACGTGGAGAGGATCCAAAGGGAGGAGAGGAACAATGGAGTCGAGACGTTAGCTCACCAGAAGTGGTCTGGTGCTAACTACTATGATAGAGTTCTCAAGACTGTCCAGGGTGGGATCTCCTCCACTACAGCCATGGGCAAAGGCGAGTATTCTGTTTTCCTTCTTCTGATTAAACTCGCGCGGTCTCTCCTATATAAGGATGATCAGCTTTAAATTTTTGAAATAATTGGGGAACTGACATGCAATTGTGTGCAGGAGTGACTGAGGAGCAGTTCAAGGAGACATGGGCTGCACCTGGAACCTGTAGAAGCCTTCTCTGGTTCTTGGCAAGAGAAAAGAGAATTTTGAAAAGAGAACATAGAAGAGAGAAAAGAGAAAAGAGAATGCTGACTGGATTCATATGCTAATAGAGAAGAGAATTTTGAAAAGAGCAGAGAGAAGAGAGTAGAGAGAAAAGAAAAAAGAGAATTTTGAAAAGAAAACATACAAGAGAGAAAAGAGAAAAGAGAACTAAGAAAATAGAAGAGAGTAAAGAGTAGAGAGTAGAGAGAAAAGAGGATTTTGAAAAGAGAACATAGAAAAGAGAACTAAGAAAAGAGCAGAGAGAAGAGAGTAGAGAGAACAGAGAAAAGACCCCTTCTCCCCTGTCAACGAGTTCCCTCTGTTCTTGCTGCCCCTTCTCCCCTGTCAAGAGAAAAGAGAATTTTGAAAAGAGAACATAGAAGAGAGAAAAGAGAAAAGAGAATGCTGACTGGATTCAAGAGAAAATAGAATTTTGAAAAGAGAACATGGGCGGCGTCGCCCTTCGTCTCCGCCGCCGCGATCAAGAATGCTTTCTATGTCTACTCCGACCCCGGCCACTCCTTTCAGATATTCAGCTTCGCAGACACATTCACATACCCCGTCCCCATGAACGGCTTCATCCAGAAAATTCTCTCCTCTTTTCTCTCTACTCTTTTTTTTCTACTCTCTTCTCTATTCTCTTTTCAAAATTCTCTTTTCTCTTTTCTCTTTTCCCCTTTCTCTCTTCTATGTTATCTTTTCAAAATTATCTTTTCTCTTTTCTCTCTACACTCTTCTCTATTCTCTTTTCAAAATTCTCTGTTCAAAATTCTCTTTTCTCTCTACTCTCTTCTCTTTTCTTAGTTCTCTTTTCAAAATTCTCTTTTCAAAATTCTCTTTTCTCTCTACACTCTACTCTCTTCTCTTTTCTTAGTTCTCTTTTCTCTTTTCTCTTTTCAAAATTCTCTTTTCTCTATACTCTCTTCTCTGTGCTCTTTTCCCCTGCCACGGCTGATCTACTCGTACCACGACGAAGGGCGACCACCATCATTCTTTCTCTGCTACCCCAACCCCTCTCTGCCACCCACTTCCTCTTCCCACTCTCCCACACCCTCCTTGCCAACTCCAACTCCACCATCGAGACACTACCCCAACCCCTCTCTGCCACCCACTTCCTCTTCCAAACCCCTCTCTGCCACCCACTTCCTCTTCCCACCGGTGAGGAAGAAGAACGCTGCACAATGGGCGCACCTGGGGGGGGGGGGCTAGCCGCGGTGCTCGGAGCTCGAGGTGGCGTGGACGGGAAGAGGGCGGGGATGGGGAGGGGGAGAGTGACGAGGAGGGGAGGGGGAGAGGGCAGGTAGGGAAAGAGGAGGGGGGAGAGGTATGGGGAGAGGAGGGAGAAGATGGACAGACGGGGAGAGGAGGGGGAGAGGGACGGGAAGAGGATGGGACCATGGAATTAAAGTTAAGATCAGGGTGTGGGTCATCATAGGGGTAAAAAGGTCATCAAAAATAAATAACAAATCATAACTGTCCATAACTGACGTTAAATGGTGCTTACACCTTAAATCTAATAATAGTGGTGTATCACTCAATAAGTTACGCAAATTTGGTGTAAACACCAATTATCTATAGTTTCTTTGTACATATTCCTCTATATAATGAAAAGTCTCACATCGATGAGAGTATTCAATCATTTTGACAGGTATGACATTGAAAAAGGTATTTGAGATGATTCATGTGTTTGCTTGTGAGGTTGTTTCTCAGGTTATGATCACCCATATCTTAAATGCTACGTTCACCTCTCTTACATCTACTATGTCTTCTATACTTTTTAGGAAAAATACTTGGCCTCCAAAAATGACATAATAATTTACACTTCTTTAATAATTGATAAAATCACATATAAATATATTCATCAATCATAATATTCAAGTTCACACACGACTAAAGATGGTTCCATAACATACCTAATATCAAAATATATAGTCTTAGAATGATAACATCAAAAGCATAGCTCTGACACGCGTCCCTCCATAGCGGGTTTAAATAGGATCTTGATTCTAATTTCAATGAGATTAAGTAATTCGAATATGCTTTGCATTAGGCCCAGGAATTTGGGCAAACTTTGACCCGGATATAAGATTAACTTAATTGAAGAGCCGCTGGAAAGAAGACTCGAAGATGCACAACCCTTGATCTGTACAAACCTTTAGTGAATCCAATGCTTTCTTTGTCAAAACTTACACGCAAGTTGGGTAATGATGGAAATTCCAGAATTATCTAGTTTAAAATAGGTTTTAAAACTATGAACCATTCTTGAACAAGGTATTTGCAACAAAGATCGCCTAATAGGAGAGGCCATTCCAAAAGTGAGAAGAAAGAGGAGATGCCACATATCTAGGGTTGGGTGGGGAGAAACAAGTTTTAGTGTTACAAATGTTTCTCCCCATCTCTCTTCTTGCTTCTAATTCCCCAAACCCATCATATGTTTTCGACATTTACTTGGCCCAAACGAATGCCGAGAAACTAGCTACATTGTTTTGCTAGCTTAACTTGATTCTGGAGAATCAAGCATAAGGTGTAAGGTGTGATCAAACGATAGATTCTGCTGTTTCTATCCAATAAAGTGCACATGCTTGTAGAGAGATGAGACTGCCAAACAACCCCTTAAGGTGCACAATCAAGTAGCTACCTAGCCAGCTCTTTAGCTATGTTCATAGATTGTCATGCCAATCCAGACATCCTGTACCCACATATACATAGTGTCACTAGTTCGCTGACAAGATACAAATAACCAGCACTAGGTCAGTCCCAGTAGAATCCCTCCTGAAGAGGCTTTGTGCCATTGACCCCCCATGCCTAGTGTCAGAACCAATACATGCCAGGGCATGCCGGCACGGCAATCCATGACTGGCATAAGAATATGACTGAACTCATATACACTGAAATGACTTGGCGCATGATAGTAGGAGTTACTGCATTAGTGGCGAGCAATAGATTCTTATGTCAGACATGGAGGTCTATTTGCAAGATTTTATTCTCGTAAATCAAATACCATGCATTCAACACCATTTGCAATAGAACAGAGTCACTCCTCAAGCTATGCAGCATGATACATGGTAATGGTGGACAGACTATACAGTTTGTCAAACATACTATATGCATATATGTGAAGGGCAGATATGTGTGTGATGTATGTGTCTCGTTGTGTTTGCCATTGGATCATAGCAAGTAGTATTGACAAAAAGCAAGAAGGATAAAGAAATAGCAATATGTTTACATACCCAGGAGTGTATTCTGGAATGATGATTCTATAGCCAAAAAGGGTCATTGTAAAACCAACAGGGGATGTTGCTGAAAGTGATTGTGATGCACCCTCAATTAAAAATGGCACTCGAAATGCTGACCCTGAAGAAGACAACTTAACGAATGCCAACAGAAGGGTCACTATCGCCGCTATACCAAGAGCTATTGCTAACTTTGACGGGAACCAAGTCCCAATGCTGCTTCCATCTATCTTCCAATCACCAGTTGTCTCATTACAGTCATCACCTCCACTTGGAGAAATTCCTGATGCTGAGGCCTCGACAACTCCCACATCATGAACACGAGACCTGATCATTTAGTCAGAATTGTCAAATATGTATGCATGTATATGATAGATTATCAAAGGAAGTACGTCTCCAAAGGATGTGTTCAATGTGATGAAACAACCTAGTCTTCAAGCTCAAGTCTGGAATTTTGCCTTCTCCCCTTATATGTTCAAAAGATACGAGTGACATCTTCTGAAGCAAGAGCTACTTAAGGCCAATAGGGGAAGAACAGAAGAGATATCATAGTCACTTCACATCTTCAAGATCGATTAACAATAGTAAGCTCTTAATAAGTAGAATGTGTAAAGGTATCTATAAATTCTTCTATGTGCATCTGTAACAAGTATATGCCTGTGGGCTTATGTGCTCCTGTTGATCACTTGCTTCTAAGCTCTTGAGCATAAGTAGATCTCACATGAGAAGTACATAATCATGTGCAAGCTTCATACCAAACATATAGTATAGGATTCGCATAAGAATATGTTATAGATAATTATCTTTCTAGGCATAGGTTGCACACTCAAAGAAATACTGCTCTCTCAAGGATATCTAAATGGTTAAGAGGGGTTTTAGATGCACATTTACTTGGAAGTTTCACATTCATCTTATGCATTACTTAAGTCTCTTCGACTTTATAAGGTGAGACTTGTGTCATATGCATGCATTTGTGTATATAAGCATGGAAGTATCTATGTACACTATAACCTCTCTAAATGATGAGTATTATGTGTACAGCTCCTACTTCTTATTAAAAAAAATTGTCACACTAATTGGCGGATCACCATTTTCAAACAAATGATTAAAGTGTGGGACCTATTTCAGCCTGTCGAGAACATAAGCCAACACGAACTAGGAAAAATTAGTAATCTCATCCCAGTTATTGCACATCTTCAATATCAATGGGATGGGTTTTTGATTAATGTAATCTATGATATGAATTAAGCAACTAGTGCCTATCATTAGTTGTCTTGAAGATAGAATACCAAAGCCAAATTAGACAAACATGTAGTTCATAATTCATAGTAAACTAATGAAATGATGACAAGATAATCACCAAAATACTGTAACACTCGGGTAATTCAAAACTAAATACTAATATGTTTCACGTCAACATGATATTTTTGATCCTGATATGCTTACAGGTCATCAAGCACATGAAATTATACAATATCAATTCTTAGAGGTCAAAAAGACAGAGGAACCCTCACAACTACTCTGGAGTTTTGATAGGTATTCTTTGTTTCCTTTTCACCACAATTATGAAACTCTACACTATTTCCAGCGGAAAATGGTGAACATAATTTAAAATCACCAGATGCATCACTAGTCAGGCTCACTTAAAGAGCTAAGAACATCCGCATCAGCTCTTCTTTACTGATTCTCTAAACTATAATAAAAAGAGCCACTTTTCTACTTTACAGATTCTTTAGATACTCTACATCAGATACTCAAAATTATTTTCCATGCGGCTTAAACATTCATACATTCATTCTTTTTTTATATTTTTTTATTTCTTATTCATTGGAGAAGAGATAAAATGAGAAATAAATTGGGAGAATAGATTTTAAAAAGAAAAGTCACATTTTATTATTAAATAACTATATTATACTAATATTTATTATTTCGAAATATTAAAATCTGGAAATCGTAATAATAATATTATTTCATATTCATTGGAGAAGATGGGTTTGGAGAATAAATTGTGAAAAGTAAGAAGTCACATTTTATTATTAAATAACTATTTAATAGTAATATATTATTAGCTAAAAGTATTAGAATATGAAAATTGTAATATCTTATTATTTCTTATTCACCGGAGAAGATGGGTTTGGAGAAGAGATAAAAAGATAGAATGGGTTTGGATGAAGGATAAAAAAAGCCAAAAAGCCATATTTTATTCTTAAATGATGAATAGGTTGGAGAAGAATTTAGAAAAGAAAAGCAAAGAAAATAGTTTTTTAGTCTTAAATTTAGTTGACCGATGCTACAGTGATACTCTAGATGTAGAGTATCATTATAGCAAATATCTAGTTTAGAGTATGTGAACAAGAGCTGATGCAGTTGGTTTTTTTGCCAATTTGCTACCGCAGCTACTCTATTTTACGGGATATGGCTCTTTTACAACAGCTGATGCGAATGCTCTAAGGTTAAAGCTTTAAAAACTGGGTATCAGAAGCCCCAATAGACATAACAAGAATGAATAGGCTAAACTATTACCTCCTATCCGAGGATATTTTTAACCTTGATAGACATCTAAAATGCCACACTGCCAAAACCATGAAGCTGAAACCATGGATGTTATCAATGCAAAGGATTCATATCCAAGATGGGAAACATTGGTAGGATGTCAAGATCCCATAGGGCATCAAGTGCTTAATTCAATAAGCCAATATCAGTAACGCATTTGTTCAACAGTTTAGGACAAAGAAATATCGGCAATACTACTTCTCTGCTCAAAGAATGTGCAATGTCGTCATTCTGGGGGCCAAACAAACGCCCGGCATCGGCAATCATACATGACAACTACAAAAACATAGGCTTCGAGACCGACATATTCTTTGGACGCCAACCACCAAATCAACTCCAACTAAATCAATAGAAAATTAAAAAATTGGCATTGATAATCTCGAAAAGCACCAGCTACAAACTCAGATATTTCTCAGACAAATGTTAGCATAATCATATTATACCAAGAAAAAACCTGTTTTGCTTGCAAAGTGTATAGAGGCCATCAAGAAAAAAAAAGAAAAAAAAAAAGAAAACGGAGGAAAGTGGAAGGAGAAGATACCGTAAAAGAAGAGCAGGCGAGAACGTTAAAAGAGATTCATGGCGTAAAAATCCATGCTTCATCATCGGAACACAGTTCGGAAGCAGATTGGAGACGGGCGTCGGAGGGCAATGCATTCCCCACAACTTGGATGGTCGGCCAAAGGAATCTCGCAGTACAGGAGGAGCTCTAACCAGTAGAGCCGTCATTGCCTATTCGCTTTATCTCTCTCCCCACTCTCTTTCCCTATGAATCAGTGAGACGAGAATGGCGATGATGGGATTATGGTGTCATCGCCAAGATTGTGTGGTGGGCGTGGCCAAGCGCTGCGGAATGAAAAGCGTGAGAGAAAGAGAGAGCGGGGGGGGGCTTTTACCAAGTGTGGAGATGATGGAAATTAAGATAGGTGGGTTGGTGGTCGCCAATCAGTGACTTGGCTGGCATATGCGCGGCCTCATCAGTATAGGCTTATAGCACGCGCTTCCGAACTCGCGAGGAGATGCGTCCAGCCATGCCAGCACCAGGGTTTTTGCAAATGGATTTGGCTAAATACACCACATAAAATGCTAAGTACACCGCACCATTTTTTATTTAATTTTTAAAAATCAAACACTATATTATATGGTTCGATCGGTAACAACCGAATCATGTAAAAATATATAATTCGATTGTTATCGATCGAATTATATAATATAGTGTTCGGTTTTTAAAAATCGAACATGTAACATAATATTTGATTTTTTAAAACCGAACAAAACGTTATGGTGCACTTAGTAATTCTTGCGATGTATTTAATATGATCCTTTACATATTAGTACCTCCCTTTATTGTGATATTATGAAAACTCTTCTTTTTTGGGAAATTTGCATACCGTGCCTTCATTTCTTAACATTCTTGCGAAAAAAAACTAGCGAGCCAGGCTTAAAATTAAATGAAGAGCACTAGCAGTTGCTCCTTTATTGTGATTGATTCTTGTCCCAAATTTTATTTGTGTTAGTCATAAATATAATCATGTTCAAAAGTCATTTGGGCGATTAACAATATCAATGACAATTTTGTAAATATTGTCAATCGACCAATAAATACTTCAGTTTGACACAGCTGAGGTATTTTGACCATAACGTTTACATCAAGTATCCAAATTGGGCGATTCTTGAACGATTTGAAAGAGGACGAAAAGATCTACAACTTTGTTGTTGACAAGATCTTCAGATTCCATCGTTTAATATGTCAAACAGACAGCCAAAGTGTTCAGTGGCAAAATAATAAATAAGACAAAATGTCCAAATCCAATCAATGGCCGATCAATCGGCCAAATTCTCCCTCGGCCAAAAATCCATCGACCGATTATTTTAATAAGTCGTCAATATGGTTCAACTATTTTGACCATACCTTTATCATACGATGTCCAAATGAATTGATTCTTGAACCATTGGAAAGAGGATGAAAAGATCTACAACTTTCATGTTGACGAGATCTTCAAATTCCATCGTTTACTATGTCAAACTGATAGTCGAAATGCCCAGTGACAAAATAGTAAATAGTAAATAATAGCCGACATCTAAATGTCATCGTCCAATTTCCCATCGTCCATATTTGGCTAATCGGTCATATTAGCAATTAATGTAGTCTGATTGTTTCAACCATAACTTTCTCATCCGATATCCAAATTGGACGTTCTTGGTACCGTTGAAAAGATAATTTAAAGAGCTACAACATTGATGTTCAAAGTTTTTCCAGATTCTAAGGTTATCATCGATCAAATTACAGTGGAAGACAAGATGCTCTATCTGATGGCAGTTTCGTAAATAATTAAAGATGTCGCCTAGATAGGCATTTCTGACGGTTTTCAAAGTCAGTTCTAACAGTTCCAAAGAAGTTTCAGGACAGTTCCAGAGCAGTTCAGACCAGTTATGCAGTTCAGGTGTTTCAAGGTGGTTAGCAGAAGTTCTATAAAAGACCAAGAGGATGAAGAAAAACGGGACTCCCAAAATCAAAAGCAAAAACCACTTTATCTATCTTTTAGTATGTATCAATAGACTTAGCTCTATTTACAATGTAACCTTTTAAATTCAGAAATGAAGCTTTTATTTCTTTTAAATTCCTGCAACTAATTCTTCATTCGTAGGAGTAGTACTACCATAATTTCATTCATAGGAGTAGATTTACCATAGTTCATCATCTTCAATTTCCCTCTTATCTATTTTATTTCTTTCCTCATCCAATCTCAACATATTCGACACCTCTATTCGAACAAAGTTCGAAAGAGTTGGACTAAACCACAATCTCCTGATTCTTGATGTTAGACTATTTTGACCTTTTTGACTTTTTTGCCATTCGCCGATCAAACTCTTTTCCATCATCTGATTTCCAAAGTCCAATTGGTGAATATTCATTCTCTCAAGAGCCCATCCCTCCACAAACAGCAAGCACTAGCATGGAGCAACAACCAACGACGTAGCAACACTAGCAGCTGCTTCCCAAACATGGAGCAACAACCAACGACGTAGCAACACTAGCAGCTGCTCCCCAAACATGGAGCAACAACCAACAACGTTGCAGCACAAGAGTTTCCATCCTTCCATTTCCAAACTCCAGCAGATTCTCTTCATTTTGTGATATGAATCGAAATTGTCACCAGTATTTGCCACTTTTGAGAGATGAACAGGTAAAATGGAAATGGCTATTATAGTGTAAGAGGTCTATCTGTTCCATAGAACCTCATTACTCAATTCTTTTCTAGCCTTGATGAAATTCTTTGGTACTAGGTAGGTATGTATAGGTGATCTGGAAAGACCCTCAATCAAATTGGTCTCCATAGAACCTCATTACTCAATTCTTTTCTAGCCTTGATGAAATTCTTTGGTACTAGGTAGGTATGTATAGGTGATCGGGAAAGACCCTCAATCAAATTGGTCTTGATAGGATCCAATGCACAGATGGCCCCAGAGAAAACATTTCGCCAAAATTTTCCTAAAGAAATAAGAAAACTGCAACTAAAGGCTTTAAGATAAAAAAGTTTGCAACAAAAACGCAATATAGACACCTTAGATCCATCAAAAGCATGTTGATTTGCTAGCTGATGTACATCTAACATTAGAGACAACCCTAAGCAATGCTAATTCAATTGCTTGCAGGAGGAGACCTGTCAACATCTTTGCAAAAAGTAAATTAATCAATAGTCTCATAGCATATGGGCCAGAAAAATGATACTTGGGCATATGCCAAAAAATTACATGAATGATTATTTATCAAAGGTTATGTCTCCCATCAAATTTAATTTTAAACAGCCACTTCCTCCACATCAAAATCACAAGTTCCCAATCGACATTTGCACATTTGGCGATAGATACTACCAGTTTGAAGAGTTGATAAAGGGAATTCCTCACATACTGCCAGTTTAAAGAGTTCATAAAGGGAATTCATCACTCAAGTTGAGACTCTCGCTAACTTCAAACTCACCTGATGTCAACCATTGTTCTAGCCTGCTACCTTCATATCGTGCATCAATCTCAAGAAGCTCCTTAAAACTTATTAGCTATGCAATCGCTTGTTCCTGTATTGATTATTGGGATAATTTCTACGATTGATTTTTGAAAATGTATGAGCTCAATATAATTTCTTGTGACAAGTGGGCAGAAGATGCAAGTTCGAGGAGAAGTCGATACTCTAGGATTGTGTTGCATTGACTATGTAACCACATTCACACAAGGCGCAAAGTACATCCAGTTCCAGATGTCCTAGAAAAGAACAAAAATACAAAACTTTATAAAGTGCTGAACTACTTCTTCCCTTCATCAAAACATAGTCACATGAAGGAGAAGGAATAATTTCCCTACTCAAAACTAGTTTGTGGAAGAAAATAGTGCAGCTGAAACACCAAGTAGATTATCTTAAGAGTCCAAGTTTCCGATGAGTTGGCTTTGATGCTCTGTATAAGTAAATAAAGTTCTCTCTCAAAACAGAAGTAGCAGCAATAATGGGTTCCTATTACATTTTTCTATGATATCTCTTCAAAATTAGGCGGATTCTGACTAGCCACAGTCCAAACTTCAGCATGATTCAGGTGCTTATTCAAGAAATCCATCCATATACAGTCTGGTGGAGGTAACAAGTGCAAATTTCTTAAACCATAAATCCCCTTGTACTTTAAAAAAGTTGCAATCACACAATTGTGTCATCTCCTACTCCCATTGTGTTTTTCTATGGCATGCCTTCAAACATAAACGAATTCCCCAATATGCACACTCCAAACATCAGCATGATTCAGTTGCTTATTCAAGAAATACATCCATAAGCAATCTGGTCAAGATAACAAGTACAAATCTCTCGAGCTTGAAATCATTTTCGACGTACAAAAAAAAAATGCAATTACGCAATTTGTGTCATTTCTTATTTATCACGAGCAGAAATTTAAAGAAGAGAAGCCAAGCAAAGTCCAGTAAAGCCACAATGTTAGCTCCACTGAAATTATTAGAGGATACAAAGACATTTCACTTAGCTTAATCCAGATCGACAAGAACTATGTCCACCATCTATGTATTTGGCTTGATTAATTTACATACAACTATCCATCACCTGGAAGCTGCAACTTTGGGTTGTCATCCAGGGCAAGAGATTTACATGTTCAATAACAACAGCTTATGTGCAAAGCATAGAACTTATTTACATACCAAGATAGTTGGCGTGTACTATCTTTATTCACAGACATTGAGCATAAATATCTGAGTCTTTCAAGAAAAGTAATAAGCTTTATGTACCTTTGTGTCATCTTTATTCAAGAATGAATTCCATCAGTTTGGATGGCTTTCATCCGCGCCCAAGCTTTAGCAGCTGCAGACATTTTGCTCTCCTCAACAATTATGTGTTTCAGTTGAGGGGCATTCAGGATTAGCATCTCAACAGCCTGAACGCCGACGCCGACACAGCCGCTAATATCGACAACCTCCAATTGTTGGCCACGCCATTTGATGATGGAAGACATCGCGGCATCCGTCAGCCATCTGCACCCTCTAAGTTTGATATCCACCAGATTGCGGCAGGAAGCAAGCATGGATCCCACCTCCTTATCAGCGAGCAGCTCGTTATGGGACAAATCCAACTTGCGGAGGTTCCGAAGACTCTGCCCCAGAAAAGTGAGCAGTCCAGGCTCTCTTTCCACGACATCACAATTCACAAGGGCGAGCTCTTGGATCGCCATACTGGAAGGAGCCTGGGCAAGGGACCGGAGCCCATCACCAGTTATAAGGCAGCAGCTCTGGAGGCGGAGAGCGGCGAGACCATTGCCGCCGAGCGAAGCTTTAGTGTTCGTGTTGCTATAGGCAATGGCAAGGAGGTGGTCGTTGTCAAGGTCAAGAGGGAGGCGGAGGTCGAGAGTGCAAAGGGCGGAGCCGCGGCGCAGGATGAAGTGGCGGAGGGCGTCCCGGCTGCCGCCGTCGTAGAGGAGGAGGGAGGTGAGGGAGTGGCAGTGGTCGGCTGCGCGGATGAGCACGCGGTCAGCGATGGTGCGGCTCGTCCTGAGCTCGAGCGCATTAAGTCTGTGGAGAGAGCAGGCGAAGTCAGGAGAGGAAGGCCCGTCACCAGTGCCCTCGCAAGCGCGGAGCTGCAGCCACCGGAGGTTGGAGCACCGGCGCCAGAGCCACGACACGCCGCGGTCCGAGGCACGGAGTCCGGACAGCGACAGCTTCTCCAGGGGCAATCCGGCCTCGCCGCCGCCGGCATCATCTCCCTCATCTTCTTCCTCTCGGTCGCTCGGAAAGGCGGATAATTTGGGAGTGAAGACTTGGATGACGGACAGGGATTTCAGAAAAGGGAAGCCGGCGAGCCACCGGAAGGAAAGAGGAAGGCGGACGGAGGATATCTGGAGGGCGGTGAGGCCAACAAGGAAAGAGGACGACGAGACGAGGGTGGAGGGAGAGATGGGCAGTCCCAGGAGGAGCCGGAGCTGTTTCAGACTGCGTGAGCACGCGGAGGCGGCCACCGACCGGAGTATGTCGTCCGCGGCAGAAGAAGAAGAGACATCATCATCATCATCACCATCACCATCATCATCTCGGTGGTAGTGGTGGTGGTGGTTGGGGAGGATGGCGAGCGTGGAGAGGAACGGGTAGTGCGATAGGATGGAGTGGACGGAAGGCGAAGGAGTCGGAGGAGAGTGGTTGAGATTGGGAATACGGAGAACAAGAGCGGTGGTGGAGAGGCGGAAGGCGGAGAGCCAGCGGCGGGAGACGAGGGAGACGGGGGAGGAGGAGGAGGGAGGCAGCCGTTGGAGAATCTCTTGGAGCAGCTCATCGCAGAGGACGGTGTCCATGGCTCACCTCCCTCCCTCTCTCTCTCTCCCCTCCTAAATTCTCATCTACGTCTCTTCTCTAGTCATATCCACCGCTCGAGGAAAGCAAAGCGGAGAAAAGAGACAAGAAGAGATTCGACGGCGGGCCCACCGCTGGAGGGATGGGACGGCATTTTTTTGGTGTCCACGCGGAAGTAAGTTAAAACAGACGGCGAGCGACCAATCCATTGTTATGGTGTTTGTTTTGTCTTTTTTTTTAGTGTGTTTATCATATTTATATTTAAGTGTGGGTTAAGAAAAAGGTGTGTTGTAGGCGGAAGGATTAGACAAAGGTAGGTGAAGAACGGACGATGATGGATTAATGGCCAATAACAGAGTGCTGAGCTGGGCCATTAGAGATAGGAGGTGCATAGATAGATGGATAGGGCCCAAGCACCTGATCCTATACAATCATGCTAGCCAGGCAGATAAGCTGTGGAATTAGGATTATTTTTGTTTTAATTAACTATCTAATCTGGTTTAGGATGGACGATTTCCTAATAAGAAGAAACTTATTAATCCTCTGATCCTAGTTTAGATGAAGATTTCTTAGTAATAGAATATTTTTAAAAAGAATACGAACAAAAGGACCTCACACACTGGAGATTATTGATTAAAGCGGTGCTAAAGCGCTCCTGTAACCCAAGAGTGTAATCGAGGGGGTTAAATCCAGCTCGAGTTCGGCTCAAAATACCTAAAAGTCAGCTGAGTCCGCTCGAGTTCGAGTCGAGCTGGGCTCGACTTGAACCGAGCCGACTCGAGTTTGACTGCTCGCTATATGAGTCCAATCGAGTTGGCTAGGTATATGAGCTTGACTTCGGCTCGTTTAGAAGCTCATTTGCAGCTCATTTATTTCTAAGTGGATGATGATAAAGAGAATCACAAGCAGCAACAAGGGGAAGATTGTAAGATTAAATGCCACTTCTGCACTAAAATATGAAATTCTCCTAATGAAACGAGGATTACAGCACCAAAACTTATTCTTAATTTCAAATAAAGAAGATTTGGTCAATATGTTAAAAGAGTCAACAGTTGCATGGGCACAGTTGGAATTACACTACCATCATTTTTAATTTTAGCCGTTGGGATGGACTCATCTCGTAATAACGCCATTCGGCCTGCTCTTTCAATTGTCTCATTAAAAATGAAGCTCTCATTAGATTAATGTCCCGTGCTCATAAAAGAAGATAATTGACCCGAAGTACAATTAAATAAGAAAAAGAATCAATTTTGTCTTTATTATTTGGTGATAAAGTCTCTAATTTCGACATTGCTAAAAGGATAGTCTACCGGTTGTTGTTGGAGCAAAATATTACTTTTTTTTCCCTCTCGTCACAACACGATATATAGATTTATTTTCTATTCATGCGGAGCATTGCCTACAGATTCCTTATATCTTTTCCTATCCCTAGAAATACCTGAGTGCCTGTGCCACTACCATGCGTTGTCTCCCAAAAGATCAAAAGTATTTGTGATGAAAAAGACCCTAGCAAAGCCAATATAAAAGAAATTAAAAGGCAAGTATATGACTAAGAGCACCGAGAATCGGCTCTACTTCAAGAAGTGGCTCTTCCATTTATAGTTAAGGCTTTGAGTATGTCCACGTTCTGCTAAGAGCATGCAGAGAACTTCAATGCAATCTCAGTAGAGCTTGATCCATGTGACCATGTGCACCAAGCTGCCGCACCGAACTCATAACAGTGCATTTTAGGAGCCAATTGGTCACAAACAACTTTGCATGGAGTCATCTTTGCATTTGGCTTAATTTGAATTTTATGTGAAGGAAGTATAACATACCACAAAAATTGTCTTCAAATTCGTCTTGAAAGGAAGGGGGGTTCGAGCTACCACACGAAATGAAATTATAGAAGATCTCAAATAAACCTGTTGGAAAACATAAATATTGAGGAGACATCATTTCAAACAATTAATAACCCCCTGAAGGAGCTCATTAGGTCCAAGTTTTAGTACTTACACAGAGGGGCTCTACGCAGTAATGGAGCATTCTTAAGCTACATAGACACAACTATGAGATTGTACAGGTTGAATACTACATAGACACAACTAAGCAACAACTACATGATTTGGAAATTCTTGAGATAAGACATGATGAAATGTGAGAGCACATTAGGTTGAATACAGTTCCAAAACTGAAAAGCAGGCTTACTTATTGTCTGAGACAGAAGCGTGTATGCCAAAGAAGTACTGCTACAGAAATCGTGTGCAGCTTAAATTCTAATAAGGGAGAGAGCAATCTCCATGTTTGGGCCCTTGACTTAGGATGTCAGTACTTTTAGCTTCAACTCAGTTTATAGATCGCGTCGGCTTAAACCAAAACCCTGCAATGTTGAGACGTGTATGAGTAATTGATGATAAAGCCGAAACTCTATCGAAAGTTCCCTTTTTGGTGGACAACCTGCAACAACCACATTTTTCCAGAATGTCAATTATCAAAGCATGAACCCCGTCACTTAGCAATTTGAAATTGTTCCAAGCACCAAGGCCTTGTCAAAGTGCTTTCTACTGTACACCCCAAGATGCACTGCGACAACGCCTTTTCTTCGAACTGACCTGAAGAAGAAAAGGCCATCTTGATAAGCAAGGATATGGGTCATTTAAGGGATATGCTACAAAAGCAAATGTTATATCCGATCAATCAAAGAGCTACAAAGATCACCAAACAATAACACAACATCTTACTATTGTCAATGCAGCATCCATAAAGGGCCTGCAAAGAGTACCAAACAGTAAAGCAATTTCTCGAGAGGAAGCACTAAACTGACGAACACAAAAATGTGCCGTGCTATTTCACATTTCTTCACAAACATTGAAGGAGACCAAATCCAATACAGACGTAACAGGTGGAACTCAGTTCTATGCAAACTTTTCACTCATATTCTTCGCCCGCTTTTCTCTTCCAATTATATGTTATTCTCCAACTCTTCACAGCATACAAAGTTCTAATTACATGCAAACTGTATTACACTGCACATGTAATTAGCAGGTCGCCTCTTTATACATGAAATTCCTAAGAACCACATAGGAAATTCTGCATTTTTGCAAAACAGAGAAAAGGAAAAACTAAAACATCAGTGAGCTTCATATCTCGCCTTCAGGTAAATTCAATGGGCTTGATTAATATTATCCTCAAGGTTTACTGTTCTGGCGGGCAAATATCGTGCTGGTGGGCCACCAACACCGAAACCATGTCGGCTCTAGCACATGGCATGGTGCTTTGGTGCCAACAGTCACTGGCCAGCTGGCATCTGGTATTTTAGTTAAGTCAACAATGTAATAAAGAGTTACATTGGAGCTTTTAATTTTATCATGTTTATAGTTAAAACCAACTGTTTTTAGTTTCAATTGCCTCAAAAACCTCCTAATCCACCCAAAACACCCGATATATTGTCCCAAAGGACTGGATGCCCGTAACGGACCATTAAAACCCGTGCCCAACCTTATTGCTCTGTGCAGGCCAGCAAGAAGCATGTGCCGGACTAGCACAGCAGGTATCGTAATCCTTGATTAAATTAGCTTGACCTCTGTCAGCAATTGGAAGTTAAATACGACCTTTGAATGGCTAAATTTCAGTCACACCACCTCCCTTCTGTTTTTTATTTCAGCTTGAATAGATGGCCAAGTTTCAGCTTTGTCATTTCTGGAAGCAAGCAGGAGTGGCAATAACTCATCTAGGAAGAGGAGTCCTACCATATGAGCTTTATCGAAGCAACCAGTCTGAATTATATTTATGTCGAACATGGGATGAGGATAATGATTCGTCGTCTCAAGCACACTAAAATAATACTTCTATCCAGCTGACTGATAAAAATGCTTGTTACATATGTTTGGTATACTTTCACTTCCCATGAGCTATCAGTAATGCAGGCGTAAATGCAGTATCAATTCTTGCATCACATCTACCTCCTGCATAGTATTGAGATTGTCAGCTTGTAAAAAGCTTACTGTAAGTACCAACCAACTAGCAAATGGGTATTCGACCCAATAGACAAAATGCTTTCTGTCTTAAGGCGAACAACACAAATGGAGTACTTTCATAATGCTCAAATCTAATTCCAAGAGGGATATTTTTATCCATTGTTCCTGATCAGCTTATACGCTTTGATGACTGCACTAGACTTGCATAACATGAAATAGCCCCTCCTTGTAAACTTACACGAGTATCACATGGGAGATTACCTGAAGTCAACATGCCCAATATTTCTTTTCTAAACACTACAAACAAGATATTTACCACGTTAAATGCCCAATAGAACATTCCATTGGAGATTATCCACCATATCAAGCTAGACACATCCAACAGAGCTAATTTGAGGACTACTAGTTGGTTGTAGACTGATCAAAGTAGTAATTAGAATTAGAAATCCAGCTTAGGATATTCTTCCCTTCACAATTAAATACCAGTTCACCATAGGAAATTGGATGATTACCAAATTAACACATTGACAAAGAGACCAACAAGCACAATAGTGTGAAACAAAACCATATACCTAACCGAGCTACTAATTTCATCATCAATATCTAACTCCTTTGCACAACACAATGATGAAGACATAGGATACCATGAACCATGAAAGCCAAAAATCTAGTCCTCACATATCGTAAGAAGAAATTAATTTTTTTGGTTAACAATAATTAGGCAAGTTTCAACAAGGAAATCTGTCAATGACATGGCACTAAGTTGGGATGGCATAATAGACAACTTGTGCTTCTAAATTTTAAACGATACAGTATTATCAACTACACGGTCAAAGAAGCAAGAATTTTCTCATGCCCGTATCAGAATAGCTTTCGGCTGTACTAATAAATACTATAAATACCAATGAATACTACAATTCATAGATACTCACATTTGTCGGTTACAACAAAAGAATAAAACACCCAAAAGTCACAATAAAACAACTAAGCATTTTTACACATTCATGACAAGTAAATTACGAAAAAAGTTATCAGGGAGATCATCAACTTATGATTGTTCTTTCTTTCAGAAAAAAATCAGAAGTAGATTATGCAGATTAAAATTTCCAGATGCATGGTTTTACGAAACTGGGATATTAGATCAGGTGCCAGATGAATAGAAAGTTTGGTGCCAAAAGTTTAATCAGTAGCCAGGTATCTCAAAGTTTTAATGAACACACCTTAGCAGATGGTGAAGGTAGTGAAGCATGACGAAAACTCAGACCAGGTTCTGTCACTCTCCTGATCTCTCGGAGTTGGAAAGCTATATCCTCCAAGAGTTGTAGCTGGAAATTTTCCTTTTCCCTATGCTCCGCGGAGAAGGTCAATTTTTCTCTTCCCTGTTGGACAACCTTCAGTCTATCTCTTAGGAACTCAACCTCAGTTTCGAGTTTAAATCTATCAATGTCAACTGCAGGCATCAAAATCCTCCTTAGATGTATTGGCCTCTCATTATCATAGATAACATTTGCCGGTTGCATGCCCCTTACTGTGTCTGAAGAGCTTCTATTTATGTTTTCCTGCAGTTCCTCCCAATTGCTAACAAAAAGACTATTTGAAGTATCAATGTTTCTACTTTCATAATATTTTGGACTACCTTCACAGGAGGTGTCCAAATCCCATCCCATCTGAGAAGAGCTCCCTACTTTCCCCTTTCCCCCATTACAGGACTCGACTTGATCCTCAATGACATGAACATCAAGGACAATAGAATCAGTCTCTACCTGAGAAGAGCTGCCTCCTTTCTGGTTCCCATCTTCATGGTTCTCTTTATACTGACAATTGAAAGGAACTCTCATCTCAATCTCCTTATGTCTTTGATTGTCTTCTCTATTGCTTATAAGTGAGGTTTCCTGGAGGCTGGATCTCTGCATTTGCGCAAAAGATGGGTATAAATCCATTGCTACCATGCCCTTCTCCTGAAATTCTAGGTTCCCTTCATCCCCCAAATCATGTTGCTTCAAATCATGCTTTCCAGAAGGGCCAGAAGCTACCTGGTCCTTCTCACAGTTCGTCTCCTCGATCTTTCCCATGGATTCACTGATCTGATGCGGCATGAGTTCAGGGTCACGCATAAAGCCCATAGAACACTCTGGTTTCTCCCCCATCTCCATTCTACCAGAAACCAACATTTCATGGTATTCCTCCACCTCCTTCTCCAAGAAGTGCTTCTCTTTCTCCCGCCTCACGATAATTTCCTTGAGGATCTCCATCTCCTCCCCATCATAAGCAGATTTCTCCTCAATCATCCTCTGGTACTGCCGAGCCTCCATCTCAATGGCAGCCTTCTCCTCCTGAAGTCGTAGTATCATCGCCATGGCCTCATCTGCTGCAGACGCAGCAGCATTCCTCTCTTTCTCCAATTCCACATAAAGCGCAGCATGAGCGGCCCGCTCTTTTTCAAGTTCCCTTTCCAAGTCTCTTATGATATCCGCAGCGTGTCCATTCGCCTCATTTACATCGTATACGTGCACATCTCCAGCACCAGCTGAAGCAACCTTCTCATCAGAAGTACTAACTCTGCTTTCTACTTGCTCTTCTTCGACGATATCAGCACGATCATCTGCAATCATAGACATAAGATTATATGAAAAAGTTTCAACGAATCACTGAACTAAAATGGAGGCAATGATTGCCACCTCTAGAATCCACAAGTTGACGATGATGGTGCTCATGATTGAGACTGATCGGGGAGTTGGAGAAGTGTTCAACTTGCCAATCCAAAGTGCTCGAGGACGAAGCAATAGACTTAGATTTCCCTCTCCTCCAACGGCGGCGGCGCAGGACGGACCCCGGCTGATGCCCAACAAGAACCGGCCGTTTGCCTTCCACTCGGTCCGGACACGGAAGGGTCAGCTTCGAATCCGATCGCAAACTAGTGACGGATCTACACGACTCCTCGTGCCCCACGTTTAGGAACCTCCCACCATCATCATCACCAACATCGGCATCCTCGGTAGGGCGAAGGAACTTGACGTCGTAGTTAGGGCAGGTGGAATCGAAGGGGAATCGGCTGCGGACGGAGTCCTGGACGGAAGCGATGCTGGCAAGGGGGCGGTCGACGAGGAGGCGCTGGAGGCAAGAGACGTGGGAGAAGAGGCCGTGCTGGCAGGAGCAAGGGAGGGCGAGGCTGAAGAGAGCGAGGAACTTGGCGGCGAGGTAGGCGAGGGTGGATCCGCAGAGGAAGAGGTAGGCCAAGGCCAGGTCCAGGTAGGCTCCCACTAAGGAGCTCAGCGTCCAGCCGTGGATCGCATCACACGCCATCCGTAGAAATTCTCAACCGGCACTACAAAGAGGCCGAGGCGGCGCCGTGGCCGGAGACGGAGATGAGATGACTATGCTCCACCGAGATGTTTTAACAGATAGAACAGTTTCTTCGGCATAGATTATGTTTTCAGCAGAAATTATTAAAAAGTGAGAACAAGAGAGTCCTGCGTTTTCTGGGTTTATTGTCGTATCATTCTTTATCTAACGCCATACGGTCGGACGGAGCTCCAGTTTACCCCATCTGACGGCACGTTTGGTTCGCACAAAAAATGAGAATGGGATTGAGATTAAGATTAAGAATGGGAATGGAATGGGAATGGAATGGGATTGGGATTAGAAATAGGTTATTACTAAGGTGATTTTGTGATATTAGGATTGGAAATGGGAATGAACCATTACCATGTTTGGTATAGAAACAGAAGCATGGGAATGGAATAGGAATGAAGTACAAATGACTAAAATAGCCTTGGTATTTAACTGATCACATGCAAGTTTAAGATAGGAAGAAAAGAAGCAGTTTAAGATGACATATTTATGAAGATGATGGAGAAATGCTAATAGGATTTTTAAAACCTTGACGACCTGGAGAAGCAGTTTCATTGTCCTTTTCAGAAGCATGGCATACTATGTATTACTTTTATACTGTGATGCATAGTTGTTTAGCGCTCTTCACACATAATTAACCTGAAGACATCTATCTGGGTCATAAATATTTTACAAATATGTCACGGATAGTTCATAACGATCATGCCAATTTATGGGTCATCATTTCTACTCATGGAGTTGTAATACAATGCAGTTGCCAATGGTCCCAGATTTCAAATTGCAATTTAGTTCACATTAGACAAGGCAGAAAATCAGAGAAGCCAAAGTTCAGTATACATCATGAAGTAGAAAACCACATTTTGGCATCACCTAATGCAATCTTTAATTTCACACGGCGGCCTATCAAGAAGCTGCCGTGTCAATCTAGTTTTGAATCATAAAAATACCCAATAAAGGTGATTAGAATTAATTTCTTGAGAATTCGAATGAAGCCCCTGGATAAATCTGAAGTAAGTTACAGAGCAAGCTTTTCGGATGATAAAAATGCCAGCCATATCTTGAATTGTTCATGAATTTTCACACCATTTTCTGCAAGGATAATCCATGCATGCATCAAGTCACTGTAAGAAGAGAACCATTTCTAGCCTGTAAGAGAGCACACCTGCGTACCATATAAAGGGAAATTCACGCTATACATAATTAGCAAGCATTTAAAATTGACTACAACCAAGTCCATGTTTGACATAAATTAACTACAATAATATGATAAAAGATCAAATATGTCCAAAATTGATATGAACAACTTCATTCAAAGCTTCATTCAATGCCGGTTGAGATATCTCTTGACATATCGGGCTCTTTGCTCCATTGGAAGGCTAAAAAAATAGGAAATAAGTGTATCATCCGCACCCATTTTGTATCCAGCATCGTCTCTCTCATCTTCATTCAATCCTTCCAATTTCTGTAGCTCAGAGAAAAATTTATCCTTCCTCTCAAGAAGTAACTTGTCAGTACCTATAGCTTGGCTAAGTTCATGAGTTGCATGCTGAATTTTGGAACCAATAGTTGACGCAACTTGATGAATAGCCTCAATAACTTCAGCTCCCGTATTAGACTTCTTCCGCCGTTTTACCTGAGAGGAAGTAATTTCACTTGGAGTGCCAATGTCTACATGAGTAGTGCACATGTTTACATCTGCTTGAGAAGCAAACACGGTGGCATGACTTGTAGACATTGGTACATTCTCCTCTGCAAACCAATCGGTATTGTAAGGTGGTATATATTAACTTTCATCAATGTTTTCAATTTCTTCTTCCCTATTTTCCTCAACCACATCAGCAGGTCCCTCTGCATCTTTTCCCATTGCCCGATCCTTGGCAAAGATTATACACAGTGTTTCAAAATGGTCTAATTTCTTGTGTCTGAAATTAGCTGCTCTTTTATGACTCTGCAAAAATTTCAAATGATATGTAAATACCATAGAAAACATTACTATAAAACTAATAAAAATAGTTGACTTGCCATTGAGCTTAAGGTAAATTTACCTTGATATATTCATCCCAAACAGCTGGCTCAGCTACCACATATTTGTTGACAGGATCCCAACCAAATCCACTGGTATTTGTACCATAAACCATGTCATAGACAATTGAAAAGTCTCTTTTCATAATTTTTAGCCTTGATTCTATGTGTGGCTTTCCTTTTATTCCAGCATTGGGTAATTGTTCTTTGACGGCAGCCTCTAAAATTATTAAATATCCCCCTTTGAACCCATTATCTGCATTATGAGTGCCCTTGTTATACAAATCCAGTAATGCAGCAATAAGTATGGTGTCCTCTTCATCAGTCCATTTGTGCTTATCTCCTTGAGACATGACTATCAAATATCAACCAAATAACAAAATATAAGCATATACCTAAGGAAATAGAAAATCATACATACTTTATAACATACACAAAATTACATCAAGTTCAAAATAGCATTTCAAGCATAAAGTTCAGAGTACATTATCCAAAAGTACTAGTGTCAATAGTACTAATACAAATAAATATAGCAAATAACATTGGTTCAACACAGAAAAACATCTCTAATTTCTTGATGCTCTCCACTGATTGAACATATCCTCCGCCAATTGATTTCTCCAATTGCTCCATGCATCACTGGTTTCAATTGTGCTAATTAGATCACCATGAACATCATTAGCTACAGCTTGACGATCTAACTCGGGTTCCAAAGGGTCCTCATTCATTTCTTTCCTTATAAGATTATGTAATAGACAACATGCAATAATTATGCGATTGTGTGTTTTAACTGGATAAAATGAAGGACTCCTTAAAATTGCCCACCGCATCTTCAACAAGCCAAAACATCTCTCAATGACATTTCTTGCATATGAGTGCTTCATGTTAAAAAGCTCTTCAGCAAATCGAGGTTGATGCCCTTGTCTCCAATCATTGAGATGATACCTCATTCCTCTGTAAAGGGCTAAAAATCCATTGCAATTTGTATATCCCGCATCAACCAAATAGTAACAACCTAGATATCATATTGGTTATTAAAAAATTAATACATATGTAAGATGTTAAATAATTACTGAAGAGTTTGATTACACTCTTACCCTGAGGAACTTTTAAACCATTTGGTCTACTCAATGCATCGCGAAGCACCCTTCCATCTGCGGCTGAACCCTCCCAACCGGGTAAAACGTATATAAACTCCATATTCGGTGAACAAACGCCTAACACGTTTGTGGAAATCTCATTCTTTCTATTGCGGTATCTTGCTCTGTCATTTATAGGTACTCTTACATTGATATGTGTCCCATCTAACGCACCAAGACAATTCTACAATTCAAAGAGATGCACCCTTCAGAATTATAATTAAAAATATTGAATAGTAATTTATAACTCAATTTTATACCTTGAACCACTTCCATCGCTCATCTGTGGAGTCAACAGGTACTGGCTCTGGTTTTTTTAGCAACTGTTCATGTAATCGGGTCACAACATGTAGAACCCTATTGAAATGTCTACTAATAGTTTCTTCCGAGTGCATAAACCGAAATTTAATCACTCTGTTCTTCACATGATGGGCAAGAATGTGTAAAAACATAGCAACTTGCTCATTAATCTGCAAGTGCTTTGTTGCTGTTAACCCCTCTACAGTATCTACCATGTAGCACAAAGTTTCGAAAGTCTTTTTGTCCATTCTAAGCTGCTCAATGCAAGTCCGTTCACTTGCATAAACTAAATTGTGAATGTGAGCTTTCTGAATCGCAAAGTCCAAGTTATAAGACTTGTTTGTAACTCTTGTAGTATAAAGTGATGCACCTAGAAAAAGAAGATTTAAAAGTAGCTCTACTAGGTAGAGAATTTGATTCCATGTAGAAATGATAGCTGCATACTTTCTCCTTAGCATCAATTTTCTAGTTGAATTCAAACGAGCCATAGCTGCATATGACTTATAGTCAGAGACAATCTAATAATAGGTAACATAATCGACTGCACTTAAAACCATCTTTGTCAGACAAACATGAACTCAGCTAGATATATACATTATCTCATCTAGATAGAAACAAACATGAACTCAGCTATATACACATTAGAAACTAATCATGCACTTAAAGCTTCAATTCAAAATTAACTCAACTACATATAAACAAACAATGGAAAGGAGAAAAAAAATGAGAAACGAAGTGAGAAGCAGAGTAGAAACAGAGGAAAGGTGACCATCGCCGGAGGAGAGAGGTCGGGGGAGAGGACGCCAGAGGAGGAGAGAAAGAGGGGAGGATAGGAGGGACGGGGAGGCCATGGGAGTTGACCCTGTGCCATGGCCGCATGCCGATGAGGTTGGGGAAAACCTCCGGGAGATGAGTTTGAACCAGGTGATGGAAATCCATTGCCGGAGGAGAGAGGTCGGGAGAGAGGACACCGGAGGAGGAGAGAAAGAGTGGAGGAGAAGAGGGATGGGGAGAGGACACCGGAGGGAAGAGAAAGAGGGGAGGAGGAGAGGGACGCGGAGGAGGAGAGAAAGAGGGGAGGAGAAGAGGGACGGGGAGAGGACGCCGGAGGGAAGAGAAAGAGGGGAGGAGGAGAGGGACGCGGAGAGGACACCGGAGGAGGAGAGAAAGAGGGGAGGAGAAGAGGGACGGGGAGAGGACGCCGGAGGGAAGAGAAAGAGGGGAGGAGGAGAGGGACGGGGAGAGGAAGCCGGAGGAGAAGAAAAAGAGGGGAGGAGAGGAGGGACAGGGAGGCCATGGAGTTGACCCTGTGCGGCCTGGACTTGAAGGAGCTCGTGTGCGTCGCCGGCGCGCACACGCACGTCGACGCCACCCCTGCGCCATGGCCGCATGCCGACGAGGCGGAGGAAAACCTCCGAGATATCAAGGAGGCTCCATGGAAAGCATCGACAGAGAGGACGCCAGAGGACGAGAGAAAGAGGGAGGAGAAGAGGGACGGGTAGGGAGAAGAAGAAGAGAGGAGAGGGAAGAGGGAAAGGGCATACCTCCACCGATGACCACCAGCAAGTCGGGATCAAGAGGACGCCGGAGCCACAAACTGCGCTTCGAGCCTCGGCAGTGATCACGCGGAAGAGGGTTTGGGAGAGAGAACGCCAGGGAGATAAAAGATCGCAGGAGAGAGAGTCCGATCAAAGGGTAGATTAGTAATTGCCTTTTCTAATCTCCCGATCGTCCGGAACGGAATGAATCAGTCCGGGGTATGAGATGGGAATGGTCTATTCCCAAGTTGTCAGGAATAAAGCATTCCATTCCTGACATTAAGTCCCAACCAAACATGGGAATGGGATTTGACTTGGGAATTGACCATTCCATTCCCAAGTTTTTTGCCCAACCAAACATGCCGTAAGTTCATCCAATTAACTAAGCTAATTATAATGATAAAAAGTTAATTAAGGTATAATAAATTACTTAAATACTTAAGTGGGTAGTTAGTAGTCATGGTCATGATATAGTGGGTAGTTAGTGGTCATTTCACGAAATGCTGTAATTAGAAACCTTTTTCCTCTTTCATATTTTCAGTTTTTCAAACAATTTGATATTTTCGGTTCTTTTCTTACCGGCCGTTCAACCTTTAATTATGTTATTATGTTACCAAATCCTATTTAGATAGTTGTAATGACGTTAAATGGATATTGAAATAAGAAAAAAAAGGAAAGCGTGAACCATTTGATATTATATAGATTTTGTAACGACCCGAATCCTGTAAAGGAAACCTTATCCTCTAACATGACACGAGACGAAACACACAGACTAATAATGTTTGACTAAAAGAAATATCATATTAGAAAGAGAAACTCTTATTGACAATCAAACTAAGACAATGTTCTGGAAAGGAGAAATTGACTAAAAAGTAACTTGGACCTTAAACTGAAATAACCTTCCTAAAAAATCACATAAAACATGATTAAACTGAAAGAAACTATAAACTAGTTCTAAACTCTTCTCTTCTCTACTCCCATCCCCGCGCCTACGCAGAATCTTGGGTATCTGAAAAAAAATCCATCTATCTCATGAGCATAAAGCCCAGTAGAAAACAACACGTAATAGAATGATATCCAAACAAAATGTGTTCGCAAAACAAAACCGAATTAAAACACATCACTTGAGAAAGAGAATGATCACACTTTATTAAACTTAAAAGCTGAACTTTTCATGGCCATAAATCCCACTTAAAGCTTTTGTATGACATGAACTCTGATGCATGATATAATGAGATGCATCTTTTTGGCTCTACCGTCGAGTACCATAACGGTGTCTGGTGATAGCACCCCACGTGCACTTGGGATAACTATCCTTACTCATGCTAGCATAAGGTCGAGCCTCGGCTCTTTCGGACTCAAACGCCCAGGACCCACAGTTGGTCTCGACCAAACAATGAACTCGTAAAAGTACTCATCCTTAGCTGCCCAGCCATGACAACTAAGGACATCTTAAATCTCATTCCACCTTGGTGGCAACTTTTGCTTGGCAAACATGCACACTATGCACATGCAATGCTTTTGAATATGTACTTGAACATGCTGAAACATATACATAGAGATGATCATGCATGGTCATACATACACATGAGATGCGATGCTCAAAAACTTGACATCATAAGTTTGTAGATGGATGCACACAACTTGACATTAATCGTAAGTAAAACAACAATAAGGAATGGATGGCAAATTTGAATTCTAACTTGCTGTAATTTAACTGCATACTAGCTAAGGCATCCATACGATGAAAACTATGGATTGAGAAATAAGCATAAAAGATTATAAATCCAATACTATACCACATGCACTGGAAGTACTAACTGAGATATAGACACTTAATAGACAATTTAAACTACCGAGTGCATGGTTATAGGTATATCTTCCCATTGTTGTCCCTTTCTAAATTTCCTGGTGTAAAGCTTATCTATCTACTACAGTTTTCAACATTCGTTTAGGATTAATACTCATGACTACACATTCTCATTAGTATCATCTTCTAATATGTCGTGAACTGAATTTTAAGGATGTAGAAATCAGCATAGCTTGCCTATCTACAAATCTGAAAATATGTAGTTATAAAATCTGCAACCAAACCATGGAAATCTGCTATAAAATATTTTGAAAATCTACTATCAAACTGTAAAAATCTGCTATGTATCTACTAGGAAAACTATAACAAGAATACAAATCTGCGATTTGAATTCTGGAATCTGAAACCTGAATTCTGAAACCCTAACCCTAAAGTTTAAACACTAAAAATAGAAAAGATCCACACTCAAGTTAGGGTAACAACTATTACATGTGTACCTACCTTACTTGTCCTTCAAAAGCCCTCGTATTGACCCTTGCAGCCAACCTAACAGCCCCCAAAGCTCTCTTGAAGACTTGAAGAAAGAGAGGAGAAAGATACGAATAAAACCCTAAAATAAGGGCTGTAGCTTTTATGGGTAAAAGGAAATCTGGATTCTAATAATTAGAGTCCTAATGAATTCTAACCTAATCCAATAGGATACTTATAAGAACTTAACCCCAACCTTTTAATAGGCTTAGTTGACTAGACCTAATTCTAATTGGATTCAACCTAACCTATAGTTGCTGGGATTCGGTCTAAATAGAGTCTTAATTGACTCAAACTTTTACAATTAGGTCTCAAAAAGGTACTTTAGGCTAACCTAATCAACTAGGGTTATAATTAACTGATTTACTATCCTAATTAGAGTCTTAATCCAACATGAACTCTAGGGCATCTCTAAATTCCGGGATTTTACAGATTTAATGAGGTTAAAATAAGTAGTTTCTATTCTTTATCTTTATCGTTATTATTCTTAGTTCTTCTAGTTTAATTAGTTAATTAAGATAATTTTAGATTAATTTAGATTCTATTTAAAGCATAATCTAGATTTACTTTCAGTTTTCTTTACTGTCATTCCATTTAATATAGTTTAATTAAGCTTGACATATTTTCCATTTAAATAGACACCTCCGTTCGAATTAAGTGTTTGAAGGAGTTTGAACCTTATCACGCTTCTCCCATGTACGTGGAAATCTTGTCGCAGACCGACAATGGTCAAGCTTAATCTTAATATTAAAAATCACGTTGACGTGGAAATCTTACCGTAGACCGACAATGATCAAACTTAGTCTTAATATTAAAATCAGAGACGTGATAAGGTTCAAACTCCTTCAAACACTCAGTTCGAACGGATGTGTCTATTTAAAAGGAAAAGATGATCAAGCTTAATTAAACTATATTAAATGGAATGACAGTAAAGAAAACTAAAAGTAAATCTAGATTATGCTTTAAATAGAATCTAAATTAATCTAAAATTATCTTAATTAACTAATTAAACTAGAAGAACTAAGAACAATAACGGGAAAGATAAAGAACATAAACTACTTATTTTCACCTCATTAAATCTAGATTATCCCTATGTTAATCCTATAATCAGAAAGAACAAAAACAACATTAATAACACTAGTTTAACTTAATCTAAGGGTTAATCTAAACTAATTAAACTTAGATTACATATGAATTAACTCTACCGTAATACTAAACTAAACTATCGTAAGTGACAGAAACAGAAATCATTAAACTATCATATTAACTACATTATACTATGAAAGCGGTAAAAAGAACAGTAATCAAACTAAATATCTTCATTAATAAAAATTTACATGTACAAATGAAACACGAGATTCCATGCTCATAGGCTGGTTACAAGAGTATCAGGGGCTTTTACAGTAATGAAAAGAAGGCTATTTATTTCTAATGACATAATAACTGCTCCCGCCTTGAGAAGTTATGGCTTAAGTGAAGGAGATCGTGCGCTAACTGCGCCACAACGGCTTCTCCACGTTCAGTTCTGACTTGGTGAATGGAACGTCTTCTCCACGTTCAGAGTTGACTTGGTGAATACACCTGGTCAATGCTCCTTCATTGCACACGTCATACCTGCATGTGTTTTAGGACCTTAATTGGCACATGTTTTAATTGCTTCTGGACGATGGCTTCAATTGGCTTACTTCGTCATGACTTTTGGTCGGTCATCTTCCTTTGCTTGCTTTATGTTTGTCTTTTGCTGGTGATTTGGTTTCTTGCTTTATGGACGATGCTCCATCCTTACACATAGACATATGATCGCCCATTTGGCCGATGGGTTGCATATGGACGATGAAACCATGTACTTTATCAGTCATCGGTCATTGCCTATTTTGCCTACGTGCCGCCCGTCATTAATTATTTAGCCCTTATTTTGGTTAACATTTTGTCCCCCATGTGGTAATCGAGGAATATCTTTAATGAGGAGGTGACCGCATCAGACGGGATTTGACCGAATTGCTTAGTTATTCAAACTTAATCATAACGGATGTTTGGGAAAATGTACCACTGCGCCGTTTCCTCTCTCTATCCAAATATTTTTGGATTATGCATTTAACTCTCAGCATGTGACAACAAAAAATCCTTTATTTAAGCCGCTTACCTCGGTTAGGAGAGAACCTTCTTTGCCTGTCGTCTTCTTCCAGTCTTTTAGGGCTTTATTTCTCCTCACCTACCATTGCGGTGACGCTTTGTTCTTTTCTCTTTACTCTGGCGTCTACTTCTCATTCATCATCATGGGGCGTGAGATCATAGCCGATGAGGAGGTTCAAAAAGAAGTGAATGCAGCCGTTGCGGAGTTTAACGAAAGCATAAAGGTGGATGAGATAATGAGCGCTTATTTGGTCCGGGGAGGTGACTCTAACTCTAAATTATTCATGTTGGGTCCTTGCGTTGTCCCTGAGAGCATTCCTTCTCTTGGCTCTGAGGCAATGCCTATTGCACATTCATTCCCCCTTTCTGGCGATTTGCCCCTTTCCCAGAACCTTAACCTGTCCTCCCTTTCTTCAAAAAATCCCATCACTTCTTGGCCTTTGACCGTTGATAAATTCATCGAATGACATAACAGAATGATCAACCATTCTGAGTCTAAGAAAATTTTCTCTGATGCTGGCATCTTAGACTTTTTGGACTTGAGCACTAGAATCCCTCATCAAGAATCCAACTTACTTATCTCGGCGTTCCTTTTTTGGTCGGCAGAGTATAACAATTTTGTCTTCCATTTTGGTACACTTACCATCACCTTGTTGGATATATCGCTCTTAACTGACATTTCTCCTCTTGGCTCTCTTATATCGACCAATATGGAACTACCTAGACGTGAAACAGTTTTTGAGGCCGATAAGAATTATGGTCTCTTTATTAATCCCTACGCCAAGTTGGCAGAGACCGATGACCCTCCAAACTCCCGTGAACGATTAGCGTTCATTTATTATTGGCTTTGTAAATTTGTCATTTGCCTTCCTGCCAAGAAACCTGTCAAGCGTTATGTTCAACTCGCCCGAGAACTTGCTACTGGAAAACAAGTTCTTTCCTTTTCTTCTTTCATTCTGTTGGCCATTTATCGAGGCATGTATCTCGTCCTTGGCCAATTGAAAGAGGGTAGTAATTTGACGAGTTTTGTCGCGCCCCGACCCGCGAAAGCCCAACCGGGCCGGGCGACGCGAACCGGAACCTAACCAACGCGGGAAAAAAGAACGACGAGGGTTCCCTCTAACCTATTGGTCTCCAAAGCAATTCACCCAAAACACCCTCAAGAAAAACAATATTATATTCAAGCCTCGAACCACAGATTTAAAACTCAAGTGTATTTAATATACAAAACCTCGGAGAGGGGAAGATCCAAAATACAATATCACTCCCGTAGGAGACTAACTAACATAAGGGTAAAAGCAGTAAATATCGCCACCTCTCAAAAGCCACCAGGCGCCGCCGCACCGCCGTCCAAATGCCCGGGAGGGGCCACAGAGGAAGAACTGACGCCTGCACCTGCAAAACGCAGCCCCGGGTAGGTGTGAGCACTAAGCTCAGTAGGGATCTACACTACGCCACACAGAAGGAAGAGGGAAACGCAACAGTGTCGCCCTCAAGCCAGACTCGAGTGAGCTACAATGGTCCCATTACCATTCACCGGTGATCTCTAGGCATATCCAATCATGGTCACCCCAACGGACAGGGCCCATCCTGGATACACCTAGTGTCGTAGGGTTCCAGCTATGGTCACCCAACTCGCCATGGGCCCACACTGATGCCCCTACTGGCAGGAACGGACACTGCCCAAAGAATAAGACCCGTCACCGGTGGCATCCTCAACACCTGACTTGAGGCTGACACGACCTCTACAATCATCAAACATCATGTGTACCAGTCCTCTAAGCCTATCATAAGATTCGACTGGACACCACAATTCAACCGGGTCCTAACAGCCCAACCCCCGTCCTAGAGCTAAGTCCGAGCTTCCAGCCTCGGGACGGCGACCCAAGGATCACCCACGCCCTAACCAATGCAACTAATGCACACAACAACAATGCATGCTATGACATACACAGATAATAGGAAAGGCATGCAACAGTATGTCAAGCATCATTTAAGTCTACTGGATCGCTGCAGCGGTACCACCAACCGCTGCCAGCCGATCCGCAGCGGGTCCCGGCATTACGACGGTACCGCGACCGTCAACCGCGGACTCCTGCAACGGGAAGCAACCCCGAAAACGATGATGAACAAAACACAATATAATATTATATTCCGAAATATAATATTATATTCAAAAACACCCAAAGCCTCTACTTAGGGGCTAATTGATCCCGTCGATCCGATGCCCAAACGACGTCGGATTCAAGATCCAACTTAGCTACCAGTAGGTGTATAAAGGATGATCAACATATCCAAAATTCATCATCATCCAACGGTTGGATTAACGGGAAAACGCTAATCAAAATCGTTAATCAAACTAACTTACCCATTAATTGCTGCAACGCAGCCCTTCAGCAAACAATTAATAAGAAATCGTAAATAAATCGGAAAAATACGAAACAAGGTGGAATGGAAATATAATGAGTAGTTGTACAACTCTTATGTTTATGAAAAGCCAAGATTATGTACTCGCCGGCCGGAAAACTCGCCGGAAGCCGGCTGTTTCTCAAGAACAGCAGAAAATCAGAAATCCGAGACTAATCTTGCATAAAACCTACTCAAATCTCATCTGATTGACATGAAACTTAATTCAGTTATTCTAACATGTATAAGGAAACCATCAAAACAAGGATCAACAAGATGCAACGGCTAGATCTCAAGAAAACTCGAAAAGAACATCAGTAGGTATAACCCTACCTAGCTGCGCTTTCCTCGGCTGATTTCCCGCGATTTGATCGCCAACAAGCTGCCAAATCACACCAGGAGCCTTCCTCTCGGTTTCACGAATCCAACGAGCCAAAGAACACCCAATTTGGTGGCCGGAAGAGGGAGAACGGAGGGAAAGAAGCTCGCTGGCGGTAAAGGGAAGAAACAGAGCACCGCGGGAAAGAGAGAAGGAGGGAAGAAGAAGAGAAGGAGAAGGAGGAAGAGGAGGGGAAAAAAAGAGGGGAAAGGGGGAGGGGAAAGCCGGGAAAGAGGGGAAAAAGCTGGGGGAAAAGGGAGGGGAATACTTCCCTCCCTGACAGGGGAGAGCGACGGCCGACGGCCGTTCTCGCGAAAGAGAAAACCCACCGACTCGAGCATGATCGATCTCCAAGGCATGTGAGATCGATCTCCTTTGCAATCGAGATCGATCTCCTTGAAATCCAGATCGATCTTCTTTGCAAAATGGGCCAGATCGATCTCCCTAGCCATCCAGATCGATCTCCTTTACTTAGAAAGGCAAACTTGGGCTAAAACACAAGCCCAAGCTCAGATCTTCCGATCTCGGGTTCACCTAGCCATTCTAAACAAACACGAACACAGACAAGGCCAGTGTGTGCACACGCGGGTGTGAAACAAACCAACAAGGTGCAATTTACCAAATTGCCCTTGCGGTCTACAGCGAGCCACAGGGGTAGAGGGGCAGGTCCTCACAAGTTTTGGTCCTCTTTGGATAGTCCAACTTTGGCTTAGAGCCTATTTTCTGAGCTCCATATGCCACCTTTATCATCATCAGCCAGAACTCAATGCCATTTATATCTTTCTTCATCATTCATTCCCAAGTCCTTCCGACAAGTTTTTAATCATTTTTATACTCTGTATACTTATTCTTCTTATCGTCCATTCAATTCTGATTCTCATCCATCGTCCATCAGTCCCTTGATCTTTCCTCAAACCTGGAATCCGAGGAAAAGATATTAGCTTGGGCCCACTTTCTCATCGGCCGTGACCTTCATTTTGACATGGCTTAGGGCAAGACCAACAATAAATGTGGAGTAAAGGTCTATGCTTCCAATTTTGATGCTCGCCAATTTGGCCTTAAACAAGCTTGGCTAGTTCCACCATACTTCAACTTCAACATTATCGCCCAAGGGCGATGTATCTTCTTCAACATTGGTCGGGTACTCCATGTGGAGAAGAGAGAACTGCTCCTCGTCAAGAGATTTAAACTTAGATCCTTTGAACCAACCAGTGATATTGAGACTACCATAGTCGACAGTTGGGATTCATTGGTTAAAGAGCGTCTCTTCTTCCTGGATAAGGATCTCATTTTTGATAACTTCACCCCTCCGAAGGAGAAGAAAGGGCGAAAGAAAGAAGTCTCTGACCCTCGGCCAGAAAAGAGGAAAAGAAAAGGTAAACTTACACTTTTCTCCTTAATCTTATGGGAGCTCGTCTCATTTTGATCAATATTATGATTAATAGGTTCTGATGATGAGGGCGATGCATCGTCTACGAAGAGATGTGGACAAAGAAAGACTCCTGCCCAATCTCAACCGTCTTCATCTCCACAAGCTCAACCATCTCCTTCTCCAATTGCAGAGAAAGAGATTGGCTCTCATAGCAGTCGACCAAGCAGCCAATCTGCTCATGCCAAGTGAGTACTACCAAATTATCTCTCTTGTTTTGTCTTCTTTCTCTTCTTGACACTTAAACTTTTATGTCCTCAGGGTTACCGTAGAGGTGGAATCCAGTACCTCTAGTTCTTTATATGCATCATCTTCCCCTCGACCTGTAGTCACTACTCCTTGAGTCGTGGCCGATGCACCCATGTCTCAAATGGCCGAGGAAAACCCTCCGACTGCTCCTAGCCATGCTGAGAAGAGTTTGCCAACATACCTCTCGACCAAATCCTCTTCTCAAATTGAGGCACAAGTACGTTCCGGTTGTAGAGTCAAACTGCTCGCCCAAAAGAATACAAAAGTATAAATAATTACACTTTTGTTTATGACCCATCTATCGCCCATTTTCTGATTTTTATATTTGTAGGGGTCAAAGAACGATAAGGCTGGCGATCAAAACTTTGATCGAGACGAGGAGGATGAGGATAACGACAACTTCTTCGACATTTTGAATGCAACCCCGGCTAAACCAGGTTTGTCATTAACTGGTGAAGTACTTGTTCATGGTCTGTATAGTCTTCTACGAGACCTTGGTAATGCGAGTTTATCCTTTTTATCAGCCTCTCATGATGCACCGGCATCTCCAATTATGGCTGAGAAAACATCGGCCAGCGATGTTGAGCCAAGCGTCACTGCTCTTCCTCCAGTGACCACAACAGGAGAACCCATATCAACTTCTGCACCCAACTCCGGTGCACCAGAACAACGAATGGCCGATGCCATCTTGCCGGCCTCTACCACGTTAACATCAACTATTGATGTTCCAATAAAGACGACGGTTGAGAACTTTGTGATGGTTCCACCTACGACGATGACTCCGGCTTCGTCTTTTGTTACTCCACCCGCACGTCCATCGGGTTCTGCTTCATCCCAGGTATGCATTGTTCGACTTGACCCATTCAATCACTTTATCTACAACACTTACTAAGTATTTATTCTTTTAGGGTGAAATCGCCCAGTTGATAAATACCATACAAGCAATCTCTACCTCATGGCATGCTATAATATCTGCCAAGAGGACCGTTGTTGATCCTGAAGCTACTCAAGAGGGTCAACATCAAGAATTTAGACGAGCTCTGGCCCAATGCCTGGTTGTCTTAGATAAATTACCCGAAGAGGACTTCACCAAATATGACAGTGAAGCTTTAGACAGGGCGACAACTCTTTTCCTCACTATTGATCTAGCAGCTTCGGGTCTATTGTGTCACACCCCGACCCAGAAAACCCATCCGGTCCGGGGCGTGAGGGTCCTAATCTAACTTCTGAAATCAAACGACGAGAGTTTCCCCTGTATTTCCTCAATTTGATCCCTGTCCAGTTTAGGAAAATATTCGCTAAAATTCGTATATAAATCCAAAAATCACGAAACCAGCGGTAATTGAAAGTAGATTCGATGATCTACAACTTTCATCTTGAAAGTTACACGAGATCATGCTTACACAGCTCATAAATCGGGCATGAACCCGACTGTTCATCAAAGAACAGATCATTGACGAAAATCCGAGAAAAGCATGTAAAAATCCAGCTAAAATCGAAAACAAATCCCATGAGAGGTAGATCTGATGCTAGGCAAGATTAGAGGAACTAATTAGCACAAAGAAACCAACTAATCCAACAAACAAACCCTAGATCTAGCTTAATCCAAAGATCTAGGTAGAAACCCTACCTTAAACGCCAATTCCGTCTTCAATCATTGTTAATCCGTCGTCCTCCGTCGCCTTTGTCGTCTCCAGCTCGTCGGAGCGCCGCCGGGGGTCCTTCCACATCCACAACCATCGCCGGAGAAGGAAGAGACAACCGCGGGAGAGAGAAAGGGAAGGCAAAGGGGGTTGTTGCCGCTGTCCCTGGTCTGCCGGGGAACCGCCGGCGATGCAGGTCGATGTAGTCATTTCCTTTCAGGTGATCTTCTGGGCGTTGGCGCGCAATTCTCGAGATGATCGTGGACTTGGAGTTTCGAGGAGTACTTGACGATCCTGGAGTTTTCCCTTCTGTTAATAATTGTACATCTGTAGTTTGATTAAATGTATAATTTCCCTCTCCGATGATTTGATTATCTGTATTAATTTATGTGATGAGGGTTGGTGGAATTATTGTATAAATAGATGATGTACAAGAACCTGTGTCAGTAAATGAAATGCTAATAGTAGAACTGTATTAATGTTGATTTTAAAATTGTTTTATTTATTGTTTTAAAGCTGTGGTGAATTCATAAACTGCACAGGGATCAAATTGAGGAAATACAGGGGAAACTCTCGTCGTTTGATTTCAGAAGTTAGATTAGGATCCTCGCGCCCCGAACCGAATGGGTTTTCTGGGTCGGGGTGTGACATGTTGTCTGATGAGATGGACGCTATCCATGGTGTAAGGATAAAAATTGAGAGTCTGGACGCTGAGAGAAAAAATTTGTTGAATGACTCAAGAGTTACGGACCCATATCAAGAGTACTATCACCAACAGTATCAAGCAACTTCATAAAGCTACCGGTGACATGGGCGAGAAAGAATCAGAGATCCTTGATTATCAAAATCAAATGAAGGAGTTAGAAGCGAAGATCACCCAATGCACCACTCAAAGGAATTATCTTCTCCGTGAGACCACCCAACTAACCGAGGAAAGCAACCGAATGATACAAGAATATATTGCTTTAGAAGCTAACTCCTCAAAAGATCATCAGATTGAGCTGAAAGGTGAACTCATGAAGAACAAGCAGCGGTTTAGAGAAATTAGAGAGAAAATTGATTGTATATCTCAAAATCTCTCTTTGAGGAGATAAATTTGTAATTGCTTGATATGGGCGATGATACTTTCAATTTTCTTATTTTTCATTGTAAATGTAATTGCAATCATTCATTTCATGAACTTTTCTTCTCATATTATTCTTACTTTTAAATCGTTGAGAAATACTTTTTTAAGTACTTACCATTTATCATCGCTCGATGTAGACCACCGTCAATATTTCTCAATTGATATGACCCATTCGATAACACTTGGTCGACTAAAAATGGTCCTTCCCAGTTGGGCGACCACTTTCCGTATTTAGGGTCATTACGATCTATAGGTAGGGTCGTTTTCCATACCAAGTCACCCTCTTTAAATTTTCTTGATACGACCTTCTTGTTATATATATCAACCATTTTCATTTTTTGCGCCTCAATGTTTTCCAAAGCGATAGCTCGTTGTTCATCGAGCTCTAACAAATTATACATCAAGGACTCATGATATTCTTCCTTTGTAAGATCATCTTGTCCTAGCACTCTTGGCGATAAGACATTTATCTCAGCCGGTAAAACTGCTTCTTGGCCATATACTAACTGAAAAGGTGTGAGTTTAGTGCTGGACTTAGGTGTAGTCCTATGTGCCCACAAAACTCTTAATAGCCATTCATGCCACTGCCTTGGGTTATCATCCATCATTTTCCTTATGATTGACTTCATCGTCTTATTGGATGCCTCCGTCTGTCCATTTGATTGGGCATAATATGGTGTATAGTTCGCCATATTAATTTTGTATTCGAAAAAAATGTTTTTTACTCTATTACTAACAAACATTGTCCATTGATCGGACACTATTGTTTGTGGGATGCCAAACTGACAAATAATATTTTCCCCGATAAAATTTAGAATCTGATCATCGGATACTGTTTTTTAAAGGAATGGCCTCTACCCATTTGGTAAAATAACTTGTCGCCACAATAACAAACTTGTGCAACATGGACGATGGTGGATGTATCTTACCAATAATGTTTATCGCCCAACAGCTAAATGGCCAAGGCTTTATAATGAGCGATAATTCACTGGCCGGTGCTTGTTGTAATGGGCCATGCCTTTGACACGCCACACAACCTTTTACATATATGGCACATTCCTCCCTCATGCGCGACCAATAATTGCCACTGAGCATTATTAGCCAGCGCATTTTGATCCCAGATTGATGTGCATTGCAAACCCTATTATGTATCTCAGTCATTGTGATTTTTGATTCATCACGTCCCAAGCATCTCAACAAAATTCCATCTGGCCGACGCTTATATAAAATATCATTTAGCAAAACATAATGTGTTGCTTTAAGGTGAAGCTTTCTATCCACTTTGGACGATAAGTTTTGTAAAAAATTAATGATTGGACTACGCCAATCAATTTCGTCGTCCACTTGGTTCATCTCAAGTAATTTATGTGTTCACACTAAGGCAGAATAAATAGTACCATGTTTAAAGTCAGCCATGCCTCCCAAGTTTTTTAAGAGTTTACAACCAGAGGCTATTTGAGCCAACGTATTAGCTTCATTATTTGTAATCTTGGCACAAACTCAATCTCAAAATCGTTAAAACGATTTAATAGCAGTAGAGTGATTTGATGAAAATGTATTAAAGTATCGATTTGACACTTGTAAGAACCAAGAACATGATTAACTACTAATTGAGAATCCCCCTTGATTCGAACATTAAGTATGCCTAAATCCAACAATATTTCTAGGCCAATGATCAACGTGTCATACTCAGCCTGATTGTTTGTGCATAGTTGCTCTAAGGTATCATCAAATTTATATTGTCGTCCAATGGGCGATATGATTGAAATGCCTAAGCCTGCACCATCTACTATTTTAGAACCATTAAAATACATCGTCCAAGGTTTGATTGCTACTAAATTAATCTCCTGCTCTAATTCTTTGGGTATATCTAAACAAGGATGAGCAGCTAAAAAATCGGCCAACACTTGGCATTTGACAACCTTTTGAGAAACAAAGTGAATATCAAATTCAGTTAAAGTTAACACCCAATACCCAATGCGTTGATGTAAGATTGGCCGAGAGAACAAAAATTTCATTACATTAAACTTTGATACAAGATAGACAGTTACAAGCTTTAAATAAGCTCGAAACTTATAATACATAAGATATAAGGCCAAGCATAATTTTTCTATGGCCGAATACTTTTGCTCATAATGTAGCAACTGTCTACTCATATAATACACTGCTCTCTCTATGCCATCTTCACCATCTTGCGCCAAAAGACCACCTATTGATCGGACTTCTGCAGCGATATACAGCTTCATGGGCTCGCCCATTCTTGGTTTCGCCATCACTGGTGGCGTTGCAAGATATTGCTTCAAGCATCCAAATGCTTGCTGATGTTGATCTTCCCAGGCGAAATCGTCTTCACTCTTCAGCCGCAACAGTGAAGAAAACACTTGTGTTTTGCCTGCCCAATTGGAAATAAACCTCTTTAAAAAATTAATTTGGCCGAGAAACTTTTACAGTTCCTTTTTGGTGGTGGGAGGTTTAGCGTCAATAATTGACTTAGCTTTGTTCCTATCTAACTCAATGCCACGCCGATGGACGAGGAAACCTAAGAAATTTCCTACTTGCACCCCAAATGCACATTTCAAAGGATTGAGTTTCAACTTATATTCAATCATCATTTCAAAAACCTTCACTAACTGAGAAAAATGATCAGTCACGACAGGCGATTTGATTACAATTTCATTAACATAAACCTTGACAGATTGACTGATCATATCGTGGAAAATTAAATTCATTGCCCTTTGGTATGTAGCTCCAACACTTTTTAATCCAAACGGCATCACAATCCATTCATAACATCCTAACGCCCCCGGACATCGAAATGTTGTTTTATGAATGTCCTTTTTAGCGATAAAAATTTGGTTATAGTCGGAGTAGCCATCCATAAAAGAATAAATCGCATGCCCAGCAGTAGAATCGACTAAGTTGTCAACTGATGGCATAGGATACTCGTCCTTTGGTGTGACTAAGTTTAAGTTTCTAAAATCAATATGTGAGGACCTGTCCCTCTACTCCTGGGCCGACCGCTTGGGTCTGGCCCGTGGCTCGTTGTAGACCACAAGGGCAATTTGGTAAATTACGCATTGTCGGTTTGTTTCACACCCGCGTGTGCACACACTGACCATGTTTGTGTTAGTATTTGATTAGAATGGTTAGGTGGACCCGGGATCAGAAGATCCGAGCTTGGGCTTGTATTTTAGCTCAAGTTTGAGTTTTTGGGCAAAGGAGATCGATCTTCCTTACTAAGGAGATCGATCTTCCTTGAAAAGAAGATCGATCTTCCTGTGCCAGAAAGTCTTAGCAGTGATTTTTGAGAGGACGACCGCCGTTAGCCGTCGCTCTCCACTGTCAGAGGGAGAGAAGACTTTCTCTCCTCTCCTCTCCCTTATCCTCTTCTTCTCCCCCTTCCCTGGCCTTTCCCTTCTTCTTCTTCCTCTTCTCCTCCTCCTTCCTTCTCTTCTTCCTTCTTCCCGCGGCCTTGTTTTCGCTGTTTTCCAACAGCCCCTTCTTCCCCTCCGTTCTCCCTCCTCTTGCCACCGTTTTGGGTGCTTGAAGGCTCGTTGGGTTCATGGAAGCGAGAGGAAGATACCTGGCTTGGTTTGGATCCAGTTTGGTGGTTGTACTACGGGGAATCAGTCGAGGATTAGTGTTTCCAATAGGTTTCTACGTACGTGGGTTAATAGGGGGTTTTCTCTAGATCTAGCCGGTAGATCTAGATGTTCTTGGTGTTGTTGGGTGCCTCTTGCTTAGTGTAATTTCTGTTTTAAGTTTCATAAGCTTTGGTTGAGATTTTAGTAGGATTTAAGCATGTTTAAACTCGGATTTTTCGGAAACTGCTGTTTCTGAAGAATAGCCGGTTTACGGCGTGTTTTCCGATCGGTACGTGCATGATATTGGGTTATGATGAACATTAGAGTTGTAGATCTTTGAATCTACTCTCAGACCCAACTAGTTTCATAATTTGCTGATTTTCCTACGAATTGTTATGATTTTCCTACGGGTGGGCTGCGTTGCAGCAAGTAAAGGTAAATTAGTGAGATTAGCGGTTTTGATTAGTGTTTTCCCGGTAATTGAGCTGTTGGATGTTTCCCGATTTTGGATATGTTGATTCCAACATGTTTATCTACTGATGTCTAAGTTGGATCTCGAATCCGACGTCGTTTGGACGTCAGATCGACGAGGTCACTTAGCCTCTAAGTAGAGGATCTTGGTGATTTAAATAATATTATATGTTCAGAACATATAATATTATATTTTACTATTCATCTGAGTTTTCGGGGTTGCTTCCCATTGTAGGAGTCCGCGGTCGACGGTCGCGGTACCGTCGTAATGCTGAGACATGTTGCGGATTGGCTGGCAGCAGTTGGTAGTACCGCTGTAGCGATCCAGTTAGACTTGTGTGTTGCTTTTATCATACTGTCGCACGTTTATCTCTTATTTGTGTATGATCATAGCATGCATTGTTGATTGTGCATTAGATGCATAAGGTTAGGGCGTGGGCGATTTGTGGGTCGTCGTCCCGAGGCTTAGAAGCTCAGATTTAGCCCTAGGACCGGGGTTGGGTAGCTTGATCCTGGTTTGAATTGTGGTGTACAGTCGAATTCGATGATAGGCCTAGATGACTGGTACACCTGTTGATTGATGATGTTTAGAGGTCGTGTCGGGCTCGAGCCAGATGTTGTGGGTGCAACCGGTGTCAGTTCTTGTTCTTTAGGTGTTGTGGGGGTTAGTCCGGCCCAGGCAGTGTCTGTTCCTGCCCGCGGAGGCGACCAGTATGGGCCCAGTCCGTTTTGGGTGACCATAGCTGGAACCCCGTAGCAGAGGCGACCAGTGTGGGCTTAGTCTATTTTGGGTGACAACAGCTGGAACCCTGCGACACTAGGTGTATCCAGGATGGGCCCAGTCCTTTGGGGTGCCCATGGTTGGGTATGCCTAGGGACACCAGTAAAGGGTTATGGGACCCTTGCTGCACACCCAAGTCTGGCTTGGGGATGACGCTGTTGTGTTTCCCTCTTCCTTCTGTGTGTCGTAGTGTAGAACCCTATTGAGCTTTATGCTCACTCCTACCCGGGCTGTGTTTTGCAGGTGCATGCGTTAGCTCTTCTTCAGTGGCCCCTACCGGGCAGGTGTTTGGTGGCGCGGCGGCGTCTGGCGGTGTTTGAGGAGCGGTGATCATTTGTTTACACTTTTGTTATAGTTAGCCTCCTACGGGAGTGTGTTGTATATTAAAAATGTAAACCCTTTTTGAGGATTTGAATATTATATTATATCTTTTGAGGTTGCTGATTATTGTTTTGTTAGGGTGCTTATAAACTGTTTAAGGAAACCAATAGATTAGAGGGAACCCCTCGCCAATATTTCCGCATTTAGTTAAGTTTCGGTTCGCGTCGCCCGGCCCGGTTGGGCTTTCGCGGGTCGGGGCGCGACAGCACATACCCTAAGTTTTCTTCAACACGGGCACAATATTGGAAAGCCATTCAACATATCTGGCCGTCCTAATAAACTTTGCATTTAGCAATCGTTCAATTTCCTTTTTTATTTCTGGGACTACATTTGGAGCAAAATGTCTTGGTACTTGCTTATAAGGTTTAAAATTTGGCCGAGTAGGGAGCTCGTGTTGTACAATTTTCCTATCTAGGCCAGGCATTTCTTCATAATCCCAGGCAAAATAATCTTTATATGAACGAAGAATAGAAAGGACCTCATACATCAGGTTTTGGTAGAGAAGTTTGCTTATAAAGGTTGGCCGATGATCGCCCTCTTCGCCAATATCCACTTCCTCCAACGGGTATTGGGCTTGCATATTTCCACGTTTATCATAAGGAACTTCTTCTTCTTCCTCATGGGGGAGTTCTTTCAAACAGTCGATATCGTTCATATTTGGAGTCATGAATGTTTCCACCTGATAAGCCAATAACTTGGATGTTAAGGTAGTAATTGCGGCCCGATCTCTCTCAGATTTTGTACTCATCACCTCAATTTTGTGGCCGGTGATCGACCAACTCCTTGAGCAAAGACCACAGAGGTTGGTCCTACAGGATCAAACAGCTCAGCCAGACACTCTTTCAACATAGCCCCATTTTCTGATACTACCTTCAAAGCGTCGTCTATCTGCATGAACTGCAATGGCCCATAATTGCAGTCATAAAAGGAAGCCTCTACAGCATGAGTCTCAACATATAGGGCATGTTGTCGGCCATAATGGATTCCACATTCCCTTCGGCATTCCACAAAAACAGACATTGATGTAAGGACGACGGAACACACCGACTGTCGTGAGTCCAATCGCGACCAAGTAGCATGTTGTAACTGGTCGATGAGTTCATAACGAAGAATGTTGTCGTTCTTATCACACTTCCCACTTTGACATCTAAAGGGAGAATCCCTTTGGCAGGAGCAGGTACCCCACTATAGCATGTTAGGGTTATATATGTGGGAATCAAATCACTATCTGTCTTGCCCAACTTTTTCATCATCTTGGCAGGGATTACATTAGCTACAGCCCCTGTGTCAATCAAAACCCGACTCATAGGAACACCATTGATCGGCCTTAATGTCCAAAGGTCGAAGATGCCACGTCATGGCTTATGCCGGCCTGTCAAATACAACCTTGCTTTCTAGCCGGTGATCCTCCGTCTGAGACTTGGCCGATGACCCAATCAAATTTTGAACTGCTTTGCCTTTGGACTTTTCCTTGACCTAGATAACCTCCGGGTTCTCTTGCCCAACGCATGATGACCAAACTTGCTGATCATCATCCTTTTGCTCTCGCTGAACCTCTGTTTCTTCCACATCCCAACAAGTTGGGATTATTGGTGCTTCTTCGGCTCGCTGAATATGCTTTGCCACATCGACTTTGGAAACCCATTTCTTTACCACTGGGTTTCCGTAGCAAACTAAATAATCAAATTTCCCACTAGGCTCACCCTGAGTGCTCACAACTGGGTTGCCTGCCTTATACAGCTCCATTATGATTTTCTTTCGGGAGATGTTCCTTCTTGCCGCTTCTTCTTCGACCTTAATGGGGACTTCAATCTTCACTCATTCGGTGTCCTCCACCATTGGCTCTTCTGCATCACCCCACCCAGTTGGGGCAATGGGAGTGCACACAGCTGGTGTTAACTGAGCGACGACTTGAGTCTTCTTTACCCAACGTTTAACTATCATATTGTCGTACGTCCTTAAGTAGTCATACTTACCACTGGAACAACCACCTGGTGCCGCATTTGGGTTACCTGCTTCATATAGCTCCCTTAAAAATCGCTCAGTGGATACTCCCCTTCTCCTCGCCTCCGCCTTGACATCTATTTTCTCCTCCACTTCGACGTATTCATCCTCATCATCAGGTATTAAACTGATTGATGTTTGTCCCACAGTCTCATCGACCAATGCAGCTGACGCCTCCTCGTCGTCGGCCACATCAGAGACATCAGATTCACTCTCTAGTGGGCACTGTTGTCCGAGGCGACTATGCAGTATATAATAGTTGGCATTGACCGGAGGCATTGTTCCAAACTGGATCATCTGGTTTTCCTCCTCATCTTCCTCATCTTTCTTGGGACGATAAAACTTGCTATTTTTCCCTCCGGCTTTAAAAGTAGCAGTGTTCACTTCCTTCTCCATAGTGTCGTCGGTCTGCTCTTGACTGCTTTCCTGAGCCTACTTGGCCTTCATCATCTGGCCATACTTCTTTTGATGTCGCCGGTATTGAGTCCTCATCATCTCCTCCACTGGAACTGATCGGCGAGTGTAACAATTATAATTGTACCACCTATCATGCCGATAGGGTTGAGGCAAAAAACTCTTGGGGTAGGTATGCGGCTGACTGCAATTCCATTGCCAGGGCTGTGGCCGATGAAACTTCATCCTGACGACTGGAGTAATTGGGCGACTGAGGTCCCAATAACACCTTGGGCATAGCTGATGAGGCATTGGTGCCTTTCCTTTATCTTGGCCAAGTCGGGCGAACAAATCTGGACGACTGTCGTCCTGAGTCTCATCGATCATAATTTTGAATTTTGGCAACTTAAAATTTGCCACATCAGTTAGCACAATTCCCACTAGAGAAGTCTTGGGAAATGAGTTAGCATCAACTCCCATGTCCTTGGAAGGAAAACCGATTTTGTCAGAGTCAATAGCATCTTGCAAAACATTATGAAATATACCAAACAATTATTAGTATGACGAGACCAAGTATTATGCCACTTACAATATTTTTTACCCTTAATCCGTTTCGGGCATGGCATAACATGTCCATCATTCAATTTAATTTGTTTGTCCTTCAACAACTGATCAAAAATTTGATCAGCCTTAGATATATCAAACGTAAATTCCCTCATTTGACTCTTGTCATCATTGGCAATCTCTTTAATTTTAAGTTCTCGCTCAAGTTTAGCAAGAACCTTACACGTATATGGCCGACCCTTTATCAATTCAGCCAAACATACATCCATTGCACACTCACAGCCATCATCGACTTCATCGATTTGATTGAGTTCATAATTTACATCTCTAGAATAAGTTCCTCGAGAAGAGGCTTTTGATAAGACGTGAAAAATGCACAAATCACCCTCTTAACTGGGTTTCGTTAGTCTCTGAGCAATGCTATTTTGATTGTCTTTTCTCCATTTCAGGTATTAGGACCTTCAGCGAAGATCAGATCAAGTTCGGAGTCTAAACGAGTGCACTTAGCAACTCCAGAATGAATGATCGATCAACACTTCATCAAAGGATCGATCATGTATGCACGACAACACTAACAGAGAGCATTGCAGGAAAGGATCAATCATCACTTCATCAAAGGATCGATCATGTATGCACGATAACACCGACAGAGAGCAAGGTTTAGAAGGATCGATCTTCCTTTATGGGATGATCGATCATCCACGGGGCGTGATCGATCACACAAGGGAAGGATTGATCATCTGCTATGTGAATGATCGATTCTTTACGGGCGTGGCTAGCAATTGAAGACAAAGGATCAATCTTCCTCCATGGAAGGATCGATACTTTGATTGCCAGTGAAGAAAATCAACGGCCCAGATCTAATCCGGGCAAAAGATGTTCTTAGGATATAAATAGGTCTTTTCTAGGGTTCAAGGCTCTCTCTGGGGTGGACAGGAAGAACAATTTTCCTGCCTTGTTTAGATTTTTCTAGAGAGATTCTTTTGGAGGAGATCCATGGCGGAAGAGCTTCATCAACCTTCGTCTGTTGATCAAACCCTAAAGATGAGTAGCTAAACCCTTCGCCAATGAATTCTTATGATGTCACTAGGGTTTCTACTAGGGATTTCTAATATCTAGGGCTTGTATACCTTTGTGCATGGCTTATATGGATCAATCTTAATTCGTTTATAATCTTGGTGTTTATTTACTGTTGGATGGTTGAATTGTTCTAATGTGTGATAGATCTAGAGCTATTGCATGTTAGGGCTTGGATTGGACTCATCTAATAGGAGGATCATGCTAGAACCATGGTTTCTCAGGTAAACTCTTCTCCGTGATTAGGGATTGTATAGTGCCAGAACCACTATAGTAGTGCTAGAACCACTACGTTCTATTCCTAATCCTCCATTTATCCTATCTTTCTAGATTTGACCATCAAGGTATGAGAACCATCTTAATCTTACACCTAAATCCATATAATACTTATTTGCTCGCGATGAATTCATCCTAATCAAAGGATTCATTAGCGGTGATCATAACTAACCATTAGATCACCGAATGTTAAGATTATTGCTTTCACTGACAAGGGATCCTAATCGGAACTTGTTGAGTGATAGGGAGAATTAGCCATTCACCTATCAACCATTAGGAAAGTCATTCAATGTGATTAGTGTGCCCTGATCTTAGGAAGACATGGTAGAAACCGTGTTATGGATTAAGAATTCCTTGGTCCCCTTTTCTTGCATCTATAAATCCTTTCGTTTCAAAGTTTAATTCAAATCCCAAAACTTTTCCTTAACTCATTAGTAAGAGACTATACAGAGCATCTCAAGTTAATCCTATTTCCCTGTGGATCGACTCGGACTCACTGCTAGCTACCCCTAAAGTAGTTAGTTAGTAGTTTGATTATAAATTTATAATTTTGAGCAGACTTGTTAAGCCGCGACACTTTTCAAGCGTTATCAGCTTTCATTTGATCTTCCTCCCTTAATAACTGCTGATAGTGTAAAGCACTAGTTTGCAGTTGAAACAACTCTACAAAATCTCTATCTTGAAATTTTTTCTTAAGTTCAAATGATAAACAAATTTAAGCGATCTTAACAAACTCTTTCTCAGGGAGCGGAATAAACCATTTACTCCTCGCTCTTTTAAATCGTTGTAAGAAATTCTCCGAGTTCTCATCAAGCCGTTGTCTTAATTGAGCTAAATCGGCCATAGTAATCTCCGGTTCAGTTTTGTAAAACTGTGAATGGAACACATGTTCCATTTGTTGCCAATTTTGGATAGAATTGGCCGACAACTTAATGAACCATGAATAAGCTACTCCAGCTAATGAGTTTGGGAAGAGCCTCAACTTTATGTAATCGTTCACTTCTCCGCATTGCATAGAAAACTTCCCTATATGCTCTATGGTAGACGTTTCGTCCACACCAGTGAACATAGGGAATTTAGGAACTTTATAGTTCCTGGGGAACGGATACATTTGATCAACCCAATCTGGATATGGTTTTCTATAAGTTGAACGAGTGACTGGTCGTCCTAACCCAATTTGCTCGTGCAGAATATTGGCCACTTGTTCTCGCAAAACATCCATAGGATTATAAAGAGGATTGAAATGTACTTGATCATATGGATCATTTGGTCAATAATTATTCTGAGGAATAAATGGAGGGGGGTATGTCGTTTTGGCGATAATTGCTTTGAGACATAACTGGTGGGGGAACATCATATGGGCGATAATTGTTCTAAGGAATGGTTGGTGGGGGAACATCGTTTGGGCGATAATTGCTCTGAGGAATGGCTGGTGGGGGAACATCATTTGTCCTTAGGCCACCACCATTATTTCCACTATTATTGCCAATCATCCTTGGATTTGGGTTTTGTCCTACTTGACTAGAATTGGTGTTTTGGATGAATGTTTGGCCATTGAATGGCCCCTGGTTAATCGGAATATACGAAAGGGTAGGATTAGATGAACTAGTAAACGCATCATTGTTTGGCACACCTACCAATATTCTTGGTATTTGGCCCATCCCATTTGGCCTAAGAACATTATCATTAGGTATTGCTGCTGGGCGATAAAATGGATCATGGGGGCTTAAGCTATTTTGACCACCTTTACCATTTTGAACATTCCCTACCTAACTGGCCGATGGATTGTTGACCCCAACCTGATTGGCCGATGGATTCTTTAATAAAACATACCCAATATTAGTCCCCGGCCCTATGATAGTGTTAGGTGGAAAAGATGGACGATTGCCGCTAACTTGAGGATTGTTGATAGCATTGGCACTTAGGCTGAGGTTAGGGGCATTAGGAATATTAAAACCAATCGATCTAATGTTCTTCTGACCATTACTTGCACTTGGAATAGCAACGTTCATAAAATTTTGCATGGCCTCCACAAAAGATCTCGAGGCGAGAGCAATATGATTGGCCATTTGCTGATTATTAGCATGTAAAGCTTCATCAACCATCATATGTGCAGTCCTAGCAGTTATGGTCCCATAATCTTGTCCATTTCTAATTGAGGATCCTCCTCATTCCAAACTACGGTAAATCGTCCTTTCTTGATATTCCACTTGAGGTTGAATGATAGGTGGATCGACAATAGGTGTATGGTCGATGGCTACATGAACATTTTCCATAGGTGGGGCATCGTCGTGATCGGCGTTCCCTCCACTACTATGAGTGGTATCTAATCCAGTTCGGACAACGACCATACCGTCAGTTCCTACTTGACCACTTTTCATAAAAATTGACAGAGGGTCCCACCGGGCGTGCCAAAAAATATTGACGTGGAAATCTTGCCGTTGACCGGCAATGATCAAACTTAGTCTTAATATTAAAGAAAACTAAAAGTAAATCTAGATTATGCTTTAAATAGAATCTAAATTAATCTAAAATTATCTTAATTAACTAATTAAACTAGAAGAACTAAAAACAATAACGGGAAAGATAAAGAACATAAACTACTTATTTTAACCTCATTAAATCTAGATTATCCCTATGTTAATCCTATAATCGGAAAGAACAAAAACAACATTAATAACACTAGTTTAACTTAATCTAAGGGTTAATCTAAACTAATTAAACTTAGATTACATATGAATTAACTCTACCGTAATACTAAACTAAACTATCGTAAGAGACAGAAACGGAAATCATAAACTATCATATTAACTACATTATACTAAAAAAGCAGTAAAAAGAACAGTAATCAAACTAAAGATCTTCATTAATAAAAACTTACATGTACAAAACAAACGCAGGAATCCATACTCATAGACTGGTTAAGGGAGTGTCGGGGGCTTTTACAATAATGAAAAGAAGACTATTTATTTCTAATGACATAATAACTGCTCCCACCTTGAGTGGTTATAGTGTAAGTGAAGGAGATCGTGCGCTAACTGATGTCGCTCAAATGTGTCACGCACAGCGGTCGCGGTGCAGTACATCATAAGAGAGGTCGAATCCACAGAGAGACAAGCAGGAAAGATCCAGAAACACAAATAACAATGTATTGAAAACAATCAAGAGCGTAAAAGTTAAGAAAATAGATCGAAGATGTAATGATGAGATAGAGTAAATGAAAGAAATCAGGATTTTGATAAGGCTAGGCTTCAGGAATCACTTCACTCGGATTTAAGTTCTTCTCTTCTCAATGGTTCATATGATACTCAGTTAAGGGATTCACATCCCAATCACCTTAATCGGAAGATATGGAACTATAAACCTAACAAAATATATAAATGTCTCTTCCTACGATTGATTCTTCCTTATTATAGGTCCAACTTCATCCAACCCAAACCTAAGAATATATGATACCGGCTGTCACTACAGGCAACATATAGCAAAAGTTCATCGGGACAAAACCCTAACTCTATCTAACCAGATCTCTAAGAATACACAATACCAACTCTCACAATCGGCAATGCATAGCAAAGATTTCACGAGATAAAGTAGGTAAACAATAGATAAAACTATAGGATTATAAGATCATGAAAGTAGCATGACTGGATTCATAATATTAATCATCTACATAGGAATCTATAATCTGAAAATCATCTTTGAAGATCCAATACATAGAAAAGAGTTTAACAATAAAGATTAAAACTATGAACCATTGTTGGAGAAGAAGCCCTAGTCCTCGCTAGATCATCCGTCCGCCATGCCCGCGGATTACTCGGCCATGGATGGAGATTCCTTCATCTTTTTTCTTTGGAATTCGTCCAGAAAAGAGCCTCCAAAAACGTCCAAGAACTCCCTAAAGATCTCCCTAAGAAGTCTATTTATAGGCTTTTGTGAAACCCTAACTCGGATTAGATCTCAGCCCTTGATCTTTCCCACAGAGCCAAAAGAGATCGATCTCCCTTTGAAAAGAGATCGATCTTCTTCCTTCCGTGAACTCAGGATCTAGATTTTGCTCGACAAAGATCGATCTCCTTTGAAAACGGATCGATCTTCTTCCCACGGATGACTGGCGCTTCCAGGTTCGGATCGATTTCTTTTGAAAAGAAGATCGATCCCTTTATTCCGGATTCAGATTTCTCCTCATGGTCTTTTTTCATCTCTGGGTGCATAAGGGATCGATCTCTTTGGAAAGAAGATCGATCTCTTATTCTCTGCGTATTTCTTCTGCTATTTTGCCCTGCGCTGGTTGTAGTAAAAGCACTGTAACTTTCTCTAGGAAACTCGGAATCACGAACCGAAAAATTCTCCAGAAACTAGACTTCAAGAGCTTGCCAACCATGTATGGAACTTCATCTGATTCGTTCCAAGAAGATAAGTTTTGACGTTAAAGACCCATCTTTGCTTCAATTTTCTGCATAATATAAATAACTTTGTGAAGCAACAGATACGAATGAAATCATCTATATTAATCATGAAAACTATGCAAATAAGCTGGTCTTAGTCATGTTCAGAGTGCACTTTCATGCACTCATCACTAACTGCGCCACAACGGCTTCTCCCACGTTCAGTTCTGGCTTAGTGAATACACGTGGTCGATGCTTCTTCATTGCACACGCCATGATTACACTGGATTACTTATCGTTCCTTGCCTACGTCATACATGCATGTGTTTTAGGACCTTAATTGGCACATGTTTTAATTGTTTCTGGACGATGGCTTCAATTGGCTTACTTCGTCATGACCTTTGGTTGGTCATCTTCCTTTGCTTGCTTTATGTTTGTCTTTTTCCGATGATTTGGTTTCTTGCTTTATGGACGATGCTCCATCCTTACACATAGGCATATGATCGCCCATTTGGCCGATGGGTTGCATCTGGACGATGAAACCATGTACTTTATCGGTCATCAATCATTGCTTATTTTGCCTACGTGCCTGTCATTAATTATTTAACCATTATTTTGGTTAGTAGATATATTATATACTTTCAGCTCTAATCGCTTATGTTTTCGAAGTTTTACTGCTGCTGATCCAAATTCAGAGCAGCTGCCAAGTCCTCGCTAGCATTTGCGGCTGTGCCACACCATTGGTGTTGGCTAGCTCTTTTAAGGACAGGATTAATTCCGACCATCTTTTTGAACATCTTTTATCATGGTGACTTTTCCTTCTTTGATCATGTATTCTTCTGCGTGCACCTTTTAAAGCTATATGTTGAAGATAAGAACAATTGTTCCTTCAGCATGGGGGCACCTATTGTTCCTACAACCCAAAGGAACATAAGCTAAAACTTGTAAAACATTATCAGGTCAAGAATCAATATTTATTGTGAATATATATAAACTTGTATATATGTTACAAAGATGATTAATTTTGCCAGGCATCTCACTCAACCACTTCAAACTGTGAACCAAAGATCCTTCAAGGGATCAAGAACAAAGGAAGACCGAGGAAGAAACATGACAACAAACATAGAATACTCGGGACCGAGGCGATTAATGGCGTTGTGCCGGAGGTGTAGAAGTAGTAATAAGGATAAGAGAGCCCCCCACGCTGTCCCCCGCCCGGCGAGGATGGTGGCCCGCCAGCCGTTATGTTCAAGTAATTGAAAGGCGGTGGCGGTGAACCCGAACTGCTACCTTTAGGGGGAGACGGGGAAGATGGCGGAGGTGATCCATGCACAATGAATGTCTGGGACGGTGGTGGCGGTGGCGGTGGGGGCCGTGCAGGCGGCGGCGGCGGCCGCGATGAGCATACGACCGGGCACGTCCCGCACTCGCTGACACATAGTTGACTCTCGTCAGGTACTTCAGCGAAGACTGCCCTCGACCCGCCGGACGTCTCTCCGACGACGACCAAGAAGGCAATAACTAAACGTGCTGAGGCGAAGAGGAACTTCATCACATGTATATGCTGTTAGGACCTGAAAGCTCCTGGGTTTGATGTGGTTGTGTTGATTTTATAGGAACAAGGCCAAAGCCACGTACTGATATTTTGTTCAAGTCACGTAAAGCATTGTTTGCTTAAGAAAATGATTGCCACGATCGGAGCAATGTGTGGCTGTAAAGAAGAGGTACTCGATTCTTTTATGGGAGCGTCTGCACAGAGATTCTTTCTAAAGTGATATTTAGCCAACCCGACGTGCGGTTGGCTAAAATCCAACCTGAAGTTAGTAGCATACATTTGCGCTACATATTTCTCGTGATTGGTGATATATAATAGGCATACATACATGGATATATTTACTTATGTATATATGTAGACATGCATGCATACATACATATATATACACACACATACATACATATATTATGAATATAAATACACATATATGTATATGTACATATATATAGACATACACATATACATACATATAGACATATATAGCAATTCTAATAAATGTGTTGGACACGTGACACGGCCAGCACACGCCACATTGGGTTGGATGGGAGCCAATCCCATATGGGGTTGACTAGAAATTATTTTTTTTCAATAGACACCGGTAAAACTTACATGCGTGCCTGTTTGTCAGTTGATGCACTTTCACCGTTCAACTTAAAAGCTTAAATCGATCTATACATATTGGACAGCTTAAGCTTTTGGGTTGAGTGGTTAGAGTGTCTCACATGGTATCAGAGCAGAGGTCTTCGGTTCAAACCTTGCTCCCTCCAATAGTCGTCTCAGCCGCTCCTTAAATTCAATATTCACGGACGAGTCTATATATTTATATTTTAGTCTAATAATATGGGCGAGACAATAAAATAGAGTTCAATCTATCTAAATCAGATCCAACGGTCCACATTTATTAATAAAATAGTGAGTGGGATTCGAATGTTAAAGAACCAAGGCCCGTGTTTTTTCTGTTACTAGCTTTTAATTTGGTGTTCACCATAAAAATAAAAATAAAAATTTCTGCCTTTACCCCATGGAGTGGAAAAGAATCTAAAGCTAAGCTAGCTTGTTGGACAATCTTGTTTGCTGGAATCCTTTCTTTGCACTTGGTCCAACTTTATGGAGCATCTGATTCTTTTCTCGATTGCTCTAGGATTCGACTCTGTATTGTTTTTGGAGGGCATTCGTTGGGTTAAATAGACGAATGATTCTAGATTGCAGCCTTCGGGCTTAAATTGTTTTTTTTTTATATAAAAAGAATGATTCTAGACTCTTCACAGCAGGATCATAATATATTGCAGCCATGGATCAATATTATTTTGACAAAGAAATCAATCGATGGGTGAGCAAAACCGAACCGAACTTGCCGAACCGAGCAGTTTTTTTCGGTTCGGTTTGGTTTTTGTAATTTTAAAAATTCAGCTTTCTCTTTTGAATTTTGATGAAAACCGAAAAATCGAATTTTTTTGTTAAATAATCATATTTTATGTGGCCGAGTTAAAAACCAATATATTTATTTCGGTTATTTCGATTTGGTTCGGTTTTTACATGAATTCGGTTCAGTTCAGTTTTTAGACTAATACACCGAATTAATTCGATTCAGTTCGGTTTTTTTATATTTGAGACAGAAAAAAATTCGGTTTTTTTGTTCTTAGTTTTTCGATTCGATTTTAACCATATGCTCACCCCTAACCCCGGCATTATTGGTATTTGTATTTTAACCCATATGTCATTGGTGTTCATTGCAAAGAGACCTGTATGTAGGTTAATTGCCCAACCAACCAAAAGATTATTTTAGATTAATACTACGGTATAAAATAGATTAAAGCACATAAATGTCGATCCCTATTGGAATCCTCCTCTCATCAAGCTTTAATTCAGCTCAGATTAAATTGAATAACTAGAAAATATTTCTTAATTGAGCGTTTATGAATAATTATAGCAAATTAAAATATATAAATGTCCTTATTGCAATCTCACCCTCCTATTGAATTTGAATTCCACCGATATAAAGTAATCTACTAATTAAAGGTAATTTGGTCACTACTCTTTAGTAAGTTAAAAAACATACGCTCACTTCTTATATTCTCCAGCATACTTTTGGTTAATAAACCAAGGTAGTTGATGCAGGACCAAGCCCAGACCTGATTGAGTCCGATCCGGAGCAACTCCCAAGGCGATCCGGATGCGTTCGGACTCCATCCGTCTGACTCAGATCTCCGTACGACCCCGACCGTCGAATGGGCATAACTTTCGACCACGACGTCCGATCGGAGCGTGCGACCAGTCAAAACGACCGGCTCGACGAGCCCGTCATGATTCATCGGCGATCGAAGATCTCTCCATGACCTTGACCTCCAAATCTCCAGATTCCTTTTCCTTTGGCTTAAAAACTCGTTTTAGTGAAAAACTTTCCTTTTTAGACAGTTTGTTCGGTCTTTCCATTTTTAGCAAATGTCCTATTTCTAATAGGTTTTCTCCTCTTGGAATTCCAGGTTTAGTACTTGGATTAGGTTAATTATGTTTGAGTTCATGTATGAGTTGGTCTGGTCTCTCATTAAACATATAAAAGGAGGACTTAGGGTTTGTAAGAGTCAGTTTTGATGATGAATAAAAATTAGGATTTTTGGTTTTTCCCCTTGAAAAATCAGGTTGTCTCTCCCATAGAGAGGTTCATGTTTACCCTGCGCCAGAGTTGTACCAGAGCCATCCGAGTTCCTGGGAAGAGGACCATGCCTCGAACCAGAGCCGCCTAGCGTGTCTCCGCCGCCGATCAGAAGACGTGGTCGCCCTCCTGTAGACGACGACCCTCCCCCACGGGAGCAAGGGGTCTTGCAGGCGACCATAGTGGATCTGCAACGGCAAGTGGCTGCTCTTCAACTCCAGTTACAGCAACAAAACCGTGACCGGACGCCCTCGCTAGAAGAGGAAGAGGAGTTGTCTTCAGACGAGTCCTCCTTTCAGAATACGTTTGCCGACCAACCCCGGTTTCGCCGTTACCAGCGGGATCGTTCCATGGATTACGGATTCAAGGTGGACATACCTGAGTTCGCGGGAGGATTACAGCCGGAGACTTTTATTGACTGGCTTCATCAGGTGGAGCGTATATTCGAGTTTCGGGAGGTCCCCGACGACATCAAGGTGAAGCTGGTGTCTATCAAGTTGAAGGGACGAGCTTCAGCATGGTGGGAACAACTGAAGAGGGTTCGGGAGAAGCAGCAGAAGGACAAGATCCGAAACTAGGAGAAGATGAAGAAGAAGCTGAAGCATCACTTCCTTCCTTTCGGCTATACCCAGTCCTTCTTCCAGAAGCTACATACGTTATGCCAAGGTACGCGATCTGTTGAGGAGTATATTGAAGAATTTTATCAGTTGCTTGCCCGGAACGACCTTTCAGAAACAGAGGAATAGACGATCGCTAGATACCTCGAGGGGTTGTGGCTATCTCTCCAGGACGCGTTGAGCCTCCATGCGTTGTGGACGGTATCCGAGGCCTACCAGCGAGCGTTGACAGTGGAAAGGCAGCAAGCTCATGCGTCTACCGGGGGACGGATTCAACGGCCACCTCCAGCTCCGCTGAACCCGACTCCGCAAGCGAAGCCACCGGGTCCGCGACCCACTCCCCCAAATCCGACATCGGGATCCACCTTCAGGTGCTTCCGTTGTGGGGAAGTAGGGCATCGGCCCTCGGACTGTAGCCTACCTGCTAGCCGACCATGGAAGGCTCTGCTCATTGAAGAAGAAGCGAAGGAACAAGCGGACCTAGCCGAACCCGTCTTCGATGGCTATGGCGATGAACGGGAGATTTTGTACGGTGACGACTAGGAGACCCTGGTCCTACGAAAGAGTTTCCTGACGCCCAAAGAGGAGGTCGACAACAACTGGTAGTGGACCAACATCTTCCAAACAATGTGTACCATCGGCGGACGAGTCTGTAAGATGATCGTGGACAGTGGAAGCTGTGAGAACGTCATCGCGGATGAAGGGGTGACCAAGCTGCAACTGGCAACGGAGGCCCATCGTGTTTCGTACGGACTATCGTGGCTCAAGCGCGACAACGAGGTAAAAGTCGATAAACGCTGCCTGGTTTCCTTTTCCATTGGTTCCAACTATCAGGATAGTGTTTGGTGTGATGTGGTGACCATGGATGCTTGCCACCTATTGATGGGCCGACCTTGGCAATATGATCGTTTTGTCGTCCACGACGGTCGGAGGAACACCTACAGCTTGCGGATCAAGGAGAAGTGATTGACCCTAGCGCCAAGACGGGAGGAGCCACGGCCCAAGCCCAAGGAAGGTCGAGTTGTGACTATGCTATCACGGTCATAGTTTTCTGGAGGAAGTGAAGGAGCAGCCAGTCATCTATGCGCTGCTGCCAGGTGAACCAGAGGCGGTTGTGGAAGTTCCCGAGTTCGTGAGGCCCCTCCTGGCGGAGTTCGCTGATCTGTTACCCGAGGAGCTGCCCCTGGGACTACCACCCCTGCGAGACATCCAGCATCAAATCGACTTGACTCCGGGAGCCAGCCTACCCAATCGACCAGCATACCGGATGAGTCCGAAGGAGATCGAGGAACTGAGGAAGCAAGTGACGGAACTGATGGAGAAAGGCTATGTATGGGAAAACATCAGCCCGTGCGCCATACCTGCTGTCTTAGTACCCAAGAAGGATGTGCATCGACAGCAGAGCTATCAACCGGGTCACCATCAAGTACGTGCGCCGTACCTGCTCTCTTAGACGATCGAATCCATCGCCTACCACCTAGCCTGAATGCTTCTAATGCATGCAATGCTCACGCGCACATTTAATAGATCAGGGCATGCAACAGTATGTCATACATAATACAGGGCTAGGCATACCCTCAAGCTTACAAGAGGGTAAACATAGCAAGGGGTCTAAAGGAGTTACAAATCTATCTACCACAACAACGGCAACGCAGGCCATAAACAAACATCTCAATTCAAATTTCGACATTACGACGGCATCCACAGCCGTCAACCGCAATTCTACAAAGGGGCACACCCCCAACCACACAATTACAACATACATCAGCTATGGCACACCTTCGGCCCATTCAATTATCTAAACATCCCAAGAGGCATGACTCCCTTGGTTCAACCACAAGCCTCACATAGGGCTGGGCCACACATAGGGCCTACATATTTATAATACATATATGTATAAGTAAAACATGCTTTGCAAATTAAATGTTAAGTACACCGCAAGATTAGCAACTAACTAAACCTGGTGAAATTCAAGTACTTACCCAATTAAGCATGTAAACCTTAGATGTTGCTAGGAATACTAATCGCATGAATCCCGAAGAATCAAATGCGATTAAACATCGAAAATCCATTAACAAGCTAATTCTCGGATTGCTACAGTAAACCACCGTTAGAGGCGACAAGAACTTTGCAAATCGACATCCAAACATCGTCAGATTTCAAATAAAACTTGGGAAGACGTAGATTAGCATGCTAGGAACATGCAACCCAAGAATTGGATTAATCTAATGGCTAATCTTCCTGGAATTCACTAATCAATTCACCAAATTCGATCTCATCGTAGATCCGAAGAAAAATCACCATAAATCGTAGAAAACTCCAACAGTTATGAAATCAGTGGCAGTTGAAAGTAGATCCAAAGATCTACAACTCTCATGTTGATGATCAGACGATATCATGCACGTATGAGCCAAGATCTGAGCTAGAACAGCTCAGCTCGAAGAAAAACAGAGCTTCGATAAAATCCGAGAAAAACATGTATAAATCCGGTTTAAATTCAACTAAAAACCGCATGGAAGCTAGATCAAATGTTAAGCATGCTAAGAGGAACAATCTAACATAAAGAAATCAACAAACAAATAAATCAAACCCTAGATCTAGCTTAACCCAAAGATTTAGGTAGAAACCCTACCTTAAAACGCAAATCCAAGCTTCAATCCTTGCTAATCCACCGTCCTCTGTCGCCGTCACCGTCTCCAGCTCGCCGGAGAGCCGTCGGGGTCCTCCCACAACCGGAGCCGTCGCCGGAGAAGGAAGAGGGCTGCCGTGGGAGAGAGAAAGGGAAGGAAGGAGGAGGAGGGGCCCTCGCCGCCGCCTCCAGGTCGCTGGGGAAGGTGGCCGGAGAAAGAAGATGCCGGTGCGGGGGAGAAAAGGAAGCAGGTCGGGCGCAGGGAAGGCAGGTAAGGAAGAGGAAAAAGAAAGAAAAGAAAAAGGAAAAGAAAGGGAGAGAAAAGGGAAAAAGGAGAGAGAGAAAGCTAAGCCACTTAAGTGGCTGAGCTGGTCTAGCCGAGTCAACTAATCGGACCGAGGTTGATTTGACCCCAAATTGCGACCTCGTCCGGATCTGACGATCACGAACGCTCTTACTGGATCTATTCAATCACATACATCAATCAATGCTGTGTGTGCACTACGCGGGTGTGAAACCAACCGTCAAGGCACAATTTACCAAATTGCCCTTGGGGTCCAAAAGCAACGATGTGATCAACTGATCGCAAAGTAAGGCCAACCGGGCCAAAACAACCAAACCACAAAACCAGACCCTCGACCTACCACGGTCGGACTGGGTTGGAGGGACGGGTCCTCACAAATCTTCTCTTCTCTCCCTTATCCTCTTCCTCCTTCCTCCTTTCTTCTTCTTCTTCCTTCTTCCTCTTCTGCGGCTCTGTTTTCCTTCCCCTGTTCCGGCTGTGTCCTTCCCTCCCTCTGTTCTCCCTCCTTCGGCCATCAAATTTAGTGCTTGAGGCCTCGTTGGATTCGTAGCAGCGTGAGGAAGATTTGTAGCTTGATTTGAAGACGGCTTGCTGCTCGAATAGCGGGGATTTAGCCGAGGTATGCTTAATTCGGTAGGTTTCTTCCTACATGAGTTAAATTTGGGTTTTCTTTTAATCTTGCCGGTGGATTTGAGTGCTCTTGGTGTTAATATGTGCATCTAGGCTAGCTTGATTGCTGATTTGAGTTCCATGAATTTTTTATGGAGGTTTTAGTTGGATTTTGACATGTTTCCTCTCGGCTTTTCCGGTTTTTTGCGGTTCTTGAAGAACAACCAGCTTGTGGCATGTTTTTCGGCATGTACATGCTTGATCGTGATTTATGATGAACATGAGAGTTGTAGATCTTTGAGTCTACTCTCAGATCCAATTGGTTTCATAATTTTCTGATTTTTCTATGAATTTCTATGAGTTTCCTTCGGATGGGCTGCGTTAAAGCAATTAGAGGATATTAGTGATGTTAATGGTTTTGATTGGCGTCTTTCCGGTAATCGAGCCGTCGGATGTTTCTCAGTTTTGGATATCAGAGATGCATATCAGTGTGCATTAGATGCATAGTCAAAGGGTGTGGGCGATGGATTGATCGTTGATCCGAGGCTTTCGGGTAGCTCGGATTTAGCTCTAGGACCGTGGCGGGTAGCGTGATCCAGGATCAGATGGTAGTATTCAGTCGATACCGATGATAGGTTTAGATGACTTGAATACAGGTTGATCAATGATTTAGAGGTCGTGTCGGCCTCGAGCCAGGTGCTGAGGGTGCAGCCGGTGTCGTCATCTCATCCTTGGGCAGAGGGTGTGCCTGCATAGCAGATGCTTTTTCTGCCCAGTAGTGTCTTCTTCCTACTGTATTGGGTGTTTCCGGGATGGGCCCAGTTCATTAGGGTGACCATGGTTGAATACTTAGAGACACTGGTAGGGTTATGGGACCCCGTAGCACACCTAGACCTAGCTTGGGGGCGACATTGTTGTTTTTCCCTTCTTTTTCTGTGTGTCTGATGAATAAATTTTATATCTCGCAAGTATACGAATCGGTGCAATCAGTATAGTAGCAAGACGAGTATCGTACCCACAGAGATTTGCAGAAATTATTCGAGTGAAACGCTAAAGAACAGAAAATAAAGAAAATAAAGAAGGGAAAATAAGAAATATGAAGTCTCGAAGATATATGCTCTAAAAACGAAATAAGAAAACGATGAAAATATGATGGATGAATACTAAGGTTCCGATTTCACCATAACATCCTCATTCTATGCATTGAATCAATAAAGATTTCAGTTTAATTCCAAGGGCTCGTTCTTCCGGTATGATGATCCGTTCGGCCGCGGTCTTCACCAAGTACCCTCAATTAACCCTAGCTAATGAACCCATAACTAAGTGTTAACCAAGAATCCATTAAGCTCTGAAGAACAATTATGAACCAAGAATACTCTTAGCTTGAACCCGGCCTCGACATAAACTCATTCATTCATAGATCCTGCAAGATTAGGGAATGAACCCTCGCCCAATCTCACATACAACAATCTATAATACTTCTATTGGCCAGATAAAGGTATTTAAGATCTCAGTTATAATAATGAATGAAACAAGGAAAATAAACTGATTAAATAAATATGATCCAATAACATAGAATGATTCAGTTCGGGTTACATCGGTACCTTAGAGAAGAAACTAGCCACTCATGTTCACCATGAGGGCAACAAAACTAATGGAGAAATAAAGAAGAAATAAGAAAAGAAAACCAAGCCTGGAACCCTTCTCCTGGCCTCCAAACGCTGCCAAAAAGTCCTCCAAAAGTCCCCTTTTGATAACCCTAAGTATCCTATTTATAGGCCTAAACTCGGGTTAAATCAAAACCGTTGATTTAATTCACTGGAAACGTCCGATCGATCCTCCTCGGGATGTTGGATCGATCGGTCTCATTGAAATCTCCAACTTCTATTTACGCCCGAGCCTGATCGATCGGACTAAGGGAGTCGGATCGATCGACTTCGTCAAAATTCTTCATCTCTGGCTCTTCCCGAGTTCGATCGATGGTCCGATCGATCGAATTTTGTTCCTCTAAAAAGCATACGTTCTGTCACCCTTTAATTTCCAAGTCCGATCGATCGAATTATGAGTGTTGGATCGATCGGTTGAGTAAAAATCCGCTGTTTTTGACTTTTTCCGAGTCCGATCGATCGGACCATTGGTGTTGGATCGATCGGACCCCATAAGAGCGATGGAGGGATCGATCGGATGTGTTGTGGCTTAAAAACACATGTTCTGTCATGTTTTTGCGTGGTCCGATCGATCGGACCTTCGCTCGGACTTCCAGCTTATTTTCCTTTCTGCCATTCAGACTGCGCATCGGTACTGAAATTGCCGTAACTTCCTCTAGAAAACTCGGAATCACGAACCGTAAAATTCTCCAGAATCTAGACTTCAAGAGCTTTCCAACCATGTATGGTACATCCTCTGGTTCTTCATGAGAAGGTACAGATAAATCTTTAAAGTTGATACATGCACTCTTTTCAGCTTCTTTTCTCATTTTTCCTGCATTTTCCAAACAACTATGTGAAGCAACATATAGATATAAAAATAGGAATAAAGATGTTGATTAAAGATAATAATCTAGCAATTGAGATGGTTATAAGGCTATTTAGAGTGCACTTTCATGCACTTATCAGTGTCGTAGTGTAAAACCCTACTGAGCTTAGTTGCTTACTCCTACCCGGGCTGCGTTTTGCAGGTGCAGGCGTTAGCTCTTCTTCGGTGGCCCCTATCGGGCATGTGTTTGGTGGTGTAGCGGCATTTGGTGGTGCTTGAGGAGCGGTGATCGTTGTTTGTACCCTTTTTGTTTGGTTAGCCTCCTACGAGAGTATGTTGTATAAATGTTAACCCTTTTGAGGATTTGAATTTATCTTATTATATTGTTGAGGTTTGAAATTATTGCTAAATAAGGGTGCTTATGAATTGTTTAGGGAAATCAGTAAGCTAGAGGGAACCCTCGCCAAAACGTTTCCGCATTTAGTTAGGTTCCGGTTCGTGTTGTTCGGCCCGGTTGGGCCTTCACGGGTCAGGCCGCGACAACTGATATTAGTATTGTATCTTTAAACGTTAATTGAGTCTTTGTAACAGTTAGCCTTGTATTAATGACTTGATGATAGGATAGTTTAAATTAGTTGTGAATATTGTAATTGTACACCAAGTTTTAAAAGTGATATTTACAGGGAGGCTTTCGCCGTTTGATTTTAGAGTTTAGGACCATCACGCCCCGGAACGGATGGGTTTTCTGGGTCGGGGTGTGACATGCATTCTCCTAACTTGGCGCTGACCCATCGGATCAGCCATCACCCATTCGACCCATTCCGTGAAGTCCTCATGGAGAGCGGGCCAACCTTTTTGGATCCTTCCATGAACCCATTGATCAAGGGAGGAAGGGGGTTCAGGTAGAAAAATCAAGAGGGATCCAGAGGTGCACGGGTAAAAAGCCCTTAACTCCGCAAAAAGATCATCCCTCGAAGACGGGATTGTCATGGCCGGACCCAGTCCACAGCGCTTCCGATCTTCTAGGTCTTCGTGCTCAAAGAAGATAGTGGGAAGTAAAGTGACCTCTGATTCCCCTAATAGAAACGTCTCGAAGGGTTTGGCGGAAGAGCAAGAGAAGTCGAGGTAGGTCAGGACCTTGTTCTTCATGGATGAAGATGATGAAGAGATGTGTTGGTTCTCAGAGTCGGACATGGCCAGCAATGGAGGGCTAGGGTTTTAGGGACGAAGGGCTCAGAGAAGGAAAGAGGCAAAAACAAAAGATAGAGGCAATGACGCAATCCGCTAGGGATTCAAACCTTCCATCGAGTCGATAAAAGATGTTTTTGCCCCGTGTGTCGCTTTGAATCACACCATGGGACAAAAAGGGGGGCAATTGTGTTACCGAGGAAAATCCCTAAAATACCAGTTGACACGTACCCGTCATCGATCCAAACACGTGGTAACCATCTGGCAGGCCACGATCATGTTGTCTGGTATACCATATGGACGCTCCAGATGGACGAATCAACTATGAGATCAGCGCTGTACCGTACACGAGGCCATGTTTGCATTTAATGCTGCTCAACGCCCGAGTTCAAACTCCATCATCACACCGCCTCACCCATAATATGATATTTCATTTAACAGGCATTCATCCAGATTTTGATATTTCATTTAACTCTCATGGTTCCGTGGATAATGACTTCTGTAGGAACAAGGTTGCCAACTTAATATCCGTCGGTCACCGCTATCAAACCAATGGCAATGGGTCTGCCAAGCAGGCTTCTTCTTGTCAATTTGAGACTGAAGTTGATGGAATGGGAATATCTCCAGGTTCTGAATGCCCGTTGCTGCCTTCTTATTATTTCGACGATGTCAATGCAGCCAAGTGTCAAATCTTGTGTGCAAAAATGTGGTCTCAAGTCTGATAAGATTCCGGAAGAATCCTGTTGGCCTATCACATAAGTCATGCTGATACTGCACAGGATTTGGTTTTAACCTTATGTTGATACTACACAGGATTTGGTTTTAACCTTATGTTTGTGATATGTTGAAATTTGATTTGTGATCTCGCCTGTCGTCAAGATGAAGTAGCATAATTGGACATAATCTTGCTTCCCTTGCCCTGCCAAGATCTGCCAATCAAAATCTATTGAAACATGTCATTTTCTTACCATGTTTTTTTTTATGAGATGAGCCAAAAGGCTAAGGCAATCAAATTACATCAAACTATTTAGAACATCCAAACCATCATCATAGATCTAAAGAAAGGTGGACATGGAACGACAACAGAAGCGATTATCCACTCTAAAATTACATTCCCTCGAGATGTGGAGAAACAAAATATGGTCGAACCCAATGGCATTAAGCCAAATATCTTTTGCTAGACCTTCTACTTCTTTGGGCCATAGCCTTACCCCATTCAAAATCCGGATCGCATCGAGGGAGTCTGACTCCCGAACCAGGCTCCTAATACCACGAGATCTTGCCGCCATCAATGCTTGATTAACTGCAACCAACTCTCCTTTGAGTACCGACCTCACCCCAAGCGGTGCACCCAATGCCCATTCTACTCCACCGTCTCTGGAGTCGCCGGCCACCCCAAACGCCGCCAAGCCAGAACCAAGATAATCTGAGACATCTGCACGCACAATCTGAATGCCCGTTCTCCGTTCAACTTGGTTCTCCACCTCTGGCTTTTGCCCATGCATCTCTTTAACCAATCTCCTGATCTTGCAAACCACCGCCATAGCGGAGCCACCCCTCCCATAAAAAACTAGTTCATTCATGTCACGCCAAACCATCCAACAACCTACAACCAAGTAAGTGCGATGTATCCTCGCCCTCTCCAATCCATCGATACCCACAATGAAGTCCAGCAACCCACCAGGGTTCCAAGTACGGATATGATGAGTCACTAAATATTTATAATTAAACCCCTTAAATTACCTTTGTTAGCCCGAGAGTATTTGTATTTGATAGTTTGTTAGTTGATTTCAGGTTTAATTATGCTTTGAGAAGAAATGCAGGAAATTCGGCTAAAATGACTAAATAAACTACTTCGTCGACCGTCAGTAATATATTTGTCAAATATTTCACAAAGGTCTAAATATTCTGAAACTTTGGGATATTGTAGAAAACTCAGAGATCTACAATTTTTCTGTTGGATACTTTTCGAGATTTCTAATGGTGTGATAGCAGATTGGAAGAATACACGAAGAGACATAATCTGGAAAGCTGCACCGTCGAAGCTCAAGAGAATATTCATCAAATATTCTAGATAACTCTGGATATTATGAAATCTTTAGGATCTGACAGAAGACTTCCTAATCTACATCTTTTGTGCTGGACTCATTTTCATATTCGGGATAGATTGGACCCAGTTACGACCGGAATAAGCTGCCAGGATCAATTCAAAAAATCCGAGTTGCACTAGAGTCCAACTCAACTAAACCCTAGTTTTGGGAGTTCCCCTATATATATGATTTTTAATCCGAATTTGGGGGCGGCTAGCTTGGAACGTTTTCTCAGTAGCTGACTTCATCAACGGATCTCCTCTCTAAGATGAGTAACTAAACCCTAGCCTAGGGATTTCTATGATGTAATAAGAGATCTTTCAAGGGTTTCCTATGGATTTGAGCATGTAAACATATTTTGATTGTTTGAATGGATGATTCTTATTCTCTCTATATCTATTGGTGTGATTTTTATTATTGTGGATGAATGATTTGTTCTTATATGCCCTAGATCTAGGTCTTTAGCATGTTAGGGCTTGAGATTAGATATTCTCATCAAAACACTCATGCTAGAACCATGGATGTGAGGATTTTCTTCTCTAGATTAAATGTCTTGTGATGCTAGGACCATTACACATAATGATAGAACCATTATGACCAACTATTAATCCGTTATTCATCTTAATTCAAGATTAGGGATTTCGTAGTGCTAATACCACTACGCTAGTGCTAGAACCACTAGGGTAACTTCTAATCATTGATACATTCTATTTTATGACCTCAAGATGCTAGAACCATCTTGATTATATACCAATATCCATTCTTTGATATCATTACCGACGAGGGATCCTAACCAGAACTTGTTGATTGATAGGGAGAATTAGCCATTCACCTATCGACTAATTAAAACCATTGACGATTAATTGATTTGCTCTCATCCTAGGAAGACCTAATTAGTTCTTTATTACGTATTAGAAATCTCTTGGCGTTTTCTCATCATATTATTATTCAGTTTAGTTTAATCATTAGTTAAGAGTAGTTTAAACCCAAAATCCTTTACTTTTCCAATCTTTTGATATAGAACTATACAAGGTAATTAGACTTAATACTCTTTTTCCCTGTGGATCGATTCGGACTCACTGCTAGCTACCCCTAAAGTAGTTAGTTAGTAGTTTGATTATAAATTTGTAATTTTGATTTGGCACGTTAAGGCGTGACACTTTTCAAGCGCTATCAAAATTTTGACGCCGTTGCCGGGGAATAAATAGTAGTTAAGTTAATTGCTTAGTGTAGTTTTATTTCAATTAGTTATTTTCTTTTGCTTATTGAAAAAAAACAAAAACAAAAAGAAAAACAAAAAAAACCAAAAAAATAGTACTAGTGCTAATATTTCCTATGTTTTTGATTGAGTGTTAGAGACTTTGACGAAGCACCTTCCAAGCGGAGAAGGAGGGTCGGTCAAAACTTCACCAAGATAGCACTGTTTGTATCTCTGAACCTTGTTTGCTCTGGTGATGTGTGAATGAATGTGAATGAAGATTCAGATATAGATATTACATTGCAAGAATTTTTGAATTCTCGTGCTGCATTGCTTAGATCTTTAAATATTTCATCGCATTCATCCATGGAGAACCCTAACTCAAATGATCATGGGGATTATGATGATAATTCATTTCATCCTGAAGATCAAGGCCGCATGGCTATGAAAGATTTTTATGTGCCTACTTCATTTACTTCTAATTCATGCATTCAACCTCCAGTTATAGGAGCAACACATTATGAAATCAAACTTCAGTTTCTTCAATCTCTGCCTGCTTTTCATGGTCTATCTCATGAAGATCATTACAATCATATAGAAGAATTTATCTTGATTAGCTCTACCGTGAAAATCAATAATTTTACTGAGGATGCTTGGAGATTATAACTTTTTCCTTTTACTCTTAAAGGCAAAGCTAAATATTGGCTGACATCATTAGAACCTAGATCCATCTCGACTTGGCCTCAACTTCAAACCCAATTTCTTGCAAAATTCTTTCCAATCATTAAGACTAGTGACCTTAGGCGAGAAATTTCTTCTTTCAGATAAGCCGATGATGAATTTTTTCATGAAACTTGGGACCGATATAGAGAACTTCTTAGGAAGTGCCCTCATCATCAATTTCCTCAATGGGCCATCGTAGAGAATTTTTATAAGAGTCTTAAAGAAAAACATCAGATGACTATAGATGCCGCATGTGGAGGACTGTTTATCACGAATCCTCTTGATAATTCATGAAAACTTTTTGAGAGATTAGCTGAAAACTCCCAGCATCATGCTTCTTCTTCTAAGAATTCATCAAGTCAATCCAAGCCTAGAGATACCCTTGAATTGAACGAATCTACTCATTTAGCCCGACAAGTAGATGCCTTAAGTAAGAAGCTTGACCAAGTCCTTACCCAAACATCAAATCTAGTCAACTCTTTTAACCCTATCGTGCCTCAATTTTCAGGAGATGTTTGTTTCTTATGTTCCTCTTCTGGCCACGATGTCACAGATTGCTATTTAGCACCTCATTATCCAGAGTTGGTTCAAGAACATGTCAATGCGATTTATAATCAATCCAAATCGACATATGATCCTTATTCAAACACCTAAAATCCTGGTTTGCGAAACCATTCTAATTTTTCTTGGAAAACACCTGACCAACAACCTACTTCTTTTAATTCAAGGCCATCGATGAATACTCAAACACCAAATTATCCTCCTAAATTTTAGCCTCCATATCAGCCTCCACAAAATTATTCTCCCCAAGTGCCTTATCAAGCTCAACCACCTCAATCTTAGGGAGATCAACCATATAGACCTCTGCAACTTCAAGCACCTCAAACCCAATCTTCTCATCCTCTACCACAACCAAATCAAGGTTCAAATATTGAGGATAAACTTTTGAAGGCTATTGACTCTTTTGAGGCGAACACCCAGTTAATTCATTCCCATTCTCAAGCGCTAGCCAAGATGGAAATTCAATTAGGTCAAATAGCTAATGCTTTGTCTAGGAGGGAAGATGGGAGATTACCTAGTCAACCCGTTCCCAACCCTAAATGCCAACACCCTATTGATTCTAGCTTTGAACAAGTTCATTCAGTGACAACCCTTAGGAGTGGAAAACCATTTGCTAATTTGGAGAACCCAAATGACATATCATTAGAGCATTAGCATGACACACCTACATCATTACAAGATGAGCATGCAACACAACATTCTAAAGCATCACATGATTTACATGCTTCAAGTGATTTGCATGCATCTTCACAAGCAATACCGCCACCCCATGAGTCAACACCAATTACATTCGAGCCAAACCCTAAGACCTACATACCTAAAGTTCCTTTTCCTGAGGCCCTAGTAGACCCTACCTCAACTCCATGCAAGAATCCAAAAACCGATGAGATGATGGAATTATTCAAGAAAGTGCATGCCAATCTTCCACTTCTTGACGTCATTAAGCAAATTCCGTCATATGCCAATTTCCTTAATGATCTTTGCACTCATAAGCGGAAATCTCGATCACATGTTTCCAAGAAAATCTTCTTGACTGAGCAAGTGAGTTCCATCCTTAGATGTGACCTTCCCCCTAAATTCGAAGATCCGGGCATTCCTACAATTTCGTGCATAATTGGCCATAATGTCATTGAGGGAGCCCTTCTTGATTTGGGAGCTAGTGTGAACATCTTACCTTACTCATTATATTGCCAATTGGGAATAGGAGAACTCAAATCTACGGCTATGACACTGCAACTTGCTGATAGATCGATGAAGAAACCTAGAGGTATAGTTGAGGATGTTTTGATCAAAGTAGACAATGCCTTCTTTCCGGTCGATTTTGTTGTCCTAGACATGGAGCCGGGCCCAAGTCATAAAAGATCCATCCCCATCATTCTAGGTTGATCCTTCCTTGCAACTGCAAATGCCTTAATCAATTGTCGGAATGGTGTTATGACCGTCACTTTTGGTAACATGGAGATACGATTGAATATCTTTGATACACCTAAGAATCATTCATGTGATAAGGAATGTTTTATGAACGATGCATGGACAAGTTATTCTAATGATGAGAGCTTAGATAGTGTACCATCGATGGTGGATAATGATTATGAGGCTTACCATTGTGATGATGTTTCATGTGATAATGATATTTTATATCATGATGTTCCTTGTGATATTGACTTGCCGGTATATGAAACATTCTATGAGGACATGTGAGGACCCGTCCCTCCATTCCTGTGGGTTGTGGTTGGCCACAAGGGCAGTTTGGAAAATTGCGTCTTGTCGGTCGTTTCGCACCGCGTGTGTGTGCGCAGACCTTATTTGGTGCTTGTGTTTGTTTAGAAAGGTTAGGTGGACCCGAGATCGGAAGATCTGGGCTTGGGCTTGTGTTTCAGCCCAAGTTTGCCTTTCTGAGCGAAGAAGATCGATCCCATTTCCAAGGGAGATCGATCTGGCCTTGCTAGCCGGATCGATCCGACATGCCATGCGGATCAATCTCACTTGCCCCGAAAGTCCTCGTCGGTGAAGTCCGAGAGGACGGCCACGGCGATGGCCGTCGCTTCCCATGTTAGGGGAGGGGAGACTTTGCTCCCCTCCTTTCCCCCGGGCTTCCCGGCTTTCCCCGGCCTTATCCCCCTTCTCCTTCCCTTCTCCGGGGCTTCCTCTTCCTTTCTTCTTCCTTCCGGCTCTGCTTCTTCCCCTGGGCTGGCTGAACCTTGCTCGCCGCCGTTCTCCCTCCTCCGGCCACCGTTCTAGGAGTTTGAAGGCTCGTTGGAACCGTGACGGCGTGAGGAAGATCCTAGGCTTGGCCTCGTGGATCGAAGTAGCTCTGTGGAGGTAGGGATCCTACTCAAGACTCCGGCTTGTTTTTTTATGGTTTTTGGAATCCGGTTTTGATTTCAATAGATCTCCTTGTGTAGTTGATGTTTTCCGGTTTTGAAGCCTTGAATAGCTTCGGGGTACTTGGATCTACCAACCCACCTAGTTTGGTGAGGTTTGGTTGCGGTTTCCGGCGGCATTCCTCGCCGTCCAGCCACCGCCGAACCCATCCGGATCGATCTCATGGGATGAGATCGATCTCGTTTGGGGTGGCACACCCCGCCCGAGCGAGAGCGATCTCCCTGGGAGGGAGATCGATCTCTTGGCGATTGGCGTCGGTGCGTCAAGGGTCCCGTGCGAGATCAATCTCCATATGGGTGGAGATCGATCCCGTTGGGGTGACCAGGACGAGTGTCCCTAGCCTCGAGGCAGATCGATCTCATTGCTAAATGAGATCGATCTCCTTCGGTGCAGGGAAGGTTTTTATCTGTTTTAAATGCTGTTTTGCTCTCGGGGCTTACCATGTTCTCTCATCCTGCATAACTGCTCATTATTACTACTTTGTGGTTGAACCGAGAGGGTGATGCCTCTCGGGATGTTTAGTATAAATGGGCCGAAGGTGTGCCCCTGCTGTGCTGTTTGTTACTGTCTTCCTTATTCATATCCTACCCTGCTTTCTGTGCATTAGACATGCTAGGCTAGGCTGGGTGGGGTTGACCCGTGGACTCCGGAAATCAAAGGCTAAGTGGTGGATGCCGTTACCCCGACTTGTGTCCCCATGCTGGTATCCAGCACGGGACAGGGTGTCCTACTGGTATCGTCTTGCCCACCCTGTGTCAGGGACCATCGAAGGTAGCCCAGTCCTCTAGCAGTGGCTGTCGGAGGGACGTACGTTGGACAGGAACCCTGGGGGGGGGGGATATCGATGGGATCGATGGACTCCCTGGCTAGACTTAGTCTTTGGTCGGGAGTTAGGGGTCGTGTTGGCTTTACTGCTTGGAGTTCTGAGAGATGGAAGTCTTAACCACGGTCGTTCCACCAAGTGTGGAGATCCCGCTTGGAGAAGGGCGTCCTACTAGTAGTGCCATGTCCACCCTGTGACAGGGATTGTCGGAGTTGCCCACCCCTGAGCAGTGGCTGTCGGAGGGGCGTACTTGGGACAGGAGTCCTTCAGGTTATTGACGGGATTTATGGGATCCTTGGCAAGCCTCAGTACTTGGCTTCAGAGTTTGTTCGTTTGATGTTGCCTTCTTTGCGAGAGTAGTAGAGTAGGACCCTGCTGAGCTGTCGCTCATTCCTACATGCACTGTGTTGTTTGCAGGTGCAGGTACCAGCTCCTCTCCGGTGCTTCCCCGTCGGTCGTCCCGAGGTAGCGCGCCGGCTCCTGGCCATGTCTGAGGGTCAGGAGGGTTTTGTTTGTGCCTTTGCGGAGACCCCGGTGGGTGTTGTCCCTTTTTGGGGACTGTTGTTGATCCCTTGTAAGCTTGTCGTATTAGAACCCTTGTTTAACTCTATTATATCTGCTTTGTAATAGATGTTAATAGACGTTGTTCGTTTGCTTCTGCCTTGTTCTTGTCCTTAGCTGTTTCCGCCAGCTGTGTGTTAGTTTCAACTGTTTTTGCCAGTTGAAGCTAGTAGATGTAGGTCCTTCCCCCTCGTGTCCCGGCCCGGTTTGGCGTCCGCGGGTCGGGGCACGACAGGACATGCCTAGCAACCTGAATTCTTATGAGACAGTAAGTGATGAGGATAATAATTGTTATATCACTTCGCCGGTGTATGAGGTTTTTGTTGAAAATCTACCTGTTTTTGAGGATGGTTATGAGATTGACTTACCGGTCTATGAAGCATTTCATGAGGATAATTCTGATAGTGTTACGCCGATTTTGTTTGGATTACATGAAGATTTACTATACCCTAGAACCTGTGATGACTCGTGTCTTGATGTTGCGCCAACACTTCATGTTAGAAAGAATTTGGATGAGGTTTTGCCCATTATTGGAGAGCATGAACTAGGAAAGAATGACATGGTTCCTTGGTGAAGGCATGGATGGGATTTCCCATTGTTCACACCACACACATTCATAATTCTTGCCAAGTTGTTAACATCACCCACCGCATGTTCCAAGCCGTTCTCTTTGATCTTGCACACATTTGAAAAAGATTGTAACCCTCTTAGTGTGAGCTTTGACAAATTCTTAAAATGGCTTATTTTAAAAGAGACATGGTTTTACCATTGGCATGTAAGTAAAGTCGTTAGAAGATGGCTTTTGTCACGGGTTTTCAAATGTTTCTATCACTTAGATGGAGCCTTGGAGTTAATGAGTGAGCTTTGATTGTGTCGGACTAGTGACGTTAAACCAAGCGTTTGATGGGAGGCAACCCATTCTTGATGTGTTTTTAATTAGTTCCTTTCTTTCAAGTTTTCTTTGCATGCTTGCTTAATTTCTACTTATTTGCATGTTTGATTTTGATTGTCAGATAATGTTGTCATCGCTGCTATTGGATTGTCGTGTTAATTGTTAGACTAGGGTGTCCACTCTTTAATATGAATGGCCTTGGAGAGGTTAGTATTAATGCATAGGTGGTTAGAGCTTAATTGCCAGGTTCTAATACAACCTCTGGCATTTTGACGAGTAAGATCGATCCTTCGAGGGAGGGAATGATCGATCCTTCTTCGCAGAACATATTTCATAACCTGGGTTTTATTAGGATCGATCCTTTACGAGAGTATGATCGATCCTATTTGGGTAATAAATTGTGACAGAGCGTGGTGTTTTCTTCACATAAGGGAAGGATCGATCTTTCTATCTCTCCTTCAAAACTAGACCAACTAAGTAAGTAGGATCGATCCTTTAGATCACGAAAGATCGATCCTTTGCGGGCTTGATGAAAAAGCTTATAAAATATCCACTCAAGTCTTCGTCTTCCTCCCAGAATCTTCTCGCCGTTACCCTCTCGTCGGCTTCGTCCTTATTCGCCCGGTGTCCACTCCGCCTAGAACTCCTGGAGGAAGGGAAACCCCTACTTATCCGGACCCAAGCCATCTGCTCCATTGTCCTTGTCCCCTTCGCCGGTTAACCCATCCGACCATCGTCGATCTCCTCTTCCACTGCCTCCCATCGCCGGTCATCCCCTCCAACACCTTCCTTCCACCATCACGACACTTTAGCCATATTCAACGCCAAGCTTGCCACTTGGAGTGCCGGAACCCACCATCGTCTTCTTCAAGTCACGGTCGACCCTCATCCACGACTGCCACCGTTTCTCAAGCTCTCTCTGACACCTTCGCCCGTCCAAACCTTCACCCACACCTCCGCCATCCTCCTTCCTAACCTTCTCCGGCCTCTACCACCATCGAAACCACCTCCTCCGTCACCCCTGTCCCCCTTCATCTCCGGTGTATATCCGCCCCATCGCCGTTCCCTCCTCCGTTTCCGGTGTGGAGATCCGGCGTCGTCTTCAAGCTCCTCCGGTCGTGGTCTCCAATGCCATCATTCCCGTTCCCGTCCGGTAAGTTCCCTTCCGTCCCTTCCTGCTTTCCATGTCCTTCCTCCTCTCCTATCCGTGCGTCCTCTGTTTCTCAGCCACCGGCGGAACCCATGGCTTTTGCCATGAGTCTCGACCAATGACGCCAGCGGCCAAGGCCAGCGCCCACCTTCTCGTCCTTCTCCCTTCTTTTCTTCCCTCCCTTCGCCGTCGCTGCTCTATTTTTCTTTTCCGTTCCGGTCGTGCTCTGTTTTTCTTCCCTTCCAGCCATCCACCTTTACTCGGTGCTCGCCGGCGTTCGCTGTCGGCTGGTTTAGCCATCCAGACCAGGGTGGCGTGACTCTGCCCTGCGCCAGCCACCTCCTCTGTTTCTCTGTCCTTTCCTCTCTCTCGTTCCCACCTCCCCTGTTTCTGGCAGCTACGGCTACGGAACCCATGGGTTGCCATGGAGTTCACCGGATTTTGGCGACAAAAGTTTCTTGCTCCGTCTCTTCCGTTTTACCTTTGTGCCTTAGTTTCCCCTTCTCCATTGCCGTTGTGTCCCTTCATTCTCGTCCAGCCGGTGTTTCTATTCCGTTTCCCTTTCTCCGACCGGCGCGCCACCGCCTCTTCCGGCCATAACTTCTCACCTCCGACCTCCATTCCACTCCACGTCCCTCCACCAACATTCTACTCCACTCAATCATCCCCAAAGCCCCTACATTACTCTCATACCCATTGCTTCGTCATACGCACCCCACTAGACCTCCGCCGACACTTGAGTCCACCCTCCTCGGTTTGTTGCTGCCATTGTTCCATACCGACCCCCTGCCTATGCGGCACCAGGACCCCATGGATGATACCAGTGCTTGTAGCTTGTCGGTTTGCATGTCGCCTTTGTGCTTGCTTAGTTCAATTGTTTACCTGTTAGGTTTCTTGCACCTAGGCACATGTAGTACCAGGGGCTTGTTCTTATTGAGCTAGACTGTATCTTGGGGTCAGTTTTGTATTTTTGGTTGGTTGGGACTTGCTTGGTTTGTGCTGCGAGGATGGTAATTTTTTGTGTACTCCATTGTTCCATTTTTGTATCGTTTGGCATCTTGATAATGGATATATACATTGGATGTTGTCTTTGGGGGTGCGCCCCGTGTGTGTGTGGCTATATATATGTGAATGTGGATGTGGCGGTGGAGCAATATGTATGTGGCACTATATATGTGGATGTGAATGTTAATGTAGAAATAAATGAAAAATTTTGTACAACCCTTGTGCTTATTGAATAATAGAGGAAATGTTGCCCAATTTTTATCCAATTTTTATGCTGATTCTTCACTTTCCTTAAATGCAATCATGGGGTATTCCTTCTCTGATTTTACAGGGCGTATATGCTATGGAATGCACATCAACAACCAGCAGGTTGACATCACGACTAACCTTGATCCGCAAATTTGTTTTTATTTTTATCGCCAAGGTTACTTTTTCTTACAAAGCCTCTATAGGTTATCTCTACCTTATATTCTTTGATTTATTTTTATAACTTAGTGTAATTGGGGACAATTACATTTAAGTTGGGGGGTAGAATTCTAGGAATTCGTGTTTATGTATTTATTTTATGATAACCAACTATTATACATCCCTTAGATTATGTCAGAAGAATGAAATGATGATACTTATTGATAAAGATACTTGATTTAGAAATTTGTCTTATGAATTATTCAGAAATTTATATATCATATAAGATTTAGAAAATTTAGCTATGTATGGCATGAGTTCTATACTTTAACACTTTGACCATGATTCAGGGATAACTTGACAGATCTTATTGCACTTGAGCACTTTCACATGTGGATGAGTTGAAGCTAGATTCTGAGCCTAAGACTATGACAGATTTACGATTCTAGGACATGTCACCGAAGATACATGAACACATGCAATTTTCTGTCAGCAAAATATATGTGTATAAAAAGTGTAGGGTTTCAACTTAGTAACCGGGCAGGATGCCTGGCCAGCTTTCTGTTCGCGTAAAACAGTTGAATCTCCTATATTAAAAATAAGAATGAGAAAAAGGACTTCATACTTAGTAACCGGGCAACGTGTCCAACAAGGTGTGTTGTTCGCGTAAAACGGTTGAAGTTCCTTGTGGAAAATATGTGCTTGCTTAGAATTGTGATATTGAATAGTTAAACACTTGGATATAATAGATATTCTGATACATGTGAAACCAAATTCACACACTTGAGAGTCCAAGTTATTTTTGAATCATGATTAAATATGTTGAATTATTGGAAGTGTGTTATGACATGTTTTGATTTACTCTACATTTATGTGAATATGAATTAAAGAATATATTCATGGATATTATTTCTAGTTGATGCATTGGTATTAATGAGTATTATAATGGAGTTCTGATGACATGTTAAAGGAGATGTATAGATGTTTGTAGGTATCATCACTGGAAACCCTCAGGAGACTATAACTCCTCCACTGGGGTAACCCAGGGGTTTAAAGGCTTGTTGCACATGCTAAGTGCAATCGTGAGACCTACGAAAGTGGCTAGTTAGATTTATTGCTTTCTTTTTATCTTTTCTTTACTCGAGGTCTAGCAAAGTGTAAGTTTGGGGGTGTGATGAGTCACTAAATATTCATAATTAAACCCCTTAAATTACCTTTGTTAGCCCGAGAGTATTTGTATTTGATAGTTTGTTAGTTGATTTCAGGTTTAATAATGTTTTGAGAAGAAATGCAGGAAATTCGGCTAAAATGACTAAATAAACTACTTCATCGAGCGTCAGTAATATATTCGCCAGATATTTCACAAAGGTCCAAATATTCTGAACCTTTTGGATATTGTAGAAGACTCATAGATCTACAACTTTACTGTTGGACACTTTCCAAGATTCCTAATGGTGTTATAGCAGATTTGAAGAATACATGAAGAGACATAAGCTGGAAAGCTGCACCGTCGAATCTCAAGAGAATATTCATCAAATATTCTAGATAACTCTGAATATTATGAAATCTTCGGCATCTGACAGAAGACTTCCTAATATACATCTTTCGTCTTGGACTCATTTTCAGATTCGGGACAGATTGGACGCAGTTGCGACTGGAATAGGCTGCCAGGATCAATTCCGGAAATCCGAGTTGCACTAGAGTCCAACTCAACTAAACCCTAGTTTTGGGAGTTCCCCTATATATATATGATTTTTAATCTGAATTTGGGGGTGGCTGGCTAGGAACTTTTTCTCATTAGCTAACTTCATCAACGGATCTCCTCTCTAAGATGAGTAACTAAACCCTAGCCTAGGGATTTCTATGATGTAATAAGATATCTTTCTAGGGTTTCCTATGGATTTGAGCATGTAAACATATTTTGATGGTTTGAATGAATGATTCTTATTCTCTCTATATCTATTGGTGTGGTTTTTGTTATTGTGGATGAATGATTTGTTCTTATATGCCCTAGATCTAGGTCTTGAGCATGTTAGGGTTTGAGATTAGATATTCTCATCAAGACATTCATGCTAGAGCCATGGATGTGAGGATTTTTTTCTCGAGATTAATAAGAGTATTGTGATGCTAGGACCATTACACATAATGCTAGAACCATTATCACCAACTCTTAATCCGTTATTTATCTTAATTCAAGATTAGGGATTTCGTAGTGCTAGTACCACTACGCTAGTGCTAGAACCACTAGGGTAACTTCTAATCCTTGATACATTCTATTTGGTGACCTCAAGATGCTAGAACCATCTTGATTATATACCAATATCCATTCTTTGATATCATTGCCGACGAGGGATCCTAACCAGAACTTGTTGAGTGATAGGGAGAACTAGCCATTCACCTATCGACTAGTTAAAACCATTGACGATTAATTGATTTGCTCTCATCCTAGGAAGACCTAGTTAGTTCTTTATTACGTATTAGAAATCTCTTGGTGTTTTCTCATCATATTATTATTCAGTTTAGTTTAATCATTAGTTAAGAGTAGTTTAAACCCAAAATCCTTTGCTTTTTCAATCTTTTGATATAGAACTATACAAGGTAATTAGACTTAATACTCTTTTTTCCTGTGAATCGACTCGGACTCACTGCTAGCTACCCCTAAATTAGTTTGATAGTAGTTTGATTATAAATTTGTAATTTTGATCGGGTGCGTTAAGCCGCGACACTTTTCAAGCGCTATCAGGATACACACACACCCTCTTTCTCCAAGATAATCTCAAACACTTCCCGGAAGAAACGACATCCAAAGAGGGCATGATAGATAGTTTCCGGTTCATAGCCGCACCTCGGGCAGCAACTGTGAGGACCTGTACCTCTACTCCTGGGTCGGCCGCTTGGGTCGGGCCCATGGCTCGTTGTGGACTGCAAGGGCAATTTGGTAAATTACGTCTTGTCGGTTTATTTCACACCCGCATGGTGCACACACAACCCCTATGTTTGATTTATGTGTTTGCTAGAACCCTAGGCGGGCTTGGGATCGAAAGATCCAAGCTCGAGCACGCAGAAGTCTATTTTTTGGGCAGCTGGCGCCCTGTGTGCGATCGGTCGCTCCTGGGAGCGACCGATCGGACCTGTGTCAGTTGTCCGGATAAGGTCGCGGCCGACATGTCCGGATAAGGATGTGAACTGACCTACCCAGCCCAGTTTGACCGATCGGTCCTAGGAGCGATTGATCGGACTCTAGCCTATAAATAACCCGAGACCTCCTCTCTTTTTCCAGTTTGTTTCTCTTCTCCTTCTTCCCTTCCGTTCTCCATCCTCCGGCCATCTTTTTGAGTGCTTGAGGGCTCGTTCGATTCGTGCAAGCGAGAGGAAGATCCTTGGCTTGGTTTGAAGCCGGTTTGGTGCTTGTACAGCGGGGATTCAACCGAGGTTTGCTCAGTCCGATAGATTTCTTCCTACTTGAGTTTATTTTTGGTGTTTTCTCTTAATCTAGCCGGTAGATCTGGATGTTCTTGGTGTTGTTGTGTGCTTCTTGGTTAACTTGTTTACTGTTATGAGTTTCATATGATTTGTTTGAGTTTTTACTAGGATTTTAGCATGTTTAAACTCGGATTTTTCAGTTTCTTTGTTCTTGAAGAACAGCTGGCTTACGACGTTTTCTGGTCTGTACATGCATGATTTTGATTTATTATAAACATGAGAGTTGTAGATCTTTGCGTCTAGTCTCATACCCAACTAGTTTCATAATTTTATAATTTTCCTTTGAATTGTTATGATTTTCCTACAGATGGGCTGCGTTGCAGCAATTAAAGGTAATTAGTGAAGTTAACGGTTTTTATTAGCATTTTCCTGGTTATCGAGCGATCAGATGTTTCCCAGTTTTGGATAATGTTGATCCCAGTATGTTTTCCTGCATTTTGCTAAGTGGGATCTCGAATCCAACTTCGTTTGGACGTCGGATCAACGGGGTTGCTTAGCCTCTAATTAGAGGATTTTGATGTTTAAATAATATTATATGTTCAAAACATATAATATTATATTATTTATGTTAATCTGAGTTTTTGGGGTTGCTTTCCGTTGCAGGGGTCCGCGGTTGATGGTCGCAGTACCGTCGTAATGCCGGGACCTGCTGCGGATTGGCTGACAGCGGTCGATGGTATCGCTGCAGCAATCAAGTTGGACTTGTTTGTTATTTTACCATACTGTTGCATGCTTACTTCTTACCTGCGCATGATCATAGCATGCATCTTTGATTGTGCATTAGATGCATAAGGATAGGGCGTGGGCGATGGGTTGATCGCCGATCCGAGGCTTTCGGGTAGCTTGGATTTAGCTCTAGGACCGTGGCGGGTAGCGTGGTCCATGTTCGATGATAGTATTATGTCAATCTTGATGATAGGTTTAGTTAACTTGAATACATGTTAATCGATGATTTTAGAGGTCGTGTCGGCCTCGAACCAGGTGCTGAGGGTGCAGCCAGTGTCGTCGTTTCATCCTTAGGAAGAGGGAGTGCCTGCCCGGCAGAGACTTGTCCTGCCCAGCAGTGTCTTCATCCTGCTACACTAGGTGTTTTCGGGATGGTACCAGTTCATTACGGTGACCATGGTTGGATACCTAGAGACACTAGTGGGGTTATGGGACCCCGTAGCACACGTAGCACACCTAGGCCTAGCTTGGGGGCGACAATGTTGTGTTCCCTCCTTTCTGTGTCGTAGTGTAGAACCATACTGAGCATAGTGCTCACTCCTACCCGGGTTGCGTTTTGCATGTACAGGTGTTAGCTCTTCTTCAGTGGCCCCTACCGGGCATGTGTTTGGTGGCGCGACGGCGTCTGACGGTGCTTAATGAGCGGTGATCATCTGTTTACCCTTTTTGTTAGATAGTCTCCTATGGGAGCATGATGTATAATTGTTAACCCCTTTGAGGTTTTGAATTATTTCTTATTATATCATTTGAGGTTTGTGATAATTGTTTTAATTAGAGTGCTTATGAAATGTTTAGTGAAACCAAAAAGCTAGAGGGAGCTCTTGCCAAAATTATTCCACATTTAGTTAGGTTCCGGTTCGCGTCGCCCGGTCCCGTTGGGCCATCGCAGGTCGGGGCGTGACAACAACGATCCGAGGTCAAACGGATTTGCCAAAGCAGCTCACGAACTGCTAGTTCCCATTTGAGCACTCGCCAAATAAAGAACTTCACCCTCGGGCCAACCTTCATCCTCCAGATGTTGATCCAGCAGTCTCCCAACTCAATAGCCCGGGAAACAATCCTCTCCCGTAAAAGGTATGAATATGCGGAGGAGGAAGAAACCTAAGGACTGTACTCCCAAGGACCCACGTCACCATGCAAGTTAATATTAGCAGCCAACAAGACACCCGTCAACGTCAGATGGCAGAGCTCAAAAATTCTTTCCATGTTCCATGCACCACCCCTCATCAATTCACCAACAACCATGCTATCAAGCGCCTCCATATTGATGAGGGTAGGCCAACGAGCCAATGAAATCTCAGAGTACCATAAGTCACAACCAACTGAAACAAAGCTATCTGCTCCCACCGACCACACTAATCCTTTCATGACCTCCTCCGCCACCATCCAAATATGGCACTAGTGAGATGATAGGGAAGCACAAGCAATAGACGACGATCGACGATTGCAAACCCCTTTAACGGTACTTAGTTTTAGCCAGTTCCTTTCACATATTGGAGCCCTCTTCAAGAAACTGGGCCACCCTGCGCATCTTCAAAGCCTGCTGCCAAGTCCCCAGGTCCATCACCCCTAGTCCGCCGGCCTTCTTGGGAAGGCATACATCCCTCCAGACCACCCTATTCATGCCTCCCTTCCTACCACGCCAAAGGAATTCCCTGCATATCCTCTCCATCTTTGCGATAATCAATGAAGGGACATGTGTATTAACCATGACAAAAGATGGAATTGATTGAAGGGATGACTTCAACAACACTAGCTTGCCACATCAGAAATAAGCCTCTCTTGCCACGACAGAACCCGTGCTACCATCTTGTCTAATACCTCAGAGAAGTCCTAGGCCTTTACCCTACCAGCACCAATTGGCGCCCCTAGATAAGTCCAGGAGCCCGATGCTTCCTCCAACCCCAAAATCAGGCCAATAGTTATCTTCCGGACCTCAGGAACTGTTGGAGAGAAGCGGATACTTGATTTTGAGGCATTCATTTCCAAGTCCGTCAAAGCTTTAAATTTGATCATGATCTGCTTGAGTTTACGAGCCTCCATGCACTCCGCACTTGTCACCACCAAACAATCATCTGAGTACAATAGGTGAGAGAGAGAGAAGCAGGAGCCTCTAAAGGTCATATCTTGAAGCCCAGAGCCGGGTTCCTTAAGGAGTCTGGAGAAGACCTCTTGAACAACTAGGAAAAGGTAAGGAAAGAGGGCGTCTCCCTGCCTAATCCCACACCTCGAAGAGAGGTGGCCATGAAGTCACCCATTGAGGATGAAGGAGAAATGCGGCCCCTCAACACAGGCCATCACCCAAAGCACCCACCTCTCAGGGAACCCCATTGCAAGGAGGACTCTTGTCACGCCCCACCCCAGTTAATTACAAAATACTCCAAATACTACTCAAAAATTCGGCATGACCCTTGGGCATGAGAACGGGCACGTGGTATCACAATTACAACCGGTCAATAGATACAAAAATCACACATATTATGATAATTCACCATAATTTACAACATTTATCACAATTCCGGGGACACCATCGCTTCATTTCATCAATTTCACATTTCACATACATATGAGTGTATAATCTTTCAATTACAACATAACAGGGCTACGAGGCTACAATATACAAATTCTCCAAAATTTTCAATATATACAAAGGGTTAAATACACAAATTGAGAGTTAAGGTAGAGTACAAAATAAAATTGAGATACAACCCACAACCCTCCACCTACTACAAAGCTAACTCTAAATCAATAAGTACAAAACTGACGCCTCGTCACCGCTGACCACCTCCCTGGGGTGTACTGGTCTCGGGCCTACCTCATGCACAACAAAAAAAAACTCAAGGAAAATGAGCCCGAAAGCCAAGTAGGAGTCACCTGATGACAATCTAGGACACTGGTCTACACCAACCTATCCTAGTATACTGCCCAAGTATGGTCTGACTAGTATGGGTAAGTCTTACATGCACAGACGCCGCGCCCGACCATCAATGCTCGCTCATACCCCTCTAGACTCTATACCCAGCCTCAGTATACTAGTATAGGTACAACATCCTACACACCCACCTATCCTAGTTTACTGATCTTAGTATGGTCTGGCTAGTCTGGGTAAGTCTTACATGCACAGACGCCGCGTCCGATCGTCAACGCTTACCTAGACCCCTATAGACTCTATACCGATCTCAGTATACTAGTATAGGTACAACAACTTCAGTAATACATCCTCAATAATACATCCTCAATAACACATCCTCAATAACAAATCCTCAAATCAAGTCAAAGTCCTTGATCGACATACGGAGATCAAAATCCATCCGTCAAGTCATCGACATAGCCCCTAGACTCTGGCTAGTCTAGCTACAGGACCTGACTAGACCCAACCACAATCTCTGTCCTAAGACAAGCCTGACATTCCTAGTAAGTATACACAAACCAGATAACGTAATAATAAACAAATATAGTAATTCATAAGTTCTCATAAATGCATACAATACATGAATAACATACCATAACATTTCATAACACAATTAAGCAAGTAGAGAGCTCAACTGGCCTAATAGATCATAACATAGCATGCAACCATAATCATAAGGGTATTGCTATACAACATGGCATACAACACAACATTGCATCACATATAAACATAGACTTGTATGCA
>OY986969.1:7043968-7142926 GCA_963920575.1 Narthecium ossifragum | reverse complement strand
AATGTCATCCGGTGAATCGACCGACGACTACACTCTTTGCTGGCGGACGCACGCTTCCCGAGGTCACCTCTAGCCACACGCCTTTCTCTACGGACAACTTGCCACTGTTCCTCTTCCACCACCGTCGGAGACACCGCCGGAGCTCCTGTCTTCCCCGCTCCCTGCTGAACAGGTACAGATCCACTCCTCTCCTTCCTCCCTTCCTCCCTTGGCTTCGCCGCATCTCTCTATTCCTCCCTACAACCCGACGGGTCTTCTGCCGCCCTCGTATCCTCCACCTCCGAGCCCCCTTCCGTCAAACCCTCATTTAGCACAGTCCGGGCAGGGCAACGATCGGAACGATGCCCAAAGGGTGAGCAACCCTCACACACAAGGACATTCTCATAGTGAGGATGGATGGTCCGTGGCCTAGCTCTACTGTGTACCTCCAGATTAAGGATGGCCGGTTTGTTTAAGTCCACCTCAATGCACACCCGAGCAAACCGGCCTCGGGCGGCATCCCTGGTGTTTAGATCGACCTTAGGCGGGTTCCCCATCCTAGCTACTATGTTCCTCGCCACTTCCTTATCCATGCATTCAATAGGTAACCCAGGCAACCGGACCCAGAGCTCCGCTAGGTTGAAGTCCTTAGCAGAGGGGCAAAAGTTCTCCCTCCAAGGGATTAAAGACAGCGGCAGTCCGTTGATGCACCAAGGCCTGCTACCAATACAAGGTCTCGATCCTCCACGCAGGACAGCTGAAACACAAACACACCCCTTGCCATGTCCACGACCTGGGTAACCTGACTCTCAACACCTCCAGAGGGACTCTTCCGCCAGAGAATCTCCCAAAAAGGGAGAACTCCCACCTTTTACAGCACCTATCCATCATTTCATCGTTAAGAAACACCACTACAGGGTCATGAGAGTTCCTGAGGTTACATTTCTCAGAGTCCACCTCCAGAGGTGAAGCATCTTCCAGTGGAGAAGAAGCTACCCCAGCAACCTAGGACCGGGCCCCAAACTTGAAGGGAAAGCCCGGTGGAGGGCTGCCTGAGGAGGAGCTAGACATGATCTTCTCTGCAAGATTTCGTTTTAAACATTCATAAATTCACCAAAAAATCCTTCTCTCGAACCCATGAGAGAAGAAATCCATAACACTCCCCCAAGAAGCAGCATTAAGACCATATGATGCATCTGAATTCAGACCCAATGGATCAAAAACAGATCCATCCGTCTGTCCATTATACTTACATTTAAATTAAATCAGAACTGATACTCGAGTCCATTATACCTACATTTAAATTAAATCAGAACTGAGACTCGAGCAAACGTTTTTACATCACCAAATATAACTGGAAAGATCACTTAACAAATAATAGCTTTAAGAAGCCAAATTGGGAGAGCGAAAACAACTAATGGATGCGTCGTGGTCCTGGAATGGAGTGGGAGGATAGAAGAACATCGAGTGGTGAATCTTTTGGTTGAGCTCAGTGAATGCGAAGCTCGATGGAAACGGATGAGAGCATCCATAGGAGATGCGCGGGAGAAAAGAGGAGGATAGAGGAGCCCCTCGCGCGGATAAGAAGGGCGTCATCGGCTTCGCGCCTTCGCTTCCCGAGCTAGCGATGCTGCTCCCTGCTTACCGTTGGAACCCAAGCGGATATAGCGATATCCTATGTAACTGGTGAGAATTTTCTTACCAGGTTGCTCCAGTGTTTAATTGCTTTTTATTGTTTTGGGCAGCAGTCTTCCTTTGAGCATTTTTAGTAGAAAATTGAGGGGAAAAAAGTTGCAGTAGAAAGAAAGTTTTATTTTTTTGAAAATATTTGGTCGTGAACTAAAAAAGTAAAATTTGATAGGTCTTGCCACAAATTCTTTTTTCTTTTTTTTTTTTAAGAAACTTTTGGCTCAGTTTCTTAAAACAATAATATAAAGAAACCTCTTGAACAAGAGCGTTTGTGGTAACTTCATCGGTTACGAAGGATATCGCTATATCCGCTTGGGTTTCAACGGTATATCAAGGAGCGGCATCGTTAGCTCAGGAAGTAAAGGTGCGAAGCCGATTACGCCCTTCTTATCGGCGCGAGAGGCTCCTCTGTCCTCCTCCGCTCTTCTCATGCACTTCTTTTGCGGAGGCTCTCATCCGTTTCCATCAAGATCCGTGTTCGTTGAGCTCAGACTTACCAAAAGATTCACCACTCGGTGTTCTTCTCTCCTCCCACTCCATTTCAGGACCACGACGTATCCGTTAGTTGTTTTCGCTCTCCCAAATTGGCTTCTTAGAGCTATTATTTGTTCAGTGATCTTTCCGGTTATGTTTGGTGACATATAAACGTTTGTTCGAGTCTCACTTCTGATTTAATTTAAATGTAGGTATAATGGGCAGGCGGATGGATCTGTTTTTGATCCATTCGGTCTGAATTCGGATGCATCTTATGTTCTTAATGTTGCTTCTTGGAAGAGTGTTCAGGATTTCTTCTCTCGCGTGTTTGAGAGTACATCGAGCACGAGAAAGGAGAAGTCTTCGAAACGAGGAGTTGCAGGTTCGTGCAATTTGTTCTTTGCTTTTCCTTTCTTGTTTGTTATCTGCCTATGGTTTCAAAAAAATGGGGTTCTTTGAGTTATACATGTATATGTCTAATTGAGGCTACCTTAAATTTGTTACCTTCTCAAAACTCAAACTTGTCAGTTGATGATCGGTTTCCTAGTTACGCATGAATTGGAAGTTTTTTTTACTGTGGTAAATTAGAGTAGCATTAATTGCACTATTAGAAAATATTGGGATCAAGAATGGATAGCTATGAGCCGAGGAACATGAGACACAATTTCTTCAACTACATATTTGATTATGGCGAATTGGGATATACCTAAACATACGTGCATATAATTTGAGGTAGCCATTTATGTGAGTGATGATGAGAGAGTTATGCGTGTTGTGCGTGACGATATGTTTTGGTCTCTAAATTCTTTGAATGTAATATAAATTCAAGAATCCTTTATGGGACAGACCACAGTTAGAGTTCAGTTGCTGAAGCATTAATCTCTGATTTCTCACGTAAGTGCGGTCATATTGACAGCTGCAATTGAGGATAGCTCTATTGACATTGGTGACTTTTTCAAAGGCCCTCTTCCTGGAAAGTTTCTGAAGCTCTTGGGGTTTTTGGCTTTATCTCGACTTGGAATTTATATACCACTAGGTGGTGTTAACCGAGGGGCTTTTGCTGGCAATTTGGATGAAAACAGTCTGCTAAGCACTTTAGATTCATTTTCTGGTGGTGGCATTGGTAGGCTGGGGATCTGCTCGCTTGGGATTGTCCCATTTATCAATGCCCAAATCGTGTTTCAGCTTCTCTCTCAGATTTATCCAAAGTTACAAGATCTTCAAAAGAGAGAAGGAGAAGCAGGCAGGAAGAAGGTTCTTCAATATACTCGATATGCTTCTGTGGGGTTTGCAGTGGTACAGGTAAGGAGCTTCATGGTCTTGCAAATGATCCGAAGAAATGAGATTTTAAAGATCTGTTTTTCTTTCTAGATGTAGCATCTTTTTTTGCGTAGCTCAGACTCTTTTTGGTTGGCAGAAGCTTGTTGGATATTTTGGGCAAGACCTATATAAATTGTTTATACTTCTAGTCATGCATAATCTCCGTATGGTATCAGCTTCTAACAATGGCGCATGCAGCGTTTTTACCCTATTGTTCACTAGATTTATTGTTCACTAGGTGCATTCATGTTTGCAGAAGATGGTTATGTGATTCTGATCATGTAACAATAATTGAAACTTCAGCCTGGCCAGTACATGTTTGGTTTGATACTTGAATTCTCGGGTTCCTGTGTGTTGCAGTTTGGTTCTTATGTGTAGAGAAGAAAGAACCTACTGAGCTGCTGATGCTAAAATTTTGCTTTGACTTCGAAGACTGCTAGTTTTATAACAAACAACTATTTTCCTATTTTTCTCTTTGTTTCTCCAAATGCTTTTGTTGTGTCTTGGCTTCTCAACTGCTTGTATTATGTTGTTGGATCACATAGGTTGTTATTTTGTTAACACTTTAACTTCTTTTTTTTTTGCAAGGCCATTGGGCAAGTACTTTATCTTCGTCCTTATGTGAACAACTTCAGTACAGAATGGGTACTGTCATCTGTAACTTTGTTAACGCTTGGATCAGTATTTACTACTTTCATAGGGGAAAGGATATCTGATCTGAAACTTGGAAATGGAACCTCTCTCCTCATATTTACGAGTATTATATCATACTTGCCTGCATCGTTTGGAAGGACAGTCTCACAGGCATTTCAGGATGGGAATTACATTGGACTGGCAATTATTGTCCTCTCATTTTTCCTATTAGTTCTTGGTATAGTCTATGTTCAGGTAACAAACTTCTCCCATTGATTGATTTTCAGCTGTCCACTCTTGCATGCTAACTATTACCGTGCAAAGTGTTTCAGGAGGCTGAGAGGAAAATACCGCTTAATTATGCTTCAAGATACAGCAGCAGAAGTGGAGGACTTGAAAAATCTGCTTATCTTCCATTTAAGGTTTGTAATGGTGTTTACCTTTGGCAAATTTTATGAGTGACTTTAGTTTGTTATGGTAGTATGAGATCTAAATTAACCTCTTTATTGTTTGAAATGACATTTACAACAAGGGAGCTGCTTCTTGGTTCATCTGTTGTAAATAATGAACAAAATATGAGAGACATTGTTTTACAGTTTCAATGCGAATAATTGAAGCTTGCGTTTCAATGATGTGAACATGTAGACGACTCAGAGATTAAGTAGCTAGGCATATTTATTATTGTGAAACTGATTAGAAGATGTAATCGCACTATCTGTTAACAAAGAAGCCTTAATGAAGAAGAGGAAATAATGTAAACTATACGAAGGTAAACATACTTTTCTGCTGGACTAGGTTAATTTCCAGCATGTTCTTTGTTCTTGTTGATAGAAGATAAAACTTAACTTCTTATGAATTAGCCATCTCTTGGCGTAAAATAGTTTCGGCTCGGTCTTGATGGTATCAGTTATCTTTGCACTATATATATTTCCAATAAAAGTTTAGATGTCACTATGATGCCTATATATATTGTAACTAGGCATTGCCTGTTTTTTTTACTCTCTCTCTCCCCCCCCTCCCCGTCTCTCAACTTATTTCTCCCAGAAATCTCACATGTTTTTTTGGCTAGGGTAATTGCTTAGGTTGTCTTTTGTTCGTTCATGAGGATCTTATTGGTGTGTTACTACCCTTTTGAGCAGGTTAATAGTTCTGGGGTGATGCCCATCATTTTTTCGACATCTTCATTGGCATTACCTGGTACTCTAGCACGCTTCACTGGTATAGCAGATCTGAAAAATGTGGCAGTTGCTTTGAACCCAGGAGGTGAGTTGTGTTACATTCCTAAATTTTCGAAGTTTTTGAAATAGGCCATTACAAATTTTTTAATGCCCTTTTTGCCAAAGATGGCTATCTGATTGTAAACCATGTGATGCAACTAAAATGGATTTCTCACTCCAGTTATACAAAATGAAAGTGGTAAATGTTGCTTCTGGAGTATAGGATCAACCAGAGACCCTAAACTACCTTTAAACAGATTATCATTTCTGCTTAATGATGCATGGGATGTTTCTACATTGGCTCGCAGTGTGAGCAGATGCTTCCAGTAATGGAAGTACTTGGCAAAGAAGAATAGAGCAATCTGATGCAAATAAAGGGAAATTACCTGTGAATAGTCACTAAGACTATGCTTTTGGGTACAAACATTGGCCATATTACTTGGCAGTTGCAGTTTACTTGAACTCATCTGTTACCATTCAATCCTCGTTTCTTACCTGGATGAAGGAACTCCATATATGGTTGTAACAACAAATATTCTGAAATAGCTGAAAGGACAAGTTGAATTGAGCCAAAGTTGCAAATTGCTCGCTTAAGGGCCTGTTTGGCGCGGGTTCCGCGCATAACCCGCCAGGTATCCGCATGGAATGGCGTCCGCTCGATTTGAGCGGACGCCACCGTTCCATTATTTTGGAATCCGCAGGGAGGCGGGTTCCGAAATAATGGAATGCGCCGGCGCACCAAACGCTCGAATGAGCGCGAGCGGAATCCGCCTATTCACCGGATTCGTGTGGATTCCACCCATTCATGTGCTTTCAAACAGGCCCTAAATGTCTGCAAACCAATAGGAGCGAGAATAGTTACCATGACCTCCAAATATAATTTTTCCAAGAAAATTGGGACTTAAAAATGCTTCAGCTTTTGTTGCTACATTTTGCTTGTGACCTTCCAAAATGACTCAAGTTGAGGCTAACTTGTAGTCCACCATTGAACTTGTGGTTTCAAACATCTTTGTCCTATAGAAGTCTGACAATTTTTTGGATTGAGGTGTTTAAATTGGGAACATTCCATTTGAATAGTTTGATGTTCAGGTGCCTCATTTTTCTTTTTCTGCCCTGAGCTATTCAGTTCAATGTGATATTTGGGGAGCGAGATTGTCCAAGCGTGACTATTGTTGTTGTTTTCTGTAGGTGCTTTTTATCTTCCCACAAATATATTGTTTATAGCTTTCTTCAACTATTATTATACCTTTCTACAATTGGATCCCGATGATGTAAGTGAGCAGCTGAAACGCCAAGGTGCTTCCATCCCTCTTGTCCGACCTGGAAAAAACACAGCTGCTTTTCTCAAGACAGTAAGTGGATCTCTGATATCAGGCAATCATTCAAAATTTTCATGAAATGAATGGTTTAATTTTTTTTTTGACTTTTTAATACAGTTTCAACTAGCTAATGGCGAATTTTTTATTTTATAAATCCTATTTTACTTTTGTCATAAACTTGTTGTGAGCCTTTTCGAGTTTGTTTACCTGATACTGGGTTTGGCTTCCTAAAAACCATCGCTCACTTTCTTGAAGCAAAAGAGAGTATAAGAGATTCAGGTTAACATTAGAAGTGAAGGAAGACTATGATAGCTTCCTACTATTTTATTTTCTATCTATCTTTTACATCAAATTACGTTGACAGGGACAGATGGAAATATGTACTTGCACTACAAGAATAAAAACATATGCGTTTTGTCCCTCTGATGGCACTTTCCTGCAAAGTTAATCAATCAATAAGATGAACTGGGTGGCTGCTACTGCTATTGATATGTGATGGCTTGAGTAGGAAATTGATTTCATTTCTTTTACGAATTTTGCTTCAGTTCTGCATGATATTTGGTCGTAAATATGCAGTTATGTTCACCTAGCCGCATGTAGCTGTGATCATGCCCTGCTCTTAGTATTGTTAGTATATATTAGTGAGAAATATGATACTTTTCCCTCCGTTAGAGGCCAGAACTAAATTGATTGTTCTGATTGGCAGGTTCTCAGTCGGATATCAGTCCTAGGTTCTGCCTTTCTGGCAGTGCTGGCTGCAGGCCCATCCGTGATTGAACAGACCACTCACCTGACTGCATTTCGTGGATTCGCCGGCACATCTGTACTCATTCTTGTTGGGTGTGCAACTGATACAGCTAGAAAGGTTCAAGCGGAGATAATATCCCAGAAATACAAGAACATCGAGTTCTCTGACCTTAACAAGTATGGCCCATAGAACTACTGTTATCTTCATTTGCATGCTGTGTCTCGCTTAGACATATGTCATCCCTTAGACATATGTCATAGAGAATGGCAATGAGTACCTGTATATCTAGTGTTGAGGTCATTTTTTTTGTATTATTGGCATTAAAGTACGTTGCATAATTTTTTATTTGTACTGTACATTCTTGTATACAGCCATTTCTTTCCAAGGCTGGAAATTAGAACAAGAACGGATTTAACCACATGCTCAATACTTTCAGATTCAGTTTCGGGCCATTGTTCATCAAGGCCCTAATACGTTTAGGCAATGGATCTGTTTCAGCAAAACATTAATCAGAAACTGTCGACCATACTTCAATAGCTTCCGAACCCTTCAGTGTTGGTTGGTCATAAGACACAACCATCATGTTATTGATCGTAAGAGACCGCCATCGTTTAACTGATTGATCTTGGCAACGATGGCTGGCGTACTCTTGATTTGATGAGCGATTTGGGATAACTCGCATTTTTTTCTCTCCCTTACACTACTGGAAGTTGTTTTCCCCAGGAGTCTCTTAAACACCCGCAGTCTCATCCAACATAAGCCCATCGAGCACTCGAGACTCCAGGAATTCAACAGGAGTTGAAACTTCAATGGACTCCTCACAGGCTACTCGCCTTCTTGATGTCCCCATTTCCATCAATGCCATATATCACAAGCTAAAAATAACCCAACCAACCAAAAAAAAAAAACAAGATAACAAAGGACCTTTAGACAATAAAGTAACCAAGGGCAAAATAAGCTCCCACCCATCTGGATCTGGGTGAAAGAGACCAACAAGAGAAGCACAGCCATAAGACACCATTACTAAGCTGTGTGAAGGCCAACAGGCGGTGCGAGGGTTAGAGTTGGTTGCCGGAAACGACAGCCATCAAAACACAAGCTTCAAAGGCAGACTAAGCTTGATCAAAGCATGAGCGACATCACATTGGTGCAGAAGTCAAATTTGCAGAAGCTATGGTGTAGATAAAGCAGTACGCTTAGGAAGCCACATCGCAGATCTCCTTAAAGCAGCCAAGAGGCAGCTTTAAGGAGATCAAAGGTGAAGGGGGCGTTCTATCCGCAATACAGAAAAGACTAGTCACATCACATGTTTTTTATCTCTCATATGAAAAGTCTTAAATGCCCTCTCTCTTATATTATCATATCTCATATGTTACCGTTTCGGAGGGCAAATAGACGGTAGTATGCTACCGATTCAGAAGGCAATTCGACGGTAGCATATTACCGTTTCAGAGGCAATCGAACGGTAATATATTACCATTTCGGAGGGCAATTAGACGGTAACATATTAACGTCTTCTTCCCTCACATCCAGCGACATCTTCTCCAGCGATGAGCATCCCGCGCGATCAACAGCCCGGTGAGATCTTCACCGGATCCTTTTGAAGGGCGCTCCCCAACGGCTCGGTTAGATCTTCACAAGCCATCTGTCAATGTTCATGGCCTTAAACTCGCGGCATCAACGTTCATGGCCTCAGATGGGGAGGACGCCCGCTGAGGAGAGTAGGCATGCAATGGCGACACCGGCGACTTCCCACGGCGTCCCTACCTTCAACCGCCAAACCTCTCCGCCCCCGATGCCGCCGCCATTCCTGAGGCCCACCACCTCTACTCCATGCTCGCCTCCTTTGACCCCCCTCCTTGGCCTGCTCCTTTCTCCCCAGAGCTCTCCACCGCCCTTTTAGTCCGAACGAGACGCAAGAAGAGGATCTCTCCGGCTTTAATCGGTGGCATGATACCGACAAAAGCACAAAGACAACGGTATATAAGTGTCGAAATATAGCAAAAACAATCGGTATAAAAAAATACTGATAAAAAACAACAGAAACGGTATCAAACTACCGAATACAAAATACTGATAAAAAACAACATGATCGGTATATAAGTACCGAAACATAACCATAAACATCGGTATACAAATACCGATTGACAATAAAAACATCCGGCATTAGAATACTGTCGGTATAAAACTTCCCAAAGACGTTAATATGTTACCGTCTAATTGCCCTCCGAAACGGTAATATGCTACCGTCGAATTGCCTTTTGAATCGGTAACATACTACCGTCCATTTGCCCTCCGAAACGGTAACATATGAGAGATGGTAATATAAGAGAGAGGGCATTTAAGACTTTTCATATGAGAGATAAAAAACATGTGGTGTGGCTAGTCTTTTCTGTATTGCGGATAGAACGCCCCAAGGTTTATTCCCAGTCTAATGTGTGGCATGACAAGTTGAAAATCAACAACATGTGACATGAGACAACGGCTCAAACCCAACCAGATCCCTCCCTAAACTTATGGTAGCATTCAATTCCAGCTGTGCAGCCAAATTTGAAGCAGCCAAGAGTCTCATATCCAAGAAAACAATTTTCAGATTGTAGTCCGTGGGCGATCCAATCAGCTGAGCCCCAAAATCCCGTGATTCCAGCAAGTACGAATTTAAATTGCCTCATTGGTGTAGAAAAACACGGTAGGTTTAGCTGTCAGGCCTGTTAGATGCAGTTCCTCGATCCTTTATGCCAAAAAGAAAGGCAAAGTGAATTCTAGGAGAAAAGTGGCGCAGGGTAACGTGGACCTCTCTATGGGAGAGATAACCAGATTTCTCAAGGGGAGAAACCAAAAATCCTAATATCATCAAAACTGGATTTACAAACCCTAAGGCCTCCTTTTATAGGTTTAAGGAAAGACCAGACAAACTCAAACATGGACTCAAACATCATCATCCTAATCCAAGTACTAAACCCGGAATTCAAATAGGAGAAAACCTACTAGAAATAGGAAATTTACCAAAAATAGAAAGACTCGAACAAACTGTCTAAAAATGAAAGTTTTTCACAAAAACTGAATTTTAAGCCAAACGAAAAGGAATTTGAAGATTCGGAGGTCAAGGTCATGGAGAGATCTTCAATCTTCGATGATTCTTGACGGGCTTGTCGAGCCGGTCGTTTCGACTGGTCGCATGCCTCGATCGGACGACGTGGGCGAAAGTTATGCCCATTCGACGGTCGGGGTCGCCTGGAGATCTGAGTCGGACGGATGGGGTCCGAATGCGTCCGGATCGCCTTGGGAGCTGCTCCGGATCGGACTCGGTCAGGTCCGGGCTTGGTCCTGCATCATCCTCCCCTGGTTGGAAAGGACTCGTCCTCGAGTCTGAATCACCTAGAACCCCTCTGTATGGAACCAGATGCTTCACATTAAAGGTATCCGAAATCTGCAAGTGGGGTGGAAGCCGGACTCGGTAGGCATTATCATTAAACTTCTGGAGGACTTCACAGGGCCCGATCTTCCTATCTCCCAGCTTGGAATATTCTCCTGCTGGCAGCCTCTCTTTAGTCAAGACGACCCACACTTCATCCCCGACGTCGAAGGAGACCCGATGTCGATGCCGACGTCGATGCCGATTCGCAGCACTTTTATACCCGGCATTAGTGATTTCTAGTTGAGACTTGACTTGATCCTGGATGGTGTGGAGATGCTCGATCATGTCATCAACTCGCAGGTTGGTTCGACCAGGCTTGGAAATTGGAACCAGATCCAACACCCCCTTAAGATTTGATCCATAGACTGTTTCAAAGGGGCTCAGGCCGGTCGAACGGTTTTTGGACCGATTGAAGGCGAATTCGGCTTGGCTCAAAGCTGCATCCCACATCTTCGGTCGGCTTCCTGCGAGGCTCCTCAGGAGGTTGCTGAGGCTTCTGTTGACGACCTCGGTCTGGTCGTCAGTCTGGGGATGATAGGCACTGCTGAAGTTCAATTTGGTGCCCAGCTTCTGCCATAAGCACTTCCAGAAGTTGCTCATGAACTTGACGTCGCGATCAGAGGTGATCGATCTGGGAATCCCATGTAACCGCACCACCTCTTGGAAAAATATAGGTGAGCGATTCGTGCGGCATCTATCGTCTTTCGACAGGCTATAAAGTGAGCTATCTTAGAAAGCATGTCGACAACTACAAAGATGGAATCCATACCGCGAGCCGTACGAGGCAGTCCAAGTACGAAGTCCATGCTGACGTCGATCCACGGTGCATCAGGAACAAGGAGGGGCATGTAGAGTCCTGCGTTGGTGGCTGATCCCCGGGACAGTTGGCAGATATGGCACTGCTCCACGTATCTGGCTACGTCCCTTGACAACTTGGGCCAATAGTAATCGCGAGCTACAAGAGCCAGAGTCTTGTCTCGCCCAAAGTGGCCCTCTCAGTGCAGCTCTTGCAGAATCTGGCCTCGTAGAGAGCAGTCAGGTACACAGTGATGTACCCCCCGGAATAGGAAGCCGTCTTGCAAGCTGAAGTCCGCGCGCTGCCCATCCTTGACCTCAGCATAAACGGTGCCAAAAGAAGGATCATTCGGATAGAGGTCCTTGAAAACCTCAAAACCCACGACCTGTGCCTGCAGTGTAGTCAGTAGGTTGGCGCGCCGGCTCAGTGCATCAGCAACCCGGTTCTGCGTGCCCACCAGGTGTCGGAGGGAGAAGGTGAACTCCTGCAGGTAGGCAACCCACTTTGCGTGTCGCCGGTTGAGCTTGTGTTGGCCATGGAGGAATTTGAGAGCCTCATGATCGGTGTGCAGCACAAACTCTCGTTGCACCAAGTAGTGCCTACAATGTTTCAGGGACTGCACAATAGCGTAGAATTCAAGATCATAAGTAGAGTAGTTTTTGGTGGCACCTGATAATTTCTCGCTGAAATATGCGACTGGCCGTCCTCCTTGACTGAGCACACCGCCGATGCCGACTCCTGATGCATCGCAGTTGACTTCGAAGACCTTCTCGAAATCTGGCAGTGCTAGAACTAGCGCCTCCGAGATCCTCTGCTTCACAAGTTGGAAGCTCTCTTCCTGTCGCGCCCCGACCCGCGTAGGCCCAACCGGGCCGGGCAAAGCGAACTGAAACCTAACCTACTGCGAAAATTTTGGCGATGTTTCCCTCTAATCGTAGTGGTCTCCATAGCAATTCATAATCATCATGTATTATACAATCATTTACAAACCTCAAAGACTGAACTGGAATATAATACAAATCCTCAAAACAGGGAAATTATACATTTAACACTCCCGTAGGAGTCTATCTATAACAAAAGGTAAAATTGAGATCGCCGCTCCTTAAGCACCGCCAGACGCCGCCACGTCACCAAACACCGGCCCGGTAGGGGCGACCGAAGAAGAGCTAGCGCAAGCACATGCAAAATGCAGCCCGGGTAGGAGTGAGCACTGATAAGACGTGAAAGTGCACAAATCACCCTTTTAATTAGGTCTCGTTAGTCTCCGAGCAATGCTATTTTGATTTTCTTTTCCCCATTTCAGGCTTAAGGATCCTCAACGAAGATTAGATCAAGTTTGGTGCTAAAACGAACAAATAAAGAACCTGCTTGGAGCAAAAGAGCAAAGGAGCAAAGATGGACCATTTTTTATATCAAAACTGTACCTGCTCAGGAAGAACCAGATGATGTGCTATACATGGTTGGAAAGCTCTTGAAGTCTAGATTCCAGAACTTTTTACGGTTCGTGATTTGGAGTTTCCTAGAGGAAGATATGCTATTTTTAGTACAAAGGTGCAGAAGAAGCAGTTACGGAAAACCAGATCGATCTCATCCAAAAGGAGATCGATCTCCTTGGGCGCTGCGGGAAAAATAGAAGGAAATTGACTAATCCGAGTTAGGGTTTGTCTTAGGCTGTAAATAGCCTTCTTTGGGGGCGTTTTGGCAGCCTTCCATGGCCAAATTTTGTTGATCTATTGGGGTTTCTCTTAGTTTCTTTCCCACAAATTAGGTTAGATCTTTGGGAGAAGATCCATGGATGAATGGCTTCAACAACCTTCATCAAGGTGTCCTTTTCTTAAGATGAGTACCTAAACCCTAGCCTAGGAATTCTATGATGTAATAAAGTTATTTATTAGGGTTTTCTATAAATTATGAGTTGTAAATCATACGTTTGATGATTGAATGGATTGTTTTTATGTTCTTATCTATTGGTGTGATTATTATTATATGTTAGATGAATGATTTGTTCCTATATGCCCTAGATTTAGGTCTTGTGCATGTTAGGGCTTGAGATTAGGGATTCTCGTTAAACGTCTATGCTAGGACCATGGATGTGAGGATTTCCTTCTCGTGATTAAAGGCCTTGTAATGCTATGACCATTACACATAATGCTAGAACCATTATGACCGCTTCTTAATCCGTTATTCATCATTATTCGAGATTAGGGGTTTCGTATGTGCTAGAACCACAATGCTAGTGCCAGAACCACTAGGTTAACTCTAATCCTTGATACATTCTAGTAGACGATCTCAAGATGCTAGAACCATCTTGATTATTTACCAATATCCATTCTTGATATTATCCCCGACGTCTTCGTCGAGCGGTAGGACTTCTAGCCATTCACCTATCGACTATATGAAATCATCTAAATTGATTTATCTGCTCTTATCTTAGGAATACCTAGTAAGTTCTTTATTATTAATTAGAGTTCCTTGGCATTATCTTATCTATTAGTACTCTTTTCGTATTTGTTTAGTTCTAGATAAAAACCCAAAAGATTATCTTTTTCCCAACTCCTTGTTAGGAATTATACCTAGTATACGACTTAAACCATTAGTTCCCTGTGGATTCGACTCGGACTCATTACTATGTACCCATAAAGTAGTTAGTTAGTAGTTTGATTATAAATTTCTAATTTTGGCGTCCTTGTTAAGGTAACGACACTTTTCAATGTGTGTCAAAATTTTGGCGCCGTTGCCGGGGAATTAATTAGGGTTTTAAGTTGTTTACTTAGTGTAGTTGCTTCCAACTAGTTGTTTCTTTTGTTCTTATTTATTTATAATAATAATAAAACGAAAATCATAAAAAAAAAATTAAAATTTAAAAATACAAAAATAGAATTTGTGCTAACATTTCTATATCTTTGTGTTGATAGAAGACACCGCCGTGTGAGATTTGACAACATCTAAGCGACGACGGGCGTCTCATTCTTGGACCATCCACTGTAATATATTTTTATCTTTTTGGTGTGATCCTTGATTGTTTTGATTGATATACATGGCCGATAAGTATATGCCACCGGGTGATGCATTACATGATTATTCTTTACCATCTAGTCATACACCCGCTTATGTTAATGACACATATGATTGTTCAAATCCAGCATATAATTTGCATGCATACTCTTATGATCCGAATTTGAGTAGTCATACATACCCCAATTGGCAATACCAAGGTTACTATCATCCGAATGTTCAACACCAAGGTTACTATCCTAACCCGCACTATGCACCTCGTTTTGAACCGTCTTATCCTTCTCAACCACAATACCCACCACCCCAACATTGGTATGAGCCTTCTGTCTCTCTTGAACCGCAAGCACAAGTAGAGCCATCTTTAGATGAAAGAATATTTCTACAAGAAATTCTACATTCTCATTCGCAATCAATAGCTAGGATACAAGCCCAAATGGAGCAACTCACATCTTTGATTGAATCCTACGATGATGCGGTTGATGATTGTAGGAATGATTCGGCACTTCCTAGTTTTAATAATGTTACTTGTGATAGCCAAGTTGCCAATGTTAGTGACACATGCACTTATGAGATTCCTAATGAGACTTCACTTGTTCATGATGAGTCGAATGATGTTTCGCCGGTGTGTGATGATATTATTGATGATTTCTGGTCGGCAGCACATATTAAATGGTTGAATGGACAACTGCCTCATATTGTTCATGATGATGATGATAGTGATGAAAGCATGTGTGACTTAGAGCCTCCTACGATTAATGATGATGTTGATAATGCTTATCCGGTTAATGATTTTGAGTCATGTGATGGTGGTATAGTTTATGATAACTCACCGGTTTCTGATGAACAAATTAATGATGATGTTAATAAAGAGATATTACCCGCATTTGATGTCATTGATATGTTTCATGAGGACTTACCGGTGTTTGAGTATGCTATTGATGATAATGTTCAGTATGATAAGTCATTACCGGTGAATGATATTTTTAATGATAATGAGCCAGTACTTGACGCATCATATGCGAGTGATATTTTACCGATTTTTGATGATTATGGTGATGAAAGTACATATAATGATAAGTTACCGGTTTTTGACGTGTTGGATGATGATGGTGTTTTGCCTTGTTTAAATGATAATGAGGAATCTAGTGATGTTAGCCAAACCTCTCATAGAAAGCCTCAATTTGAGCTTCTACCATTCATGTCATCCACACTAGTTGAACATTTGGGGAGGATAGACCTTATTTTGAGTAGAGACTATGCTCATTTTCATCGAAACTTCATCAAAGATCTTATAAAGACCTCTCATCCTTCTAGCACTTTGTTTGCTACGGACATTCCCTTTTTCTTTGACGAAGCTTGTTTGCATGGCTTTACCCTTCTTCGGACCATGTATTTCTTTACCTCAAATCATCGACCTCCAAAAGACCACTTGAGGATGGATCTTTTTATTGAAATTCATGGCTTGAAGGATGACATTTGGCCCATGATTAAAACTTTTATTGAATTGTTTGCCATGAATCCTTCTTTATTCTTTGATAAAACATGTTTGCACCTCCTCACCATTCTTAGGAACATGTATTTTTTTACTTTCACCCATCGACCACCAAAAGCCTATATGATGATAGACAGATTTATTGAAACACATGGTTTGCAGGATGGTGATTGGTCACTAACTAAATTTTTTAATGATTTCATTACTTGGGACCAGTCTTTCATCTCTGATGAATTATGTTTGCACATCTTCTATATGTTTCAATCAATGTATTTCTTCACCTGGAACCATCGCCCACCCAAATTCGGTTTTGATCTTTATAGCATAACGTCGAGCGGAAGACGATAAACCGAGCGCTTCCTGGGAGGCAACCTAGTAGTTTTTCAGATTTTTCCTGAGTTTTTAGAATTTTCCTTAATTTTTAATATTTTTCCACGTTTTGTTTCTATTTTTTCGGATTTTTCCTAAATTTCCTTTCTTTTCCTCGTTTTTCCTCTCTCCTCCCGCTCTTTCTCTTCTCACAGCTCGTCGTCCCGGCTCGTCGGCTCGTCCCCGAGCCGACGACGCTGCCCACCGTCGCTGTCTCTCCGACCATCCCCGTCCCTCCAAGCCAACACCTACATCACCGCCATCTTCTCCTATACCTCCTCCCGACTTTGTATTCCCTCAATATCACCTCCTCCGACGCCGGTGAGCCTCCCCTGTTTCATCCGCCATCTCCGATCACCTATTCCACTGCTTCCCACCGCCCTTAGCCACCTCCAGAAGTGTCCTCCGGCTGCCACGAACACTTCCCATCCATCAAAAACTTTGCTTGCGGCCTAGATCACTGGATCTCACCACCGACGGTCTCAACCTCTCCGACTATCTTCTATCCACCCCCTGGAACTCTATTCTGAAATTAAATCACATAGGTGAGTTCCTTAGGCCTCCACGATCCTTCTTCGATCCTTGCAAACCTTGATTGAAGCTCCGACCGTCGGATTCCAACTCCGGTCATCTTCCTCCGAGCCATCCACCGCCGTTCCGTCGTCTGGAGGCCACTATGCTTCGATCAGACTTCACCAGTAAAGTCCTTGGCCCTCCACGATTCTAACCCAGCCCTTCCCGTCCTCCGGCGACGACGTTTCACCGTCGATCCGCCGCCGGTGAGTTCTCAGCAGTCCGATTGCTGATGGACGCGATCCATATACTCCAAAGCCTAGTTTTCCGATCGGACGGTCTTGATTTTCGATCAGGACGATATTATTGATGTTGAATATTTTTGGTGTTGCGCATGGATGATTTAATGTATTTTAATGTCTATATTTTAAATTATGTGGATGAATGATTGTACAGGCTACATATTCAAGAAATACAAAGGAGACTCTGCCGAAATTTTTAATAATTTATATGCCTTTTTGCTATTCATGATATATTTTCCATTTATTCTATTTGATTTTTCTTTGGAAAGGTATTTTTTTTATGGTAGGTGTTCCTTTCTACATTGCTCATTGGCGGATATTAATACCAAATATAGATCGTATTTTCTAGAGACATGATTTCTTGACGTGGCGATGTTTCCATTGTGTGGGCGAGGTGGTGATTATAATGTGGAAGACGACTATTCTGACACGATCTTATGGTGATCTCTACCCTTTATACCTTGCTTTATTTTTATGACTTAGTGTAATTGAGGACAATTACATTTAAGTTGGGGGGTAGAATTCTAGAAATTTATATGTTTATGATTCTTAGGGAATTCATGTCTATTATACATCCCTTAAAACATGTCAAAAGAATGACATTATGATTTTTATTGATAAAGATGCATGATTTAGAAATCTATTCGATGATTTGTTCGGAAATTTATATGTCATATAAAGTCTAGCAAATTTAGCTATGCATGGCATTATCTCTATACTTTAACACTTTTACCATGATTTAGGGAAAACATGACATCTTATCGCACTGAGCACTTTCACATGTGGATGAGTTGAAATTAGATTCTGAGCCTAAGACTGGGATAGATTTACTGTTCTCTGTCATGTCACAGAAGATACATGAACACATGCAATTTTTTGTTCACAAAAAGTATCTGTCTGAAAGTGTAGAGTTTTCAACTTAGTAACCGGGCAGTGTGCCTAACCAGCGTGCTGTTCGCGTAAAACGGTTGAATTACCTGAAAAAAAAGAAAAAGAAAAAAAAGAGAAATGAGAAAAAAAAGGATTTCATACCTAGTAACCGGGCAGGGTGCCTAACCAGCATGTTGTTCGCGTAAAACGGTTGAATTTCCTAAAAGAAAAAAAAGTATGTGTCTGAAAAAAAAAGAACAAATATTGTTATGTGATAGTGGAAAATATGTGCATGTTTAGAATGTTAATCTTGAACAGTTGAATGCTTGGATATAATGGAGACTCTGATGCATGTGGAACTTTATTCACACACTGCAGTGTTAAGGTTATTTTTGAATTATGATTAAATATGTTGAAGTATTGGAAGTGTGTTATGACATGCTTGTATTTACTCTACTTTTATGTGTCTGTATATTAAAGAATACATTCATGAATATTAGTTCTATTTGATGCATTAGAGTTAATGAATATTATAATTGAGTTCTGATGATATGTCAAGGGGATGTATAGATGTTTGTGGGTATCATCACTGGAAACCCTCAGGAGACTATAACTCCTCCACTGGGGCCACCCAGGGGTTTAAAGGCTTGTTACACATGCTAAGTGTAATCGTGAGACCTACGAAAGTGGCTAGTTAGGTTTACTGCTTTATGTTTATTTTTATCTTGCTTTGCTCGAGGACTAGCAAAGATCAAGTTGGGGGGTGTGATAAGACGTGAAAAGTGCACAAATCACCCTTTTAACTAGGTCTCGTTAGTCTCCGAGTAATGCTATTTTGATTTTCTTTTCCCCATTTCAGGCTTAAGGATCCTCAACGAAGATTAGATCAAGTTTGGTGCTAAAACGAACAAATAAAGAACCTGCTAGGAGCAAAAGAGCAAAGGAGCAAAGATGGACCATCTTTGACATCAAAACTGTACCTGCTCAGGAAGAACCAGATGATGTACTATACATGGTTGGAAAGCTCTTAAAGTCTAGATTCCAGAACTTTTTTCGGTTCGTGATTTGGAGTTTCCTAGAGGAAGATATGCTATTTTTAGTACAAAGGTGCAGAAGAAGCAGTTACGGAAAACCAGATCGATCTCATCCAAAAGGAGATCGATCTCCTTGGGCGCTGCGGGGAAAATAGAAGGAAATTGACTAATCCGAGTTAGGATTTGTCTTAGGCTATAAATAGCCTTCTTTCGGGGCGTTTTGGCAGCCTTCCATGGCCGAATTTTGTTGATCTATTGGGGTTTCTCTTAGTTTCTTTCCCACAAATTAGGTTAGATCTTTGGGAGAAGATCCATGGATGGATGGCTTCAACAACCTTCATCAAGGTGTCCTCTTCTTAAGATGAGTACCTAAACCCTAGCCTAGGAATTCTATGATGTAATAAAGTTATTTATTAGGGTTTTCTATAGATTATGAGTTGTAAATCATACGTTTGATGATTGAATGGATTGTTTTTATGTTCTTATCTATTGGTGTGATTATTATTATATGTTAGATGAATGATTTGTTCCTATATGCCCTAGATTTAGGTCTTGTGCATGTTAGGGCTTGAGATTAGGGATTCTCGTCAAACGTCTATGCTAGGACCATGGATGTGAGGATTTCCTTCTCGTGATTAAAGGCCTTGTAATGCTAGGACCATTACACATAATGCTAGAACCATTATGACCGCTTCTTAATCCGTTATTCATCATTATTCGAGATTAGGGGTTTCGTATGTGCTAGAACCACAATGCTAGTGCCAGAACCACTAGGTTAACTCTAATCCTTGATACATTCTAGTAGGCGATCTCAAGATGCTAGAACCATCTTGATTATTTACCAATATCCATTCTTGATATTATCCCCGACGTCTTCGTCGAGCGGTAGGACTTCTAGCCATTCACCTATCGACTATATGAAATCATCTAAATTGATTTATCTGCTCTTATCTTAGGAATACCTAGTAAGTTCTTTATTATTGATTAGAGTTCCTTGGCATTATCTTATCTATTAGTACTCTTTTCGTATTTGTTTAGTTCTAGATAAAAACCCAAAAGATTATCTTTTTCCCAACTCCTTGTTAGGAATTATACCTAGTATACGACTTAAACCATTAGTTCCCTGTGGATTCGACTCGGACTCATTACTATCTACCCATAAAGTAGTTAGTTAGTAGTTTGATTATAAATTTCTAATTTTGGCGTCCTTGTTAAGGTAACGACACTTTTCAAGGCGTGTCAAGCACTAAGCTCAGCAGGGACACTACACTACGACACTCACAAGGGAGGGAACACAACAGTGTCACCTCTAAGCAAAGTCTGGATGTATACAGAGGTCCCATAACCCCACCGGACGTCCCAGAACGCATGCTCCCAGCACTGCGGACTCACAGCAGGACCGTGAACACTATTGGTGGGACAAGGCATCGCTGAGTGGGCACACCCCCCACTCAGAGAGTGAAAGACTGCCGAACACCGGCTACACCTCAGGACTCGGCTCGAGGCCGACACGACCTCTAAACATCAAACACATGTATTCAGGTCATCTAACCCTATCATCGAAATCGACTGAATACTACAAATCGAGTCCTGGACCAAGCTACCCGCAACGGTCCTAGAGCTAGATCCGGGCTACCCGAAAGCCCCGGATCAGCGATCAACCCATCGCCAACGTCCTACATAAATGCAACTAATGGACAAGCAATGCATGCTATGATCATGCTCAGGAATATACAGATAAGCATGCAACAATATGTGATGTATATCAGACAAGGTCTGGGCACAGCACCCTGCCGGCTCGAGGTGGTGAACAGGTAAATAAGGTCTAGGAACTGCTACAGTGGTACCACCACCAACTATTAGCAGTCCACCACAACAACTGCACCGGGAAGCAGCCCCGCAAACAACAGCTCACATATATCACAGATAAAGCCCTCGGCGCACGCCAACATGCAAGGCTAGGGAAAGCTGTAGGGCTACCCGCCCGTTTATTTTAAACATCCCGGAAGTCATCACTCCCCCGGTTCACCACTGCCCCTATTATAGGGCTAACATGCTTAAACATATGTACAAGGTATAAAGCGGTAAGGGAAAACCGACATACCAAGCCCCGCGGGCAAAAGCCATGAAAAATCCTCTCTGCTACTAAAGGATCGATCTTTACCTAAGAAAAGATCGATCTTTCAAGTAATAGAGAGCCTTCCCTCACTGTCGAGCTAAAGAAGATCGATCCTTCCTCCCAGGAAGAACGATCTTTCTCGAGACAGAGGGCACCCTTCTTGTCGCACCAAGAAAGATCGATCCTTCCTCCCAGGAAGATCGATCCTCCTTGCGACGCAAGGTAACCATGCTATCCAAGACCCAGGATCGTACATCTCCAAGCAGAGGATCGATCCTTCATCGGGCGCAGCATGACCAACCCAGAGGGATCGATCCTTCGTTTAGAAGGATCGATCCAGATGGGTTTTCCGGCGTACATCCGGCGAGAAATACCGATGGAAAACTCTCCCAAATCCAACAAAACTTTCGAATCTGGTAGTACGATGGACCACGAGTCCAAAACCGGTGAGATTATGGAAAACCAACATGTATATCTACAGATCTAAGCAAAAGATCAACCACGAACCGGAAAAACTTCCTAAAACCCGAAGATTGTAGGTAGAATCCCTACCTAAGCAATAGCAGCTTCAATCCCAGCTGCTAGGCCTTGGATCGTCCTCAAACACCTTCAAAAATCGCCAGATCTGAGCTCCAGATCTCTGGGTTTCAAAAGGATTCAAGGAAGAAGATCTCGTCTGCTTTATAGGCAAACGAACCGATATATGAATGAGGGAAAGATCGATCCTTCATGACGATCGCACTTGACTTTCTGGCAACAAAAGATCGATCTTCTAGCAAGGAAGGATCGATCCTTTAGGTGCAGAAAGCTAGACTTGGGCTAGAACTTAAGCCCAAGCCCGGATCTTTCGATCCCGGGTCCCACTAACCATTCTAGCCAAACATTATCACAAACATGGTCAGTGTGTGCACATGCGGGTGTGAAACAAGCCGACAAGGCGCAATTTACGAAATTGCCCTTGCGGTCCACGACGAGTCACAGGAGTAGAGGGACGGGTCCTCACACTTCCGCTTCTTTGGACCATTGAAAATTCCGCCCTTTAAGACACTCGGTGATGGGGGCTGTCAATGAACTGAAGTTGTAGATGAAGCGCCTGTAGAAGGAGGCCAGGCCGTGGAAGCTGCGGACATCGTGTAGACTCCGCGGTGAGGGCCAACTTCGGATTGCCTCCACCTTGCTGGGATCCGCGCTAATGCCACCTGAAGAGACAATATAACCAAGGAAGCATACCCGATCAGTTAGAAAAGTGCACTTCTTTTGGTTGGCGAACAGCTGCTCCTTCCGCAACACCTCGAGGACAGCCCGGAGATGCTTCAAGTGATCCTCCACAGAAAAACTGTACACCAGGATGTCATCGAAGTATACGACGACAAAACGGCCCATGAACGGCCTCAGGACTTGGTGCATGAACCTCATGAATGTGCTGGGCGCGTTGGACAGACCGAAAGGCATCACCATCCACTCATATAATCCATCCTGAGTCTTGAAGGCGGTCTTCCACTCGTCTCCTGGCCGGATGCGAATCTGGTGGTATCCGCTCTTGAGATCTATCTTTGAAAACAGCTTGGAACCTGCCAGTTGGTCGAGCATATCATCCAGCCTTGGTATGGGAAATCTGTACTTGATGGTGATCCGGTTGATAGCTCTGCTGTCGATGCACATCCGCCACGAACCATCCTTCTTGGGTACTAAGCCGGTATGGTGCACGGGCTGATGCTTTCCCGTACATAGCCTTTCTCCATCAATTCCGTCACTTGCTTCCTCAGTTCCTCGATCTCCTTCGGACTCATCCGGTATGCGTCGATTGGGTAGGCTGGCTCCCGGAGTCAAGTCGATTTGATGTTGGATGTCTCGCAGGGGTGATAGTCCCAGGGGCAGCTCCTCGGATAACATATCAGCGAACTCCGCCAGGAGGGGCCTCACGAGCTCGGCAACTTCCACCACCGCCGCTGGTTCGCCTGGCAGCAGCGCATAGATGACTGGATGCTCCTTCACCTCCTCCAGGAACTGCGAACGTGACAGCATAGTCACAACTCGACCTTCCTTGGGCTTGGCCCGCGGCTCCTCCCGTCTCGGTGCGAGGGTCAATCGCTTCTCCTTGATCCGCAAGGTGTAGGTGTTCCTCCGACCGTCGTGGACAACGAAACGATCATATTGCCAGGGACGGCCCAACAAAAGGTGGCAAGCGTCCATGGTCACCACATCACACCATACGCTATCATGATAGTTGGAAGCAATAGAAAAGGAAACCAGGCAGCGTTTATCGACTTTTACCTCATTGCCACGCTTGAGCCACGATAGTCGGTACGGAACTAGATGGGCCTCCGTGGCCAGTTGCAGCTTGGTCACCGCTTCATTCGCGATGACGTTCTCACAGCTTCCATTGTCCACGATCATCTTACAGACTAGCCCGCCGATGGTACACGTTGTCTGAAAGATGTTGGTCCGTAGCCAGTTGTGGTCGACCTCCTCCTTGGGCGTCAGGAAGCTCTTTCGAATGACTAGGGTCTCCTGCCCGTCACCATACAGAATCTCCCCTTCATCGCCATAGCCATCGAAGATGGGTTCGGCTAGGTCCGCCTGTTCCTCCACTTCTTCTTCAATGAGCAGAGCCTTCCCTGGGTAGGCTACAGTCCGAGGCCCGATGCCCTACTTCCCCACAACGGAAACACCTGAAGGTGGATCCCGATGTCGGATTTGGGGGAGCGGGCCGCGGGCCCGGTGGCTTCACTTGCGGAGTCGGGTTCAGCGGTACTGGAGGTGGCCGTTGAATCCGTCCCCCGGTCGACGCTCGAGCTTGCTGCCTTTCCGCCGTCAGCGCTCGCTGGTAGGCCTCGGATACCGTCCACAACGCATGGAGGCTCAATGCGTCCTGGAGAGATAGCCGCAGGCCCCCGAGGTATCTAGCGACCGTCTGCTCCTCTGTTTCTGAGAGGTCGTTCCTGGCAAGCAACTGATAAAATTCTTCAGTATACTCCTCAACAGATCGCGTACCTTGGCGTAACGTGTGTAGCATCTAGAAGAGGGACTGGGTGTAGCCGAAAGGAAGGAAGTGCTCCTTCAGCTTCTTCTTCATCTTCTCCCAGTTTCGGATCTTGTCCTTCTGCTGCTTCTCCCGAACCCTCTTTAGTTGTTCCCACCATGCTGAAGCTCATCCCTTCAACTTGATAGACACCAGCTTTACCTTGATGTCGTCGGGAACCTCCCGAAACTCGAATATACGCTCCACTTGATGAAGCCAGTCAATGAAAACCTCCGGCTGCAACCCTCCCGTGAACTCAGGTATGTCCACCTTGAATCTGTAATCCATGGCACGATCCCGCTGGTCACCACGCCGAAAAGGGGGTTGGTCGGCGTACATATTCTGAAAGGAGGACTCGTCCGAAGACAACTCCTCTTCTTCTTCCAGCGAGGGCGTCCGTTCTCAGTTCTGTTGTTGTAACTGGAGTTGGAGGGCGGCCACCTGTCGTTGAAGATCGACGATGGTCGCCTGCAAGACCCCCTGTTCCCGCGAGGGAGCCCCACCATCGACAGGAGGCCGACCACGTCTTCTGAGCGGCGGCGGAGAGACGCTAGGCGGCCGTCAAGCATGGGCGGCTCTGGTTCGAGGCATGGATCCTCTTCCCAGGAACTCGTATAGCTCTGGTACCACTCTGGCGCAGGGTAACATGGACCTCTCTATGGGAGAGACAACTAGATTTCTCAAGGGGAGAAACCAAAAACCCTAACTTTCATTAATCATCAAAATTGGATTTACAAACCCTAAGGCCTCCTTTTATAGGTTTAAGGAAAGACCAGACCAACTCAAACATGGACTTAAACATCATCATCCTAATCCAAGTACTAAACCCGGAATTCAAATAGGAGAAAACCTACTAGAAATAGGAAATCAAAAATAGAAAGACCCGAACAAACTGCCTAAAAAGGAAAGTTTTTCACAAACTTGATGTATCCGGTCTTCCTACACTCATAACATATGATTTCATTTGAGTTAGAAGAAGTAGGATTATACTTTTCACCTTTGAAGAATTGTTTCTTGAAGAATTTCTTTCCCCCTTGGCGCTTGAAGATCTTTTGTATTCTTCTTGATATCATCGCCAACTCCTCATCGTCATCTCCTTCACTTGAATCGGAGTAGTTTTTGTTAGACGACTTGAAGGCAACCGTCTTCTTCTTTTTATCTCCTTCTTCGTTGCTTCTCTTCAAGTTCATCTCATAGGTCATGAGGGAACCCATGAGCTCATCTAGTGACAATTTGGATAGATCCTTGGCTTCTTCTATCGCTATCACTTTAGGATCCCACGACTTAGGTAAACACCTAAGAATCTTCCTCACAACCTCATCGTTAGCATAAATTCTTCCAAGAGATTCAAGCATATTTAATATGTTAGTAAAACGTGTAAACATCTCACTAATAGTTTCATCATTCTTCATGCAAAAGAGTTCATACTCATGTACAAGCATACTGATTTTTGACTCTTTAACACGACTTGTTCCCTCGTAAGTAACCTCAAGTTTGTCCCATATCTCTTTTGTTGATTTGCATGTAAAGACCCTATTGAATTCACTAGGGTTAAGGGCACAAAATAGAAAACTTTTGGCCTTGGCATTAGTTTGAAGGTTCTTGAGGTCAATTGGGGTGTAGTCACTCTTTGTCTTTGGGACATCTTTCCCATCAACAATTTTAGTAGGGATATAAGGTCCATCCTCTATTACTAACCATGCCTGATAGTCCATTGACTGAACAAAAATTTCCATTTTTGTTTTCCAGTAATTATAGTTTGAACCATTGAAGTAGGGTTGCCTATTGGTAGCTTGTCCCTCTATATTTTCCATCTCTAGATAGGATCCTCTAAGGGTTGTTACACCGCTAAAATAGAGACCTAGCTCTGATACCAATTGAAGGTCCAAGAGGGGGGTGAGTTGGACTCTTTTCGAAAATCTAGGTCAATGGAAAAATCAGATAGGAGAGAACTAATACCTTAAAAGCTTGTAGATGGAATGAAACGAAAACACAATAGCATGCAAGAACAATATTAAGAAGGTTAGAGAGATGGCACCAATTTTATAGTGGTTCGACCCAACTCTTGGTCTACGTCCACTTCTCCCAAGGCTCCCCTTGAGGTTCCACTACTTGCAAATCCCTTACAAGCTTTTCTCCAAGCTTCCTGGTGCTTGGTGACCTTACACTCACAACCACTTGCTGTTGACTATCTCTCAAGATACCTATTTACACTTGAAGAAGGCTTACAAAGGTTGTAGCACAAAAGAGAATAAGTAGAAAGCTTCTCTAACACTTGCTCAGATGATCTCAATAATAATGATTAAAGTTCTGGCAAGTTTACATGAAGGAACTACTTATGCATGGGCTTCAACCAGCTCAACAAGGAGCTCCAACGGCTCTCTGCAACTCTCCAACGGCTAGTTTTTTACTCTGCGCATTGCTGGCGGTCAATCCATGTATCGTCCGTCACGTATAAAAACTCAGCCTTTTTACTCGACGGTCGATCCACGCATCGTCCGTCACTCTCACGGTCGACCGTGACATCGACCGTCACATCGTCCGTCGGCCTCTATTAAGAAAATCGCTTCCCAGGGTCGATGCTCAGATCGACCGTCGCTCCTTGACTTTTCTTCCTAGATGCGCCACGGTCGACCGCCGCATCGACCGTCAGGCTCTGTCAAGAAAAACGCTTTCCACGGTCGATGCACCGATCGACCGTCGCTTCTTCACTTTCTTCATTAAAGCGCCACGGTCGACCGCCGCATCGACCGTCGCATCGTCCATGAGCCTCTGTTAAGAAAAACGCTTCCCACGGTCGATGCACTGATCGACCGTGAGCCAAGAACGCATATTTGCATTCAACACGGTCGATCCATGGATCGACCGTCACATTCCCACGGTCGATCATTGCATCAATCGTCAGTACTAAAATAACTTAAATATTGAATTTAAGATTTCCAATTAAATGGGTAATAAATGTTAAACATATATTTTATCATTTAATGTATATTGGCATCATCAAAACAAGGTTAGGATCAACAATCTCCCCCTTTTTGATGAGCACAATCCTTTTAAATGTGATGATAAAATATTTTGACTCCCCCTTAACCAATGCATCCTTTTCTTTCAAAAAAATGTGTTCTAAAGTTAATTTTCAAGATGCACATAAGTCATATATCTTTAAAATGATATTAAAAGTTCCATTCAAGATATGTTGACATAATAGTTTGGATTTTAGCATGTTCACTTCTTTTCAATAATAACATTTAAGCTTTCATGAAGTGATTTCATATTGAATATTGAGATTATAACATTGTATTAATACATCATAGCAATATCCAAACACATCTGCATTTCATTCAAAAGATTCCAACATTTTCTTACAATACATCCATTCAAAATCATTTGGAAAACTTTAGACTTACAAAAACTTTCATTTCAAAACAAGGTTTTCCAAAATACACGAGATGAAATGTAGAAATGTAGGGCTTTGTTCTCATTCATTCATCACACTTTTTCTCCCCCTTTGGCATTATCAAAAAGAAGTAAGAAGGATGGGGAATTAGGATCAATCAACTGAAGGAGTGTCAGGTGGGAATTCAGTCTTGATGTAGGCGAAAATCTCTTCAAGTTGCTTAGACATCTTGGCTTGATCTCCGGTGATTGTTGCTTGGGAAGTCTTGATGTCTCCTAGACATAGTTCCATTCTTCCCAATCTAGCTTCAAGCTCATCAAGCCTTTGTGCCGTGTTGCGACGAACACGGCTACTAGAGGATTCTCCTTGATGTCCTTCAAGTAAAGGCTCTCCCCCTAAATTTTCTTCTTCATGCTCTTCTTGATGCTCATCATCTTCATCTGCACTGACATCAGGCCAACCGAGGCCTAAAGCTCGTTTGGTGGCCTTCATCCTCTTGTAGGTAGACTTGTTGAAGGGTTGAGAAAGGAGTTTTCGTTCATCAACGGCTAGGTTTAGGGTGAGGGCTTGGAAAATTGTTTTTAGAAGCCCCCCAAAAGGAAGTGATTGCCTAGCATTTAGATTAAGCATCTCCTTGATAAGGAGATAACCTAGGTTAAAAGGCTTCTTCCTAACCATGCAAGAAAGAACATAGGCATGGATGGGTTTCAAGTGATCATGATGGCCAATCTTAGGAAATAGGTTTGTTCTTAGGAAGTGGGCAAGCTCCCTAAATTGTTGGTGTAGGCTATTTAGCTCTATAGGGTTTTTCTCAACTAGTAGAGCCTTAAGGATTGCCTTTCTCCCTTATTTATCCTTATCAACTCTATTTAGATCCTCATAAGAAGTAAAGTATATGCACTCTCCTTGATTTGGTGCATCTAGTAACTCATTCAATCATTCTATGGTAATTTTGATTTCATTACCATAGACATAGCTACTAATAGCTACACAACCTTCATTATCTATATCCTCAGTCATATTGCAATAAAAATACCTAACCATTTCGGGATAAATGAACAGAGGCATCTCTAAGTATTTGTTCCAACCCATATCAGTGAAGAATTGTTCAACTACATGTTTCTTGTTTGTGGGTAATTGTAGAGCTCTACCGGAGACAACAAATTTATCCTTAAAATCAGGCCAGGAGTTATACCTATCCTTATCTAGGAAGAGGTTGTCGTCGTAGGAAGGGGTAGGTGGAGGATTGGATGAAGAACCGCCTTGCAAACCTTTGGCTTTCTTTGACCCGGGTGGCTTCTTTGTTGCTGCCGTCTTTCTTTTCCCGGCTTGACCTGGTTCCTCAGGTGGAGGAGGACCGGTATTCTTGGTACGAGGTATAGTGCACCAGCTGGTTAGGGTTTTGAGAGGGAAAGAGAAGATCGGTTTGAGAAAGAGAGAGGAGCACGGTCGTTTGGAGAAGTTAGGGCACGGTCGAACCAGGAGAAGAATGAAGGGTTGATCGGGAGTTATAATGGGATATTGGAGAGGAAATGACGAAAAAGCCCCTACTTAAGTTGTCACACGGTCCGTGACGGTCGACCGTAACAAGTTGGCGATCGACCGTCGCGAGCATTTTGTGTAAAAAGGCAAGCCCACGGTCGATCCAAAGAGTTGGCGGTCGACCGTGGAGCACAATAGGTTTAAAAATGAAATCCCACGGTTGATCCGAGGAAGTTGGCGGTCGACCGTCCAATGCGAATGTATGCATGGTCGACCGTCAAGAAGTCTGGATCGACCGTCAGTTCCAGAAAGTGAGTTTTAAAATTCAATTTAAAATCATTTTTAAATCAAAACATCACAAAACTTTGCATGCACGTGTAACTAAATATTATGAGACAAAAATCACTCATTAATCATGATATTAACTTAATTTACTAAAATTTAGCATTCAAGTTGAATATGGTATGAAAAACAGATAAAGATGTGACCATACCTTATCCTTTTAGCTCCTTTATTTTGGACATCCATTGGATATCCCAAGCTCCCTTAGTAGATAGAGAATTCTGTCTTCACTCAAGGGTTTGGTTAGAATATCCGCAATTTGATGTTCGGTGCTAACAAATTCAAGTGCAATATCTCCTTTTTGTGTATGATCACGAAGCAAATGGTGTCTAATTTCTATGTGCTTTGTTCTAGAATGTAGGATGGGATTTTTAGATAAGTTTATGGCATTAGTGTTGTCACATCTAATGGGCATTTTGCCTACATGTATGTTGTAATCTTCCAATTGCATTTTCATCCAAAGTAATTGTGCACAACAACTACCCGCCGCAATGTATTCCGCTTCAGCGGTGGATAAAGCAACTGAATTTTGCTTCTTGGAGAACCAAAAAACAAGTGCATGACCAAGAAAGTGACATATACTACTTGTGCTTTTTCTATCAAGTCTACATCCGGAAAAATCTGTATCGGAGTAGCCAATTAGATCAAAAGATAATCTTCTAGGATACTACAAACCATAATTTTGGGTTCCTATTAGATATCTAAATATCCTCTTGACCGCAACCAAATGAGATTCCTTAGGACAAGATTGATATCTAGCACAAAGGCAAACACTAAACATGATGTCCGGTCTATTAGCGGTCAAATAGAGTAAAGAACCAATCATCCCTCTATAAAGTGTTTGTTCAACGGGTTTCCTATCTTAATCCTTGTCTAATTTGATTGTTGTACACATGGGGGTTCTATAAATTTTGGATTCAACAAAATCATATTTCTTGAGTAGGTCTCTAGTGTATTTGGCTTGATTAATAAAGATCCATCCTCGAGTTTGCATGATTTGTAAACCAAGAAAATAATTGAGTTCACCCATTAAACTCATCTCAAACTCACTTTGCATACATGTGGCAAATTCTGCACAAAGTTTATCATTTGTAGAACCAAAAATAATATCATCAACATAAATTTGAACCAAGAGCAAATCTTTGCCTTTTGATTTGGTAAACAATGTAGCATCAATTTTTCCTCTACAAAAATCATTATCCATCAAGAATTTGCTAAGCCTTTCATACCAAGCTCTAGGAGCTTGTTTTAATCCATACAAGGCTTTAGTGAGTTTGAATACATGATCTCTCAATTTATAGTCTTCAAAACCGAGGGGTTGTTCAACATAGACTTCTTCTCTTAGTAAACCATTCAAGAAGGCACTTTTAACATCCATTTGATATAATTTGAAATCTTTGTAAGATGCAAAAGCTAGAAGTAGTCTTATTGCCTCAAGGTTCCTTCTTGTTGATTGAAACCTTTTGCAACTAGTCTAGCTTTATTCCTTGTAATTGTTCCCGATTCATCCATTTTGTTTCTAAAAACCCATTTAGTACCTATAACGGGATGATCATAAGGTCTAGGTACCAAATTCCAAACTTCATTTCTTTCAAATTGATTCAACTTTTCTTGCATTGCTAAGATCCAATGATTATCCTCTAGTGCTTCCTCAATCGTTTTAGGCTCAATTTGAGATAGGAAGGCTAGATTTGCACATGCATTTAACAAAGATCTAGTTTGGATTCCTCTTGATGGTTCACCAATTATCGATTCCTTGGGGTGTGAAGATGCATATTTCCAATCTTTTGACAAATCATGATGTTGATCACTAGGTATAATCTCAAGGGATTCCTCAAATCTATCATTCAATTCTTCAACATCATTTTGGGTTTCATCCAATGAATCTTTTGATTTTTCATTTGGGATTTCCTCATCTTCACCATTATCAATTCTACTAGGAGTTAAAATCATCTCATCAAATGTAACATGCATTGATTCTTCAACCACCAAGGTCCTTTTATTGAAGATTCTATAACTTTTGCTCCTCCCCGAATATCCAAGAAAAACTCCTTTATCAGATCTAGCATCAAATTTTCCAAGACTATCCTTGCCATTGTTCAAGATAAAACATTTGCAACCAAAAGCTCTAAAGTACCCAATATTTGGAATTCTTCCTTTCCAAAGCTCATAAGGGGTTTTCTTCAAAATGGGTCTCAAAATTACTCTATTTATCACATGGTAAGAAGTATTAATTGCTTCGGCCCAAAAATACTTAGGAAGATTATTTTCACATAATAAAGTTCTAGCCATGTCTTGTAGGGTTCTATTTTTCCTTTCAACAACACCATTTTGTTCGGGGGTTCTAGGTGAAGAGAAGTTATGGGAAATCCCGTTGTCATTGCAAAACTTTTCTAGATGGGAATTCTTGAATTCTTCTCCATTATCACTTCTAATGCATGTAATGAGAATACCTTTCTCATTTTGGACTCTTCTACAAAAGTTGGTGAATTCCTCAAAGACTTCATCTTTGTGTGCAAGGAAAATCACCCAAGTGTATCTAGTATAGTCATCTATTAAAACAAATCCATATGAGCTACCACCTAAGCTAGTTGGTTTAGTAGACCCAAAAAGATCCATATGAATGAGTTCTAGTGCTCTTGTGGTGAAAACTATATCTTTAGACTTGAAAGAGGATTTTACTTGTTTTCCTCTTTGACATGCATCACAAATCTTATCTTTCTTGAATTTGATCTTGGGAAGTCCAAGAACAAAGTCTTTTCGAGAGAGTTTGGAAATTAAATCCATGTGAGCATGTCCAAGTCTCCTATGCCATAACCAAGAATTATTATTTAAAGCACTAAGACATAAATCATCATGGCAAATAAGATCATTAAGATAAAATGTATACACATTACCATCACGATGACCAACTAGTATGATTTTATCATTAATAGCATTCTTAACATAGCATTTTGAATTTTCAAAAATGACTTTGTTACCTCTATCACATAATTGACTAATGCTAAGCAAATTATGTTTCAAGCCTTCTACCAAAAGAACATTTTCAATAATAGTGGAAGAGGTTTTACCAATATTGCCAATGCCAATTATTTTTCCTTTTGCATTGTCTCCAAAGGTCACCATTCCTCCATCTTTGGATTGGAAGGTTGAGAACATGCTCCTTTCTCCCGTCATGTGTCTTCAGCATCCACTATCAAGGTACCATCTTTTAGTCTTTGTGTTGGTCTTGATCTTGGATCTCATGCATTCCTACAAATAGGAGATCAAACCTTGATTTTTGGTACCCAAATCTTTTTGGCTCCATTTGCATTAGTACTGTGCATAAGAGAAGAGGATGAATGTCTAGGTGCCCAAATTTTCTTAGAATTAGCATTCCTCATTAGATAGCAGCTAGGTGCAATGTGACCTACTTTGCAACAATAGTGACATATAGGTGCTTGTGCTACCTTAGGAGGATGAGAAGAAGCTTTAACAAAGTTAGTCTTCTTTTGGTTGTTCATCTTCCTAGGGTTGTAGTGACACTCCTTGAAAAGTGTCGTGGTCTTAACAAGAACGCCAAAATTAGAAATTTATAATCCGAATCACTAACTAACTACTTTATGGGTAGATAGCAATGAGTCCGAGTCGGTCCACAGGGAAAAGAAGTGTTAAGTATAATTACCTCGTATAGTTCTAAATCAAAAGATTGATAAAGGAAATGATTTTGGGTTTTTAAACTACTCTTAACTCAGATTAAACTCAACTGAATCATAATAGGATAAACGGCCAAGAGATTTCTAATCCGTAATAAAGAACTAACTAGGTCTTCCTAGGATAAAAGCAATTCAATAAGTTCAAGATGGTTTTCTAGGGTTGATAGAAGATCGGCTAGGTCCACTATCACTCAACATAGATTCATTAGAAGCCTGTGTCGGAATGAAGAACAAATCAGCGGATAATTGGTATGAAAATAATCAAAATGGTTCTAGCACTTTGAGATCGCCTAATCGATAAAGATAAAGAATGAATCGTAGGTTACAATCATAGGTCTTAATGGTTCTAGCATTAAGGCAGTGGTTCTAGCACTCCTACAATCATAAGCTAGGGTTTAGAATCCAATCCAAAGATCTAACATGGTTCTAGCATGAAAGCAACTTGAACAAGTCCTAATCCTAGCCTCTAACATGCAATGCTCAAAACCAGCGAGCGTAATCTCAGCGTAACTTTCACATCCGAACTCGAAACGAGACGATTCAAGATTCGTTGGAAAGCTAAGACAGATATCTACAACTTTTATGTTTTGAGTTTTCACAAAATCCGGCTGTATACCCACGGAAAAACCGAGACAAGACAGACCGAAATTAGGGCACAAAGAGCAAACAATCCATTCACCATAAGAAAGATTACCAATAGATATATAAAATATGAAATCTATCCATTAAACCATCATAAAGTACATGCTCTGATCCATAGGAAAAACCTAGAAAGATTCGCTATTACATCATAGAAATCCCTAGGCTAGAGATTAGTTACTCATCTTAGGAAGGAGATCCATCGATGAAGGTTGTCGCCGCGCTCCACCCATGGATCTTCCACCAAAGATCTAACCTAATTTTTGGAAAAGAAACTAAGAGAAACCCTAAGATATGAAGAAAATTCGGCTATGGAAGGCTGCCAAAACGCCCCCAAATAAGGCTATTTATAGCCTAAGACAAACCCTAATTCGGATTAGTCAATTTCCTTCTATTTTTCCCGCAGCGCCCAAGGAGATCGATCTCCTTTTGGATGAGATCGATCTTGTTTTCCGTAACTGCTTCTTCTACACCTCTGTACTAAAAATAGCATATCTTCCTCTAGAAAACTCCAAATCACGAACCGTAAAAAGTTCTGGAATCTAGACTTCAAGAGCTTTCCAACCATATATGGTACATCATCTGGTTCGTCCTGAGCAGGTACAGTTTTGATGTCAAAGATGGTTCATCTTTGCTCCTTTGCTCTTTTGCTCCTGGCATGTTCTTTATTTGTTCGTTTTAGCACCAAACTTGATCTAATCTTCGTTGAGGGTCTTTAAGCCTGAAATGGGGAAAAGACAATCAAAATAGCATTGCTCGGAGACTAACGAGACCTAGTTAAAAGGGTGATTTGTGCACTTTTCACGTCTTATCATGTAGCCAATTCCTTCCTTGTTTAAGGAGTTCCTTTGGCTATCAAGGATCTCATCTAACTTATCTCTACTCTTCACAAATTTAGCTATAGTGATTTTTAGGTCATTAACCTCTAGAGTGAGATCTCTCTTGGATTTCCTCAAGAAGATAAGTTCCCTTTGCATATCATAGTTTGTGTTCTTCAATATGGTGAGCTCATATTGAGTGTCCTTGAGTTCATCCTCAAGTGTGTGATTTGTGTCACAAGACTTGTTATCTAGCATACATTTGTTTTCATTTTCTAAAGTTTCAATCCTATGCATGGCATCTACTTTTTCTTCTTCTACTTTCTTCAAGTCCTTACAAGTAGCATAGTATTTCTTTTTAAGGACATTGAAATCATTAGCTAAAGCATGATAAGCATAAAAAAGTTCTTCAAATGCAAGCTCATCCTCTACCTCATTTTCTTCTTCTTCCTCATCTCCATGTGCTATTAAGCATATGTTGGCTACCTCTTGTTCTTCTTCATCGGATGAAGTCTCCACATCACTTTCTCCCCAAGTATATTTTATCATTTAATGTATATTGGCATCATCAAAACAAGGTTAGAATCAACAAGAGGCGTCGAGGTTGTTCAAGAGTGAGCGAATGTTGAGCTTCGAGGCCGCTCTAGCGTCGAGGGGCTCAATCCCACTTCGAGCGTAGCGGTAGATGGGCGGCTCCGAGAGCAATTGGCATAAGACGGCCCCCGTTTGGCAACGGGGGTAAAAATCGGGGTTAAGGGGGGGCATTCTTATCCGCAAACGCTAGGGTTAAGCTTTTGGGGTTAAGAGGGGTTAAACCCGAAAATGGGGTTAAGCTTCTCTCTCATTTACACCCATCACATATATTGTAAGATTATTTTGATGATGCCAATATATAAAGAATGATAAAATAATATATTTTTTTACATGATGTGGACCAATCATGGTATAACACGTGGCATGTGGGACCCACCTATATTAATATTTTATTATAATAATATTTTATTGATATTATTTAATACACTACGCATAGGAAATTGTTTTTACGCCCGTAGACTGTTTTTATGCGCTTCTAAAAATACATGCAAATATTTTTATGATGGTGTAAAAATGTTTACGTGTGTAGTAACATTTTTTATGCGCGTTTGTTTTTCTACGTGCAAATATTTTTATGAGCCCATAAACATTTTTGTATGCGTTTTTTTGAGCGTATAAAAACTTTTGTGCACGCATAATATTTTTTTTATATGCGTACTGTATTAAATAATATTATTCATATGTTATTATAATAAAATATTAATATAAGTTGGTCCACATGCCACATGTCATATCATGATTGGTTTACATCATGGAAAAAATTATTTTATATTATATTATTTTAATAATAAATATTAAAATACTATTATTATATTAATATAAGTGGGTGCATGGGGATGCATTAATGTTGTGAGCACCTGTCCCTCTACTATTGGGTCGACCGGTTGGGTCGGACCCGTGGCTTGTTTGATTGTTCGTGTCGAGCGCGCGATCCGGTGGATCGCATTGTTTCTTGGATCGCAAGGGCAATTTGGTAAATTGCGCATTGTCGGTTTGTTTCACTCCTGCGTGCGCACACACTGACCATGTTTGTGTTAGTGTTTGATTAGAAAGGTTAGGTGGACCCGGGATCGAAAGATCCAGGCTTAAGCTTGAGTTTTAGCCCAAGTCTAGCCTTCTGCACCTAATGGATCGATCTTTCCTTGCTAGAAGATCGATCTTTTAATGCCAGAAAGTCAAGGCACGATCGTCATGAAGGATCGATCTTTCCTTAGGGAAAAATCGATCATTCATAGGTCGGTTCGTTTGTCTATAAAACGGACGTAAGCCTCTTCCTTGAATCCCTTTTGAAATCCTCATTCTTGAGCTCAGAGCTGCTGGATTTTGAGGAGATTTGGGATGATCCAAAGCTTAGCAACTGGGATTGAAGCAGCTTTTGCCTAGGTAGGGATCCTACCTACGTTTGTTTTTCGGTTTTTGTGAGTTTGAGTTGATTGTCTTCTTTTGCTTAGATCTCACTGCATACTTGTTAGTTTGTAGGATTTTCATCGGTTTTGGACTCGTGGTCCTTCGTACTACCAGATCCCAGGGTTTTATGGGATTTGGTGGAGTTTTCCAATGGTATTTCTCGCCGGAGGTTCGCTGGAGAACCCAACAAGATCGATCCTTCATTGTTGGTAATGCTGAACCCGAGCAGGATCGATCATCTAGTGAGGATGATCGATCTTTGTGCCTTAGGTAGCATGGGATCCCCTTTGTCACGAGGAGGATCGATCTTCCTGGGAGGAAGGATCGATCTTCCTTGGCGCAGCAAGTGGGTGTCCTCTATCGCGAGGATGATCGATCTTCCTGGGAGGAAGGATCGATCTTCTTTGGCTCGACAGGAAGGGAAGGATCTCTGTTTGTCGCACCCCGGCCCAGAAAATCCATCCGGACCAGGACACGAGGGGGGGGGGGGTTCCTACATCTACTAACATCAAACTAGCAGAAACAGTTACAATAAACAATCAGAGGACAGAAGTAAATCTAACATCAGAGTTATAACAAAATTTATATATATCGGTCCTCAAAAAGTTACATCATCAGAAGTCTCCAGAAAAACACAGCAGAAGCCCTCTTGACCCTCAAGCATGACCTGATGCCGACATGCCGCCACAGGACGAACAACTGGGGGCCACAACAGAAGAGTTGGTACCTGCACCTGCAAATACCGCAGCCCAGGTAGGAATGAGCAAAAGCTCAGCAGGGTTCTACTCTACGACACACACATGGAAGGCAACAACAACTGAACTAACTCTGTGCCAAGTACTGAGGCCTGCCAAGGACCCCATAAATCTCGTCAATAACCCGAAGGGTATCTGTCCCAAGTATGTCCCTCCGACAGCCACTGTTCAAGGATGAACCACCTCCGACAATCCCTGACACAGGGTGGACATGATGATACCAGTAGGGCACCCCTCTCCAAGCGGAATCTCCACACTTGGCGGAACAACCGTTGTTATGACAACCAACTCTCAGTACTCAAAGCAATAGAGCCAACACGACCTCTAAATTCCAAATCAAAAGCAAAGTCCTGCCAGGGAGTCCATAAATCCCATCGATACCCCAGGGTTCCTGTCCAAAGTACGTCCCTCCGACAACCACTGTTCAAGGATGGACCACCTCCGACAATCCCTGACACAGGGTGGACACGACGACACATGTCGGGGTAACGACATCCACCACTTAGCAATTGATACAGGTAGCATACAAGTCAACTGGATCGCTACAGCGGTACTACCAACCGCTGCCAGCCAATCCGCAGCGGGTCCCGGCATTACGACGGTACCACGACCGTCAACCGTGGACTCCTACAACGGGAAGCAACCCCGAAAACCGCCGATAAACAGTAAAATATAATATTATAATCCGAACATATAATATTATATTTAAAACACCAAAACATTCTCTACCTAGAGCTAATTGACCCCTTCGATCCGACGTCCAAACAATGTCGAATTCGAGATCCAACTAAGACCCCAGTAGATCTATATGCCGGGATCAACATATCCAAAATCCAGACACATCCAACGGCTAAATTAACAGGAAAACACTAATCAAAACCGCTAATCAAACTAACTTACCAATTACTTGCTGCAACGCAGCCCTCCAGTAATAAATTCATAACAAATCGTAGGAAAATCAGACAATTATGAAATCAGTTGGGTTTGAGAGTCGATTCCAAGATCTACAACTCTTATGTTCATCACAACCCAAGAACATGCACGTATTGGTTGTAAAACTCGCCGCAAACCGGCTATTCTTCAAGAACAGCAGAAATCGGAAAATCCGAGATTAAACATGCTTAAATCCTACTAAATCCTCAACCAAAGCTTATAAAACTTATAACAGAAATTCCACTAGGCAAGATGCATCCAACAACACAAAGAACAGCAAGATCTAACGGCTAGATTAAGAGAAACACATTAAACAACTCTCGTAGGAAGAAAACCTATCGGAAACGCAATCCTTGGTTGCTTCCCCGCCAACCAGTCACCAACAAGGTTTCAAACCACACCAGGGATCTTCCTCACGCCGCCACGGTTCCAACGAGCCTTCAAACGCTCAAAACGGTGGCCGAAGGAGGGAGAACGGTGGAGAAGAAGTTGGCTGCCGGGAAGAATAGAGGAAGCAGAGCTGCGGAAGAAAAAGAAAGAAGAAGGAAGAAGAAGAGAAGGAGAAGAGGAAGAAGAGGAAGGAAAAGGGAAGGGGAAAGCTGGGGAAGGAGGGGAAAAGGGGGAGGAGAGGAGGGAAAGTCCTCTCTGACTCTAACAAGGGAGAGCGACGGCCAACGGCGGCCGTCCTCGCAAGAGTCACCGCCAGGACTTTCTGGCACAGAGGGATCGATCTCTTCCCAAGGAAGATCGATCCCCTTAGCAAGGAAGATCGATCTCCTTAACAAGGAAGATCGATCCGCTTTGCCCAGAAAGGCAAACTTAGGCTAAACACAAGCCCAAGCTCGGATCCTCCGATCCCGGGTCCACCTAGCCATTCTATTCAAACACAAACACCAAAACAAGGCCGGTGTGCACACACGCGGGAGTGAAATAAACCGACAAGGCGCAATTTACTAAATTTCCCTTGTGGTCAACAACGAGCTACAGGAATAGAGGGACATGTTCTCACACTGTTACTGGGAAGATCGATCCTTCCCTAGGGAAAGGATCGATCCTTTGAGGACAGAGAGGGCTTTTCTTGGTTTTGCCCGCGGGGCTTTGTATGTACAGTTTTCCTTATAGCTTTATATCTTGTACATACTCTTAAACATGCTAGCCCCATATTAGGGGAAGTGGTGAACCAGGAGAGTGATGACTCCTGGGGTGTTTAGAATAAGCGGGCGAGTGGGCCTACAGCTTTCCTTAGTCTTGCATGCCGGCGTGCGCCGAGGGCTTTTACCTGCGTGGTTTGTCTCTGTTGTTTGCGGGGTTGTTTCCCGATGCAGGTTGCTGGTGAACTGGCTGGCAGTTGGTGGTATACCACTGTAGCAGTTCCAGAACTTAAATATTTGTTCACCACCCCGGGCCGGCAGTGTACCGAGCCCAGACTGTGTTATGCTATCATCACATACTACTGCATACTTTAACTGTTCTCTATGCGTATGTTTATCGCATGCATCTCTGTTGTGCATTAGTTGCATGGTTAGGGCATGGGCGATCTGTGGGTTGCCGTCCCGAGGCTGGAAGCTCGGATTTAGCCCTAGGACCGGGGTTGGGTAGTTTGGACCCGGTTTGAATTGTGGTGTCCAGTCGAATTCGATGATATGCCTAGATGACTGCTACACCTGTTGCTTGATGATTATAGAGGTCGTGTCGGCCTCGAGTCGGATGCTAAGGTGTAGCCGGTGTCCCACTGTGTTGACCCTTGATGTCGCGCCCCGACCCGCGAAAGCCCAACCGGGCCGGGCGACGCGAACTCCTGCCGCATGCGCGCCTAGAGGACAGGACAAGAAGTACAGGACACTAGATTACCCTTAAAGGAAATCTCATCCCGAGATTCGATAAGGGTAGGGCTCGGAACAATAAAAACAGCTACACTAGAGGACAGTACAAGAAGTACCTGGAGAAGAAAACAACTGCGGAAACTCCTGCCGCATGCGCGCCTCGCGCTCCCAAGGCACCTCCTCGATGCCTCTGTGCCTCCATAGTACCTTGACCAAGGGAATCGTCTTGCCCCGCAAGACCTGATCCCTCCGGTCAAGTACCTGAACCGGCTGCTCAACAAAGCTCGCGTCTGCCTCAAGCTCAATGTCATCCACCCTGATGACATGAGACGGGTCTGGGTGATACTTCCTCAGCATCGACACATGGAAAGTCGGATGCACAGCAGACATGTGCTGAGAAAGATCCAGGCGGTAAGCTACCTCTCCGACCCTCTCTAAGATCTCAAACGGCCCGATGAACCTCGGCGCCAATTTGCCACCTCTGCCAAACCTGACAGAACCTCTGTACGGCGATGCTCGCAAGAACACTCGGTCGCCGATTGCAAACTCCAACGGTCGTCGCCTCTGATCTGCATAACTCTTCTGCCGGCTCTGAGCCGTCAGAAGCCTCTGCCTGATCTGTACCAACCTCTCTGACGACCGCCTGACGATGTCTGGACCGGTGAGTGAAGCCTCTCCAACCTCTGTCCAACATACTGGGGAACGACACGGCCTACCATACAACGCCTCGAAAGGTGCTACTCCAAGACTGGACTGGTAGCTGTTGTTGTAGGCGAACTCCACCAAGGGAACGTGCTCCTCCCAGCTGCCTCCTGCATCAAGGACACATGCTCTCAGCATGTCCTCCAAGATCTGGATCGTCCGCTCTGACTGCCCGTCTATTTGCGGATGGAAAGCTGTACTGAAAGTCAGGAGTGTGCCAACTACCTCCTGAAAGTCGCGCCAGAACCTGCTGGTGAACCTGGGGTCACGGTCTGACACGATAGAAACTGGAACTCCGTGTAGTCTGACCACCTCTCTGTCGTACAAACTGCCCAACCTGTCCGTCGAGTCTGTCACCCGCATAGGCAGGAAGTGCGCCGATTTGGTCAATCGATCAACGATGACCCAAATCGCGTCATTCCCCCTAGGGGATCTCGGTAGTCCGGTCACGAAGTCCATCGTGATGTGCTCCCACTTCCACTCAGCTAGTGGAAGTGGCTGAAGTAACCCCAGAGTCCACTGGTGCTCTGCCTTGACCTTCTGACAGGTAAGGTAACGCGATACGAACTCCGTCACTGCCCTCTTCATCCCGCGCCACCAGAACTGTCGCTGAAGATCCTGGTACATCTTGGTGCCGCCGGGATGAACTGCAAAACGAGAGTGATGGGACTCTCGTAGGACGTCGTCTCGAAGAACTGGATCTGCTGGAACCGCTATTCTGCCTCGGAACCGTAGCCCTCCGTCTGGCGATACTGTCCAGTCCCCGTCTGCGCCCTCCGTGCCCGCTGCTGTGCGTAACTCCTCGAGCTCTGGGTCGCTGTGCTGTGCCTCTAACACTCTGGCTAGGACTGCTGGCATACTCTGCACTGTGTAGAGGAAGCTGCTGGATCCCCGATCCTCAAACTCGAGCCCCAACTGGCCCGCAGTCTCTAGAGCCTGCCACTGCCGCGCTGACAACCCTGCAACTGCTGCTCTGGTGTCTCTCGCCTGTTTGCTCAGCGCGTCTGCTACGACGTTTGCCTTACCAGGATGGTAATGCAACGCAAAGTCATAGTCCTCCAGTAGCTCCATCCAGCGTCGCTGCCTCAGGTTGAGGTCACGTTAGGTGAAAACTTGCCTCAAACTCTTATGGTCCGAGAAGACTGAGAACTTCTCGCCATAGAGATAGTGCCGCCAGGTCTTCAGGGCGAAGACCACCGCTGCTAGCTCCAAGTCGTGAGTCGGGTAGTTCCTCTCATGGTTCTTCAGCTGACGAGAACCATAGGAAACTACGTGCCCCTCCTGCATGAGGACACATTCCAAACCCTCACCGCTAGCGTCGCAGTAGACACTGTAACCAACACCTCGCTCGGGGACGATCAGCATCGGCGCACTGGTCAACCTCGTCCTCAGCTCCACGAAGGCTTGCTCACAAGCATCATCCCACACGAACGGGACGGCCTTCTGTGTCAGTCTGGTCAACGGTCCGGCAACTTTGGAGAAGTCCTGCACGAACCGCCTGTAGTAACCCGCCAGGCCTAAGAAACTACGGACCTCAAACACTGTCCTCGGTCTCTGCCACTGTACCACTGCCTCGACCTTGGCCGGGTCAACTGAGATCCCTGCTGCCAACACCACGTGTCCAAGGAATCCCACCTGTGCAAGTCAGAACTCGCACTTTGAAGCCTTGGCATACAGCCGATGCTCCCTAAGTAGCTGCAACACCGTTGCCAAGTGTCGCTCGTGCTCCGCCCCTGACCGGGAGTAGATGAGAATGTCGTCAACGAACACCACCACGAACTCGTCTAGGAAGGGCCGGAAGATCCTCTGCATGAGATCCATGAACGCTGCTGGTGCGTTCGTCAGCCCAAACGGCATCACCACGAACTCGTACAGGCCGTACAGAGTCCGAAAAGCCGTCTTCGGGATGTCGCAATCCCGAACCCTCAACTGGTGGTAGCCGGTGCGGAGGTCGATCTTCGAGAACACTGAAGATCCTCGAAGCTGGTCAAACAGGTCGTCGATCCGCGGCATCGGATACCTGTTCTTCACCGTCACCCTGTTGAGCCGCCTGTAGTCTATGCAAAGTCGAAGGGTACCATCCTTCTTCTTTGCGAACAACACTGGCGCCCCCCAGGGAGACATGCTGGGACGGATGAAACCTCTGCTGGTAAGCTCGTCTAGCTGGGTCCTCAACTCACTCTGCTCTGCTGGTGCCATCCTGAAAGCTGGGAGAGAGATTGGTGCGGTACCCGGTACCAGGTTGATCTCAAAATCGACCTCTCTGGGCGGTGGAAGCCCGGGCAACACCTCGGGAAACACATCGGTGTAGTCGCACACGATCCTGGGGAAACTGCTCTGCTGCACTCCCTCTGACCCAAACAGGGACAGGCTGGCCAGCAAGGCTGAAAGCTCGCTGCCACGCCTTCCCACACCACAAGCAAAGGAATCGGCTGAGAACCGATCCCCCAACAACACAAACTGTGTCCCATCGGGTGTCCAAGCGACCACCCTCCGGCGACCACAGTCGATGATAGCCCGGTATGCTGCTAACCAGTCCATACCGAGTATCACGTCGAAACCTGTCATGTCTAGTACCCGCAGGTCTAGACAGACACGGAGGCCTCCAACCTCCAAAGAACAAGATCGGCAGACCCGGTCTACCCTGACGGTGCCTCCGATCGGTGAATCTACAGACTGTGCCACCTCTAGCCAACTCGTCTCTAATCCTAGCGATGCCACACACATGCTAGCAATATAGGAATGAGACGCTCCAGAGTCTATCAGCATATCTACTAAAGAACTAGAAAGCTGAAAGATACCTCTGAGGACGGTTGGCTCTACCGCTGCCTGCTGATACTGCTGCGGCTGCTGGTACGGCTGGTAAAGCTGAACGGTGTCCGGCTGCTCACGTGCCGGAAGAGCAAACACACGCCCCCGCTGCCCACCTCCACCTCTGGAGCGGCTCGGTCCAGCCCCTGACTCGCGACCACCACCGCTCCCCTGCCAAGCACCGTACCCACCGCCTCTACTGCCCTGCGGCACAGCGCTCTGCACCCCTCGCATGTGACAGTTCTGACGGAAGTGTCCCGGCTGCCCGCACTGGAAACACGTGGCTGGCGCGCCGCCAGGCTGCTGACCCTGGCCTCCCCCTGACGGAGCCTGCCCAGACGGCCCGGCCGTCAGGAGAAACTGGCCTGGCGGACTCGGCAACTGTGCCTGGAACTGCTGCGGGTGCTGCGACCGCTGCTGAAAGCGTCGCTGATGCCGCGGGTTCCCTCTGTCGAATCCCCCTCTGAACTGGGGCCTCTGCTGCTGTGAGCTGGTAGAGACTGCCTGTGGAACTGCCCGGCGTCTCTCGTCCTGCGACTGCGCCTCCACAACTAAGGCGCAGTTCAGAACTGCTGTGTACGTCTGGAAGCGGTGGGAACACGTCTGGCGTCTGATCTCTGGACGAAGACCCCACTCAAACTGCCGTGCCCTGGCCACTGGATCTGCTGCCACTGCCCCCGCAAAACGGACCAAGTGCGTAAACCGGTTGGCATACTGCTGCACGGTGCGAGTACCCTGCAGGAGGGACTGGTACTCGCGAGACAAGGCGTCACGCGTACTCTCCGGGAAGTACGCGTCCAAGAACAACGCCCTGAACTCCTCCCACGTCGGCTCCTCTCTGCCACTGGTGTGCTGAGCAGTGCACCACCAGTCAAGGGCGTCACCATCGAGCTGGAACGCCGCGAGGGTGACCCGGATCCGGTCATCCCCGACGAAGAGAGCGACGAGAACGCGCGTGACTCCTCGGAGCCAGCCGTCTGCCGTGGTCGGATCTCCAGTCTCACCGCTGAACCTAGGCGGGTTCAGCCGCTGGAAGTCCATCATGACCGCTGTCGCGGCCCGCCCGTCGACCGGAGCGAGGACCCCCTCCTCGGTGAGAGGAGCCTCCTCCCGTGCGACTGCAACCGTCGCTGGTGATGGTCCAGTCCGTCGAGCTCTGACCGTCCTGACAGGTGCTACCCCGTCTGGTCGGGCGGGCCGACCAGGTCGTGCCCCACCTCGACCAACAACCGTAGGTCGGACTCGAGCTCCCGACATCTGTGCAATCACCAACGACAACGAGCGTTCACTCGTCAGAAACCCAAGACAAAGCAGCACAACATAAAGCGGAAAAACACAACACATCAAAATGAGCATGCACGGATGTTCTAGACATAGAACTAACCCATTCCACGCTCAACTCAACCGAATCCTGATCCTAAACCCTGGGATCTACAACCTATGCTCTGATACCAAGCTGTCGCGCCCCGACCCACGAAAGCCCAACCGGGCCGGGCGACGCGAACCGGAACCTAACCAACGCGGAAAAAGAACGACGAGGGTTCCCTCTAACCTATTGGTCTCCTTAGCAATTCACCAAAACACCCTCAATAAAACAATATTAAGTAGCAAAACCTCGAACCTCAGACTAAAAACTCAAGAAGATTTAATATATACAAATCCTCGGAGAGGGGAAGATTCAAAGTACAACAACACTCCCGTAGGAGACTAACTAACATAGGATAAAAGCTGTAAAGATTGCCACCTCTCAGACTCCACCTGGCGCCGCCGCACCGCCAACCAACTGCCCGGTAGGGGCCACAGAAGAGGAACTGACGCCTGCACCTGCAAAACACAGCCCGGGTAGGTGTGAGCACTAAGCTCAGTAGGGATCTACACTACGACACACAGAAGGAAGAGGGAAACGCAACAGTGTCACCCTCGAGTAGGATCTGGGTGTATACAGGGGTCCCATAACCCCACCGCGTGTCCCTGGTGCCCAGGAGCAGCACACAGTTGGAACAACACTGGTGAACACACAACTGCAGGGAACGGCACTGCAGGCGGGAAAAAGGCACCGCTGGGTAGGCAACACCTCTACCCCAAGGTCCGCACAGTGAGACACCAGCTACACCTCAGCATACGACTCAAGGCCGACACGACCTCTACAATCATCAAGAACAAGTGCGCTAGTCATCTAAGCCTATCATCGAAACGACTTGGCACCACCATTCAAACCGGGTCCTAACAGCCCAACCCCGGTCCTAGGGCTAAGTCCGAGCTTCCAGCCTCGGGACGGCGACCCAAAGATCACCCACGCCCTAACCAATGCAACTAATGCACACAACAACAATGCATGCTATGACATACACAGATAAAAGGAAAGGCATGCAATAGTATGTCAAGCATCATATAAGTCTACTGGATCGCTGCAGCGGTACCACCAACCGCTGCCAGCCGATCCGCAGCGGGTCCCGACATTACGACGGTACCGCGACCGTCAACCGCGGACTCCTGCAACGGGAAGCAACCCCGAAAACGATGATGAACAAACCACGATATAATATTATATTCTGAAATATAATATTATATTCAAAAACACCCAAAGCCTCTACTTAGGGGCTAATTGATCCCGTCGATCCGATGCCCAAACGACGTCGGATTCAAGATCCAACTTAGCCACTAGTAGGTATATAAACTAGGATCCTCATATCCAAAAATTATAATCATCCAACGGTTGGATTAACGGGAAAACGCTAATCAAAATCGTTAATCAAACTAACTTACCCATTAATTGCTGCAACGCAGCCCTTCAGTAAACAATTCATAACAAATCGTACATAAATCGGAAAAATATGAAACAAGATGTAATGGAAAGGTAACGAGTAGAGCTACAACTCGTATGTTGATAAAAATCCATGATCATGTACTCTTCGGCCGAAAAACTCGCCGCAAGACGGCTATTTCTCAAGAACAGCAGAAAACCAGAAATCCGAGACTAATCTTGCATAAAACCTACTCAAATCTCAACTGATTAACATGAAACTTGAATCAGTTATTCTAGCAGGTATAAGGAATCCAACAAAGCAAGGATCAACAAGATCCAACGGCTAGATCTCAAGAAAACCTGAAATGAACACAGTAGGTATAACCCTACCTAGCTGCGCTTTCCTCGGCTGATTCCCCGCGATTTGATTACCAACAAGCCTCCAAACCTCTTCAGGGATCTTCCTCTCGTTGTCAAGAATCCAACGAGCCTTAGAACGCCGGAAAAGATGGCCGGAGGAGGGAGAACGGAGGTGAGAAAGGTTGGCTACCGGAACAGGGGAAAAACATGGCTCTCGGGAGAAGAAGAAAAGAGGAAGAAGAAAGAGAGGAGAAGGAGGAAGAGGAGGGGAAGAAAAGAGGGGAAAGGGGGAGGGGAAAGCCGGGAAAGAGGGGGAAAAGCTGGGGGAGGGGAGGAGAAAGTCCTCCCCCCTCTGACAGAGAAGAGCGACGGCTGTCGGTGGCCGTCCTCGCGAAGCAGAAAAGCCACCGACGCGATTCCGATCGGTCGCTCCAAGGAGCGATCGATCGCTCGCGCCCTGGCTCGATCCCAACACCAAGTCGGATCGAGTCCGATCGATCGTCCCAAGGAGCGATCGATCGCTCAGGGGTGGTCAGCTGCCCCAAAGGCAAGCTTCCGCGCACCCGAGCTGGGATCTTCCGATCCCGGGTCCACCTAGCCATTCTAAACAGACACTAACACATACAAGGCCAGTGTGTGCACACGCGGGTGTGAAGCAAACCAACAAGGCGCAATTTACCAAATTGCCCTTGCGGTCTACAGCGAGCCACAGGGGTAGAGGGACAGGTCCTCACACTTGAGTAGAGAGGTTGACTACTCAGCGGTGCCATTTCCCGCCTGCAGTGTCGTTCCCTACTTGTGGGCCAGCAGTGTTAGTTCCTGCTTACTGAGTGTGACCCGTCGTGTGACCAGTTCTTCTGGGAGACCATGATCGCGGACCTCAGGGACACGCGGTGGGGTTATGGGACCTCTGTATACATCCAGGTCTTACTTGAGGGTGACACTATTACGTTTCCCTCTTCCTTCTGTGTGTCGTAGTGTAGTTTCCCTGCTGAGCTTAGTTGCTCACTCCTACCCGGGCTGTGTTTTGCAGGTGCAGGCGTTAGCTCCTCTTTGGTGGCTCCTACCGGGCAGTTGGTCGGCGGTGCGGCGGCGCCAGGCGGAGTTTGAAAGGTGACGATCTTTTATATCTTTAAACCCTTGTTAGTTAGCCTCCTACGGGAGTAAATGTTGTATTTGGATCTTCCCCCCTCCGAGAATATGTATATTAACTCTTTTTGGATTTGTAAATCTTGGGTTCAATGTTGTTTAAATTATTGTTTTTTTAATTGAGGGTGTTTTGGTGAATTGCTAGGGAGACCAATAGGTTAGAGGGAACCCTCGCCAAATTTTCCACGTTTCGTCAGGTTCCGGTTCGCGTCGCCCGGCCCGGTTGGGCTTTCGTGGGTCGGGGCGCGACAGATGTGTACAAACATTATTTTATACTATATTAATAATAAATATTATAATATTAATATTATATTTATATAAGTGGGTCCGCATGAGGATGCATTGATGCAATATTATATATTTTATACACTTCACGTACAAACATTTGAATTAACTTAATAATTAATTCAAATGGTATAATCTTAACCCACTAGCTTTCCCACTATTATAATATTATAATTTTATACACATTACGTAGATATATTTGAATTAATTTAATAGTTAATTCAAATATTATAATCTTAACCCATTAGCTTATCCATGATTATAATATTATATATTTTATACACTTTACAATTCTTATTCTTATCCCAAGCTTAACCCACTAACTTACCATGTTTCCGAGCCAAACGCCAAAAGTGGATTAAGTTTACCTTCATTTTTTATCCTCACCTTTTTACCCCTTAACCCTATTCCCCTTAACCCCGAACCAAACGGGGCGAATGCTCATTTATTGTTTGGGGCCCACATGAACATGAGTTCATTTGAAACCCAATGGCTGAGAACATATTGGGAGTGGGTCCCACCCACATTGAATAGGCTTCAAGACAGCAGCCTATGTTTGGGTTTTAGTGGACTTAAACTTAGTGTTTAAGTCGGCTTCGACATGATTGCGTATTTGCCTTGATGTAAACATTTATAAAAGGGGGTTACTAGTTAGGGTTAGAAAGAGAAAGAAGTCCTACAGAGAGAATCTGTCTCCTCTAGAAGAACCCTTTAATCCTTGATTCATAGTGAAATCCTTCTCCTCCGCCCCGTGGTTTTTCCTCTCAATCTCTTGCTGTGAGGTTTTCCACGTAAATCTTGTGTTCTTGTTTTTTGTTTGGATTCTTGATTTCTTTTCTTGTTTGGCCACCGGAGAGGGGTTTGGGTGATCCAATTCACCACCAAAATCCCAACAAGTGGTATCAGAGCCAGGTTCATTGATTCAATCGATCGTGATGCCCGGGAAGTCGTTGATGTCTCGACTCGAAGTTGAGAAGTTCGACGGGAAGACCAACTTTGGTCTATGGCAAGAAAGAGTCAAGGATATCCTTATGCAGCAGGGCACTTACAAAGCCCTGGAGGGAAAGAAGCCTGAAACTATGTCAGATGGAGATTGGGAAGATATCTGCGTGAAGGCTAGAAGCACCATCAGACTCTGTTTGTCTGATGAGATCATGTACAACATGATCAATGAGAAGGAAGTTCTAAAGCTGTGGTTAAAACTTGAGAGCCTTTTTCATGACCAAATCGCTCACCAACAAGTTGTTTCTCAAACAACAACTTTATACCCTGATTATGAAGGAAGGAGCCAACCTGATGGAGCACATCAATATCTACAATAAGATTCACAATCGGTTGCTCAACCTGGATGTCAAGGTAGAAAATGAAGACAAGGCGCTGCTTCTTCTAGCCTCTCTGTCACCTTCATACGAGCACTTGGTGACAACTCTCCTGTATGGGAAGGAGATGTTAGAAACTGAAGAGGTCATGTCAGCACTTCTTTCAAACAAGATGAGGAAGAAATCTACAGAGGAAGCTGTCTCAGAAGCACATCTGGTGGAGAAGAGACAGTTTGGAGATCGCTCAGAATCTGATGGCAAAGGCAGGAGTAAGGGTCGGGATCATGGAGACAGATCCAAATCCCATAGCAAGTCAAGGGTTAGAAAGGATGTGCAGTGCTACTACTGTAAGAAGAAATGACACTTTAAGAGAGATTGCAGAAAGCTACAAAAGGATCAGAGAGAAGGCAAGGTCATAGAGAACGGGGAGGCAAAGACACTTCAGTGGTGGAGTTGGACAGCGATGTCACCATCCTGGGATGCTGCAAGGAGAGTTGCATCAACATCGTCGATCCCCCTCAACCAGACTAGATAGTTGACACTGGAACCTCGTTCCATGCGACATCACATCGACGATTCTTCACAACTTACAAGGTTGGAGACTTTGGCGTCGTGAAGATGGGTAACAATAACACGTCGAAGGTCATTGGGAGATGTGACATCCATGTCGAGACGAACACCGGTATGAAGATAGTACTTCGAGATGCTTGTCATACCGAAAACCTACGCCTCAATCTAATCTCACCTGGATGCATGGATGATAAAGGATACATGTCCAGTTTTGGTCGAGGCGTCTGGAAGCTGATTAAAGGATCCCTAGTGATTGCAAGTGGTAAGAAGTGCTGCTCTGTGAGTCCCGCCGGGTCTACCGTGGGACAAGATACCTTTGCCTGGAGGGCGGGGATGAGTCGGGTAGCCGGGTAAGCAATCCCACAACGCCTGGGTATGGTCGGGGGTTTGATATAAGTATATAGTAAGCCCTTAATAGACACAACGCGTTTTAAAACCGTGCTGGCAGTGATACGCCAGAAAACTCCATGGTTAAGCTTGCTCGACCTGGAGTAGTCACACGATGGGTGACATACTGGGAAGTTTTCCCAGATTTCTGCGGTGAGCCAAAAGCGGACAATATTGTGTCGGGTGGATCCTGGTCGGACCGGGAGCCCGTGGGTCGAGGCCCAGTGGAGGGCCGGGGTGTTACAGTAGTTGTGAGGACCCGTATTCAAATTGAGGACTTAGATGTAAATATCACTTTTGGAAGGGGTTTTTAGCAAATTCCTTATTAATAAGATCTACACCTAAATAACCCTAAACCCTATTCCCTTCGTCGCGTTCTTCTCCAGCCGCCGCCCGTGAGGAGAAAGGGGATCGACGCCGTCGCGAGCAGTGCCGTTGGCGGGGAGGATCTTCACCGGCTGGAGGTTAGCAACCTCCTTCTATTCCCTCTTTCCTGGCCGCGTCTTTCTCTCTCTCGCTGCGATCTCCTTCGACGGGTTTCCTTGGATCGGTTGGTTTGGCTTGTTTGATCTTGAGTAGATCGGATGGAATTCTCTTGAGCTCCTTGTTTCCTTCTTGTGTTGTTTTGGATGTTGGATTTTGGTTTAGATCGGGTTGCTGCGAGATGTTGGGATTATTAGGATTAATTAATAATTTGATTCATGTATTCAGAATCAGGATATTGTAATTAATCTTTTGGATTATGTATTGGATTACTGGAATTCATGTTATTGAGCCTGACAGTTTGGAATAGTATAGTGCATCATAGCTTGATTATCTGTCAGGAGGAATATAGTGTATTGATGATGGTTTAAATTATGATGTTGAGAGCAGGTTAATTATGTGGTGTTAAGTGTAGAACAGGTTTTCCTCGCGTCCCGTGGTCGGGGTGGGTATATCCCGGGGCGGGGCGTGACATGCTCTCTCTACAAAACAAGATTACCAACACAGATGGGTTCAACACTAGCAGCAGAGCATGATGACACTTCTCTATTGTGGCATCGAAGGCTTGGCCACATCATTGAAAAAGGGCTGAAAATTCTAGCAATGAAAAAGATGCTACCCAACGTCGAAGGTACTCCCCAAAAACCCTATGATCACTGTTTGTTTGGAAGATTCTTGGGTTCTTATTTTTGGTTTAGATTCTTGATTTCTTTTCGTGTTTGGCCATCGGAGAGGGGTTTGGGTGATCCAATTCACCACCAAAATCCCAACACAATCCATGGGAATAGCTTTCAGCTACTGCTTCGGCGCCCGTCCCTGGTATCAAAATCACCAAATGTTGTTTTCATAAGTACAATGTACAAAAGCTAGCTATCACTGCTTATCCAGGAGCTTGATTCAGTTCACACAGCAACAAAGCAACAAAGCATACCCGTTAGCATAAGGTGATTCAGCACGGCCACGCTTATATGGTCGTGATCTGCTGTAGCTGCGCCTACGCGGTGACACACTGCGGCGTCTTGGAGACCGGTCACGAGACTGTAGCTTCTGCTCAGAAGCAATTAGAAATTCACATCAGAAAAATTATGGACAGCTCTGTTAAGCGCCCGATGTTTTTTTTTTGCGCTTCCAACAGCCAAATCTATGACATTAGCCAACAGAAAGAACTCTACTGACATAACATAAGATTTAAGGCAAATTTGCATCACATAGTAGCATCTGCTTTTCCTACCAATTTATGCTCTTACTACAAGGAACCCAACCGAGATACGAGATCGGAGAAAAACCAACATTGTAGACACCACTAATTCGAAGGTTGCTATCTAATCGCATCCTAAGTACATTCCCTATGTACATGCAAACGAAATGTTTTTTCTTGATAGTATACAGTCGACTTATCATACAAAATGACATCCACTTAAAGCTTTTGCAGAGCAAAAAATAACTTAAGCATGCAAACATAATAGCTAATCGGTTCTTGCATCTCCAGCCTAAGAGACTGATAGGAAATCTGAGGATTCCGACGATGTCGCGGACTCACTAGATACAACGGGATGTCGCATCGGAAGAGATATAACCAAACCAAAGAGTCAAGACAAGAGATTTACGTGGAAAGCCTTTCAGCAACATCTGGAAGGAAAAATCACGAGTGACGGAGAAAAAAGATTCACTATAAAAGGGAGTACATGGGATACAGAGGTTTGCTAAAGAGGGTGAATGTCCCTATGGGCTCTCAAGAAGCTATCTCTCTCAACTTTTTGGACTCTCACCAAACCCTAGCCGTCATAAGCATCGGCACACACAAGTACACTCAAAACCCTAGATTACATCCCATTTTATAGATGTTTACAAATAAACTAATTCAAGCCGACTTGAACACTAATTCTAAGTCCACTAAAATCCAAACATAAACAGCTGCCTTAAAGCATATGTACGTGAGTGCCTATCCAATATAGGTGGGACCCGCTCCCATCATTAGATGTTCTCGATCATTGAGTCTTCAAACCAACGAATGTTCGTGTGGACCCAAACCAATTAATGAGCTACTATTGTCTCACGTCAACTGCTCTTGAAGTCTTTTTTTTGCTTACTTAAACCGAAAGACTGTTAAAACAACTCGAAAGGTCTACCCCAACAAACAACTGCTCTTGAAGTCACCCATGCACCATTATGCTCGAAGTGGGAATTGGCCCCCTCGACACTCGAGCACTCGCTCGACGTTGGAGGGACAGCGACCTCGAGGGAAAAGTTCTGCATTTTAACAAAGCAGCTAAAAGCCTGCAGATTCGAGGGAAAAGTTCACAAAGGTTCTTTCTCGTGCTTAAAACCCTACACTGTGCCTTTAAAAAATAAATTCGCAAATAGTACCTTCGACCAAAGCTTGGACTTCTGCGATATCTGGGACTTGGGCTGCGGCGTCTTCCACTAACTAGCCCTCCTCGACCAGGATTCGGGGGGCCTCAAGTGACTGACTTACTTGAGGCCCTCAAGTAAGTCAAATCTGATCGTCCATTCAAATGGACGGTCAGGATCTTATTTGATGGCTACCACTGATTAATAATACCATTGTTATTCTCCTTCTCCTTCTCCCTCTCCCTCTACCACGATCGCGCGTGCCACCTCTTCCACTACCCACTCCCCGCCGCTGGAACCACGCCGGTTCCACCGCCTCCTCTGGGATGGCAAGAAGACGTATGCAACTCGCACCATCTTCTTCTGGACGCTGATTGGGACTTTGAAGCCCATCGCCATCGAGCTCTGTCTGCCGCCCACGACCCCCCGGCGCTCGGTCATGCCAAGTCTTGAGGCCGCCAGGCGATGGCACCACCAACTAGCTCTGGCAGCTCGCCAAGGTCCATGTTTGCTCCAACGACGCCGATGTCCACCAACTCGCAAACCACTGGTATGTAAACATTCAAACAATTCACATAGTATTTAATTAAACCAATTAATTAATTTGTTTGTAGAGCCGGAGCCGATGATCTAAATATATGATTGACGTGCAGGATGAGGATGCACGCGCGCCTGGAACCGTTCATATGGCGGCGCACCGACAGCTCAGCGCGATGCACCCGGTGTACAAGCTGTTGGACCCCCACATGAGGTACACACTAGAGCCTCGTCAACGCCGATGGCGTCATCGAGGCCTGCTTCACCCCGGGCCCCTTTGGCATGGAGATGAGCGCCGCCTACTACCTCCACCACTGGCGGTTCGACCTCGAGGGCCTCCCCGCCGACCTCATCCGTCGGGGGATGGTCGTCGAGGACCCGACGCAGCCACACGGCCTCCAGCTAGCCATCAAGGACTACCCCTACGCCAACGACGAGCTCCTGATGTGGTCCATGATAGAGAACTGGGTCCGGTCCTACATCGGGATCTACTACCCAAACCCAACCGCAGTCCGATCAGACCCGGAACTCCATGCCTGGTACAACGAGTCCATCCACGTGGGCCACGCCGACATCCGTCACGCGCCATGGTGGCCCACGCTCTCCACGCGCGGAGGATCTTATCGGCGTCCTCACAACCTTCATCTGGCTCGCCTCGGCACAGCACGCTGCGCTCATCTTCGGCCAGTACTCGTTCGCCAACCCACACAAGTGGTTCCCAACGGCGATACCGGGGTTGCTGACGTAGACGAAGGTCATGGCGGTGGTGGACATGCTCTCGAGGAGTACTGGGGGAGAGGCAGCAGCCCGACACGTGGACGGCGGATGTCGAGGCGGTGGAGGGGCTGAGGAGATTAGCGGCGTAGAGGATGAGGTGCGGAGGAGGAACCAGGACCTGCATAGGAGGAACCGGTGCGGAGCCGGGGTGCTCCCATACGACCATCAAATAGGATCTGACAGTCCATTTAACTTACTTGAGGGCCTCAAGTAAGTCAGTCACTTGAGGCCCCCCGAATCCCCTGGACCAATGCGCAAGCGGCATTCACGTGCGAAGTGACCAGGTTCACCACATTCATAACAGCTCATATCAGAACCTCCAGACCGGCCACGACTAGTACGGCCACCACCACGACCGCCTCCCCTTGAGTCATGAGACATCTCAACTCTCCATCCATTTTTACTTGTAGAAAGAGAATAATGCCATTAGTAGGAATTAAATATGAAGATAAGCTAAATCATTACATCTCCCATCATCAGAAAAACTTCATGCTGGTAGTAAACAATAATATGAAGATAAGCTAAAGTATTGAACACGTACAAAATCCAAGATGATCTATTCCACAATGTTCTAGATTCTCCAATAATGGTCACAAGCATATAAAAAAGTCAACTCTAACACCAAACAAGATGAATCAACAAGTTGTCTTTCTTGGAAAACATCAACAGCTAGCACACAATGAGTTAGCTACATTACATACCATCCAACTCACGGATAGCATCTTCAGCATCTCTGCGATCATCAAAATCAATAAAAGCATAGCCTGGTGGCTTTCTGGCAACCCAAACGCTGCATTTCAAATAGAATGCAATGTATCAACCTTCTAACCGAAGTCATAAACCCCACATGCAATATGAGAGTAACCACCAATAATCAAGGGTATTTGATGAAGGACCAAGGGCGGACCTGACCGAGTCCGATCCGGAGCAGCTCCCGAGGCGATCCGGACGCATTTAGACCCCATCCGTCCGACTGAGATCTCCGGACGACCCCGACCGTCGGATGGCCATAACTTTTGATCCGGGTGTCCGATCGGGGCGTGCGACCAGTCGAAACGACCGGGTCGACGAGCCCGTCATGAATCATCGAAGATCTTTGATCTCTCCATAACCTTGACCCCCGAATACAAATTCCTCTTCGTTTGGCTTAAAATTCCAGTTTTAGTGAAAACTTTCCTTTTTAGGCAGTTTTATCGGTTTCTATTTTTGGCAACTTTCCTATTTTGAGTAGGATTTCTCTTATTTGAAATTCAGAGTTTAGAACTTGGATGATGATGTTTGAGTCCATGTTTGAGTTGGGTTGGTCTTTCCTTAAAACCTATAAAAGGAGACCTTAGGGTTTGTAGAGGGAGTTTTGGTTGATGAATAAAAATTAGGATTTTTTTTTGTTTCTTCCCCATAAAAATTTGGTTGTCTCTCCCATAGAGAGTCTAGTTATCTCTCTCATAGAGAGATCCACGTTACCCTACACCAGTATTGCAGTAAAGGAGAAAATGTAAGGTGGTTTTCTGGCAACCCAAATGCTGTATTTCAAACAGCAATGTATCAATCATCTAGCCGAAGCTGTAAACCCCATATGCAAAATGAGAGCAGCCACCAATAATGAATGAGTATTGTAGTAAAGCACATAATATAAATTCTTCATAAATAAAAGCACACCCTAGTACGTGGTTTTAAATGTTTTATTCCTAGAGGCTAGGAACCTAAATATGATATCAAAATAGAGGAATCAATTGGTACATCAACAATTGCAGCGCTTTTCCTTGTCTCTTAAGGGGTTGTTTGGTTGCAAGAGAGTGCAGAGGAGAAGAAGTCCGACTTTCTTATAAGTCACTTCCTAGATGGTGGATATCAGTTTATGGTTTTGGATTGTCTTAAGAAAGTGAAGATGAGAATGTGGGTGCTGTCCATATAACTATTGAGTGGGAGAGGTAACTCTCACTTTCTAACATTTTGAGAAAAAATAGAAAACGAAAAAGTGGTGTTTGGATGGAGTGAGGTCCTTCACTCTCCATTATAATTCCTACCATCCCACAACAAAAACGGAACCCGTTTTCAAAACTGGTCAGATTCCTTCTCTAATTTCCAGCAACCAAACAATTAACCCCAAATGCAATTTGCATAGATGTCTCATATGGTCTAGTCAATGGCATGAAGGATGTCATACTACAACCGCTACCTAAATTCAAATTTATTACCCATCTAGGAAAAGTTTTCTGATGGTAAACATGATATTTTCAATGAGTAAGTGGTTCAAATTTGACACGTACGTGTTATTGAACATTGTGACAGGTTCTGATCAAGAAACAGAAACTTGATGCAATTACTGTAGTGTTCTTAGCTGTAACGTGACTTAGGGCCTGTTTGGTTTGGGTGCATCATGATGCATCGCATCATGCGATGCATCATGATGCACCAATCCCCCGATTACCCATAAAGCGATAAAGCAATCACAAAGTACATATATAGATATAGCATGCTTATCGAGAAATTGCTTGAAAATCGATAGAATTCGATAAACCGATTCGAAATACAACTTTCGGTGTAATCCGGAGATAAACCCATCAAAATCCCGATTAAAATATTATAATAATCCCTACCTATCATCGGAAAAACCACACAAGAAATTCGGATTGAAAAAAAACCGAAAACACCAAATTCGGATCAATTATAACAAATCAGCCTATAAATGATCAATCATCTTACCCAAGATGATCGATCATTTACATGGGTACTCAATCCTCCTTAAGAGTATTCCCTGCCTAGGAAGGCGAGATCGTTCTTCTTTCACAAGAAGATCCATCTGCCTCAAGATGGTGTTCTGTCTGGAGAAGAAGGATCGATCTTCTGGCATTAGAAGATCGATCTTTCTCAAACACACCCTCTGTCAAGATAAATGATCAATCTTCCTTACAATGAAGATCGATCATTCTTAGACGAGACAGAACGCTCCAACAGAAGTGATCAATCATTTTATCCAAATGATCGATCCTTCATAATCGGAGAGAAGAGTGAATAGTGCATGAGATCCAATTTCTTGGATTTAACCTATCAAAACGTATCGAAATCAAACCAAACTTGGTTGGCATGTGCAATTGGATGTAGGGAGTCTAATGACACTAAAAAATTCAACTTTGGATGATCAAATCCTCCGAATTAAATCAAATTGCCCGGAAGCCGACGAAACCGATGAAAAACTGAATTTGTTGGATTTGATCGGTCAAACGGCGACAGAATCCATTCAAACTTTGCATGAAGGTCTATTTGATGGTGGGGGATTCAGTCATACAATAAAAACCAAACTCAGATAGTGAGATATCAGATCTGAGTCCTACCCCGTCGAAAAACCGACAAAAACATGGAATCCGTCCGAAAGAATACAAAAATGAAACCATAGCTAGCTTCTAAACATGCTAAGGTACAAGAATACCGAAAATCAAAGCATTCTAATACACACAACAACCACAAATCACAAAAAGGTGATCCTAGGGTTACCAACTCATAGGAATCGGGTAGAAACACCTACATGTAGCAACAAGCAGGCGATCTACGATATCCTCAACTCCGATCATCACGGATCAGCACCGAAAAGCCGCAACCAGAGCTCCACGCGCGGCAGCCAATGAAGGAGAGAGGAAGAGAGAGAGAAAGAAAGAGAAGAGAGAGAAAAGAGAAGGGTTTAAATAGAAAGCTGGAATCGATCACAGCCACCCATTTCGATCTATCCCGATCGAGCTCCGATCTTCTGATCAGAGGCGCACTTAAGGTTCTAATCAAACACATACATCAATCCAAGGCAGTGTGTGCAACATGGGTGTGAAACCGACCGCCAAGGAGCAATTTTACCAAATTGCCCCTAGGGTCAAAAATAGGGATGCGATCAACCGATTGCATCCCAAGGCCAACCGAGCCAAACAACAAAACCGGACCCTCGACCTAACGCGGTCAGACCGGGTTCGAGGTATGAGTCCTCACACCGCCTCACTCTTTACCTCCCTCAACATAAGTGGAGATCCATTGCTTTTCTTTTCGTAATAGAGAACCCTAGCCTCCGCGGGAACATCTTCATATCCATCATGCGGTGTGTTTCGTCATGGAGGCGTCGATGGATCTTCTCCGCCGCTGGAAAACATAGCACCTTCGTGATGCAGGATCGGCGAGGTCCTCACCCTCAGGGCCTCCTCTCCCTCCCACCTCCACTTCCTCCACCGCCACCTCTGAAATAATGGCCGATCGAGTGGATCTAGCCTTTGCCCAGCTGGAGGCGTCAATGGATCTTCTCCATCGCTGAAAAACGACACCTTCTCGATACAGGATCGGCGAGGTCGTTACCCCGAGGGCCTCCTCTCCCCCCACCTCCACTTCCTCTACCACCACCTCAAAAAATGGTTGATTGAGTGGATCTATCCTTCAGTCCAGTTCAGGACGGTGGACTCCCCCCGACATCTCTTCTGGCTTCTAGAGCTTTTAATGCCGTGAGAAAGTTGTGGTCATGAATGACTATGAAGCATACATAAATCAAGAATTTTTTTGCCAAAATGGACCCCTGGTCCTAACTCTATCTAAAGCCTTGAATGGGTTTTTGTGCAAATGGCCTATGTGGTCCGGAATTTCTGCCAAAATCCACCCCTGCTCTAACTTTTGGCACATAATGACCCCCATTGGGGACCCCTAAAAATATTTGCAGATGGTGACCGCTGAAAATATTTATCCCCATGTTGCCATTGACATCCACTGTAATGGATAAATACTAACATTAGTATACTAACGTGGCATGCTAACATATCCCATCTCATTCAAATCTGCACAATTGGATTATAATGAAGGGTGGGAGATTGGGTATTGCAGTGGGAATTTCAGGGAAAGAACTGTACGGGATCTGAACACCACTTAACAACACATAGGTTTTTTTAATCCACATAAGATAAATTACCACCTCATGGAGTTTTTTAATAAGATTCCATGTAGAACATGATATCAATTCATTTTAATTTGAAAAATGAAATTAAAAATTGCTTTCATTGAAATCTTGTATGCAGTCAAAATCTTTTAATGACAGCAATTTATATATATGATGTGGATTAACAAAAGACTTATATGTCGTTTAATCAGCGAAGTTTGACACCACTACCTGAGCATGTGCCAGCCTCCCACTGAATATTTTTTCTAGCCAGTACCTTCTTCTATGGAAAAATGGATTGTTGTATACATGAGATTCACATGTCACCATGAACTTTTCCATACATTGCCGTTGATTGGGCCCCAACAACATGATTTCCTTAGATTATGTAGCTTAGGAGAAGCAATCCGGAGATCTAAATCACGAACATTTGTTAGGAAAATGGAGTTAAGCTAGACGTCCAAAAGTTTTACTTTTCTGTGGCAAGTTCAGCTCTCTCCCCTGCTGCAAGTAGAACAGGAGTGGAATGAGTCTGAAACCCAGTGATGGTTTTTGAACTTCCAGCTTGTTCCACTACATCAACAGCTTGACCAACCAACCCTTACAGGAACAGAGAGAGGCTTCATGTTCTCATCAACGGTCATCAGCCTCCTTGGCTACAATGATCAAGAAATTGGACATGATTTCATTTAAACTATGAAAACTAATTAATGGACAAATTATGACCAAAAGACAATTGTAGGCAGATCTGTAAGTTTGAATGGGGACTTGCATAGTCAAGACAAGGATGTAAAGCAAGTAATGATATTTCCCCAGGATGATGTGTGAGGACCCGTACCTCCAACCCTGTCCGACCGCGTTAGGTCGGGGGTCTGGGTTTGTGGTTTGGCCCGGTTGGCCTTGGGATGCGATCGGTTGATCACATCGCTGTTTTTGACCCCAGTGGCATTTTGGTAAATATGCTCCCTGGTGGTCAGTTTCACACCCGCGTTACACACACTGCCTTTGATTGATGTATGTGATTGATTAGAACCTTAAGGGCGCGTCCGATCGGAAGATCGGAGCTCGATCGGGAGAGATCGAATCGGACGGCTGTGATCGATTCCAGCTTTCTATTTAACCCTTCTTTTCTCTCTTTCCCTGGCTTCTTCCTTCTTCTCCTCTCGTTCTCTCTTCCTCTCTCTCCAACCGGCTGTGCTAGGGTTTCGGACCGCGGGCTTCGAGGAGCGGATCTTGGTGGCTTGACTGGTTGGATGCGTGGAGGAGCAGCCCTGCTAGTTCATGTAGGTGTTTCTACCTCGATCTTGTGATCGGGTTCTCCTAGGATAGGTTTTATGTATTTTCGCTGTAGGAGTACTTGCTATAATGATGTGTAACTCACTGCATGTGTAGTATAGCTTGTTTCGTGTACTCCTACCATGTAATTTTCGTATTTTATCGGCTGGTTTTCATTTTATCGCCGTTTGTCGGCTTTTGGCCATTTTGACCTAGATAGGAGATCTAACCATCAAAATCGGGTTTTCTTCGCATCAATGGTTTCCCCACCTTAAATTATACATGCTTACAAAGTTTCATCGATTTCCAATGAGTTTTGATAGTTGAAATCCAAGAAATTGGATTTCCGACACTATTCTAAGGAACTGTGCCCAAGGCCTGACGGTCGATCGGCGGATCGACCGTCAAGCGTTGGTACGCACTTTCTGGGCCTCACGGTCGACCGTCGGATCGACCGTGGCATCGACCGTGGCCTCACGGTCGACCGTCGGATCGACCGTCGCATCGTCCGTGAGGCTCTGTCGCGTTTTTGGCCTCCCACGGTCGATGTATCGATCGACCGTGGCCCATTGTGTGTTTTCCCCGATTGGCCCCACGGTCGACCGTCGGATCGACCATGCCCTCACGGTCGACCGTCGCATCGACCGTGGGCCCTTGAACAGTGTTTTCTGGCTTCTTTTGATGGGCTTTCATTCATGATAGATACTCAATCATGTTAGGAAATATATACATTGTTTTCATGGGATTTTCAAGGGTTTTCTATCGAGATTGAGAATCGAATCTTGCGTTTATCCGTTTTGGTGGATTTATGGGTTGACATGCTTTAATTACTTGGTTGATAGTAGTTTGAATGCTTGTCACTTTCCCTAGCCGTTAGCTAACTATGAGTGTTGGCTAACGAGGTATTGTGGAACCTTAGCCTGTTGCCGGCGTGTGCCGAGGGCTATTGTATAAATGTTGGCCAGTTACCTGCGGGGTAACTGTGGAACCTTAGTCTGTCAGGTGCAAGAGAGCACTGAAGACAATTGTATATATGTGTCTATCTCTTTGTGCTAATCATTGCTTGGTTAGTATAGACTATCTGTATTTGAGGCCCTTGCTATGCTTACCGATTTGGCTAGCTATAAGCTATGCATGGCCATGTATAATTGATGACATCTTGTTGCATGCTTATATCTCTTTATTTGTGCCTGAGCATTGTATGCATCTTGATTGCATTAGAGGCATATGAGGTTAGGGGGGCGATGGGTTGATCGCCGATCCGAGGCTCTCGGGTAGCTCGGATCTAGCCTTAGGACCGTGGCTGGGTAGTCAGGATTAGGGTGTGATGTATAATTGAATCTCATGTGATTGAGGATTTGCGATAGTTGGCTCTGATCGACGCTTGAGGTTTAGAGGTCGTGTTGGTCTCCCAAGGCCAAATGCTAAGGATGGTCGTCGATGCGTTCCCGACGTGGTTCCCCAAGGCATGGTATTCCTGCTTGGGTAAGGGTGATCCTGCATGTTACTGTTCCTTGGCCTCCTGGTCACTTGTTCAGGAGAGAGGTTTCATGACAGGAGACCTTGGGACATCGATAGGGTTATGGGACCCGTGGCATCCGTTAGACTTGAGCGGGGAGACAACACTGTTGTTGTTTTCCTCCCTTCAGTGTGTCGTAGAGTAGAACCCTACTGAGCTTATCGCTCACTCCTACCCGGGCTGCGTTTGCAAGTGCAGGCGCCAGTTCTTCTTCAGTAGAGCCGGCGGGATCAGCTTTTGGTGGCGCGACTACGTCCAGAGGTGTTTGAGGTTGCTGGAGGACGACTGTTGTACTTTTGGTAGATTTTGTAAATTATGTACATCTTCGAGGATTCTTTTGGGATTATTGTATAAGATCTTTTCCCTTAGAGAAAATTGATAAGAATTGTATTCAGATGTTTAAACTATACAACTTGATGTATTTATGAATTGAATTACTGTTTCACCTCTGGAATATAAATTGTTTAAATTTATCTGTCTTTTCGGCATTGTATCGCGCCAATTGGAGATGAATAGTGATAGGAACCCTCACGCCCCGTCCTGGATGGGTTTTCTGGGTCGGGGTGTGACATGATGGATTTCATGTCCAGACTTCATTGAGCACGGTGACTAATCCAGCAAGTGCAGTTCTGTCAATGACAGCAGAAAATAGTGAGAACAATGCTCTATACAAAAACAGGATCAAACTCATCCAAAAGTAAATGATCATGGTGAAATCTTCATAAACTGGCTAGGACTGGCTTTCATATAAAATTGGAACATGCTACAATGAAGGCAGTGAGTAAAAGATTAAACTAAATAAGCTTCATCACACATTCAAATATCATGGATAGGCATATAATCAGAAATATAAAAAAAAAACAGCTTTTACTCAAAGGAAGAGCCAAGAGAACATAATGCGATAAACCATATTACAATACATATTTCTTGCAAAATACATAATTAGCATGTACCAAATCACTCAGGAGGAAAGGCATTACTGGCAAGTCAATACTAGTGACAATACACACAACGCACACACACACACACGCAAACACACGCGCGCGCGCACACACACACACACAAATAAATCAAAGTATAAGTTTGTTTTGTTAGCGGCTTCAGTCAAAGTATAGAAGGCCAAGTGCTACAGGGAGCAGACAAGTAAGGGGCTCACTCAGCTCAGTTTTCACTGCGTCCATTAAGGCAAAAATGATAGACTGAGGAATGTCTTCATTACAGGAGCCAATGTACACTAGCCCCCAAGGTTATGGCAGTACATACGAGAACCTGAAGAAAAATGTCTTTGGGCCTCCCAATATCAGGGATAGACGTATTCACAGCTGGTGGTGTGGAGGAGAAGTCAGTATCAGTAAAGTTCATATCCTCAAGAGCTGAATATGAAATCTGATAGTATCACCTCATAGGTAAATGAACCAGCATATGCAATGCCAAGGCCCAAAATGGCTCCTATTCGGAGTATCCTATCATCTTTGCTGATGAAGTCTATTAGAAGTGCCATTGCCTACGATAGCAATTAGATAAGGAAACCAAATACATACGGGTCACAATCATTTTTTATGCCACTGTTAACAATTCCGACACCTAACAAAGCACCAGCAACAACATGGTTGTCGTTGCTGTGCAGATGCTTGTCAATGTGCGTCAGCCCATGCAGAGTCCACATCCCACAAGGGAATCATCCCCTGATACCAGAAATCAAGCAAATTCATGATCCAACACCGCAATGCAAATAAAGATACTGTAGAAAGCACAACAGATATATACGAATGTTAGCATACCAGACTTGCAGCCGCGCTGGCCTTTCCATGTTCTTTAATTTTAAATAGCCAGCTACCTGATGATCCACCACTAGAAGATTCCGATGGAATGGTCATTAACTTATCCTGCATATATTTCAGGGAATGTCACCATATCATGCACAGGACCAAGGGTAGGAAGTGATAAAATCTATTTCCCATGCATACCTGGCCAAATCCAGCATTCACAAAAGTAGCTGCCAAGTTCTGTCCAGCTGAATCAAGGCTAGAACTTGTACTTGCTCGGCCATCAATCAATGATACGACATATCTCTTCAAAATATTCAGCCACCTAGCTTTTCCATCTTCCCGACTAAAATGAACACTATCTAATGAATAGGATGCAAATCACAGCCATCCGATGCTGGACCTTAGAGTTTTTACCTGTCCATTCCGAGCAAGATAACCCAGTTTCATTACTTAAAAAACTCCTCATGCCAATAAAAAACAAAGTACTGGGTCTGCCAAGAAAAGATATGCTCATATCATTACATGACGGACGGAAACAATAAATAGGAACAAATTAGACAGAGAGAGCAAGAAAGAGCAAGCAAATAACTCCAATAGTTAGTGCATGTAGAGGTCTACATGAAGAACAATTAGAGTAGGCTGGTCCATTAGGCAAACTGCAAAGAAAAGAACAACAGAGGCAGGTATATGTAAAGCAATTATAACCATTATAGAACGAAAGATGAGCAAACTGACCCTTCTCCAAGATGCATGGATTACATAAACACATCCAATAATGACAAAAATGATTTTTAGGAACTAAAACAATTGCAACTCATATTGATTACTACTTTGCAGACAATAAAGATATTGCTAGGTGGTGCTTCCATGACAGGGATATTGCTCCTGATAGGTGGTGCAAGTAGTTGGGAGTTGCGCTTAAAATGTATTATCAACTACTAAGTATTTGCTAATACACACCTTCATTGCATGATTTCCACAATCGACCTCATCTTCTCCGCCTCTCCTCTTCGTTGTCGGTTCCGACCGTCAACTATTATTTCGAGACCCAGTTTTGCCCTCAGTAATCGCATATTGCCAACTCTAAAATCCATTGGATTATTTCTTTGCAGTCGGCCCATGAACTCCATGAGGAACATACCGCAATCCAAACTGCAAGTCAAAATGACCACATAGTACCAAAGAGCTTGAAACAACTCATTACATTGCATGGGTTTTAGTAATTGTCTTACGATCTACATTGTTGGGGACCGGTGACTTTGGATAACGGCCACTCCCTCCTGCCATACAATAGCTTATGCCGGTCACGGATGTAGTCACGCACCCAAGATGCCTGCGCCGAACATACAGAACTACAATTATGCTAGGAAGAAGAAAAACATAAACACTTACCTATCATATACAACACATACGCACCATAACATTGGCGTCCTTCGAGAACGCATCACCTTTTATGGAGGAGCAATGGAATATGGCTTTTTCCTCTAAGTTCACGTACAGTAAATGCTAGTGGCTCTTCGTGACAAGAGGAATAAACCATAACCTTTTATTCTCTATCCCCCCTTCGGTGAGAAAATCCCTTAAAATAGCACCACGTAAGCCCGCATCATCATTCATCACATACCTCTCCAAGACTCGTACATAGTGGCATCTCAATTGTTTAATTTACTTCATGTGTAATTAAGATCAAATGAAGTTTCTAAACTATGAATATAAACTTTAATATTAACTCACATAGAGATAGGTCGATGAGAAAGACGCGGGGACATAGTTCTCTAGCGCAGCGAGTTGACGCTCTACATACATCTTCATCCGCACATCAACCACATCATCTACGATCTCCCCCATTCCCAGGAGATCAAGGACGTGCTGAGCACGCACATGTATGCATGGGCCTTCTCAGACTACACCGGTGCGGCTGAAATTGAAATCATAACTACTCATCAATCACGTCATAATATGGATGGGCAATTTGAATATTAACCGCGTCTCAAATACCTTCTGATAGCCTCTATGAATGTGACAATGATCTCTTTATCGGTAGCGTCAAGGTTCCTCAAGCCCTTGATCGAAGCTTTGCAGTTAGCCACCTGTCAATCGGGACACTGGTTAGATACATTGACCCATGTAACAATTACATGAATAATACTTTATAGGTACCGTATACCTGCCGAGCAGACACGGATGAGTGTTTTTTGCGAGTGAGGCCATCATCATCTGAATCCACATCGTGTATTACATCGTCTGCCTCCTAGACGACTACCTTTCCCACTCTCCGACGCCTACCGTACACCAAAACCTTTTCACTACCTTGACCTCCCTCCTTAAGGTTCTATAGTTCTAAACCCTTTTCACTACCACGACCTCCATCCTTGAGGTCGATACTGCTAGCGACAATCTTTCGTTCGCAGATGCTCCTCAGAAATGCTACTCAGCTTAGCGATCTCCGAGGCCTAATTGATTCATAAACAATGATGAGAACCTCATATAACTCATCCAGATCACAAAGTATGATTCAGTTTGATGTAAAATACACGGATTTCTGTACCTCGGGCTCGTTAAGCATGCTCTGTGAAGTAGAAGGCCATGCACCTTACGTGTGCCCGGCTACGGGAATATGACCCTGGCGGGTGGCTACTTGTTGTAGCCATGACTCCTCTTCAGCGATCGGAGTCAGTGAATGTGCCACCTACGTAAAAAGGGCCGTTAGACGGGTATTAAACTTATGAAAAAGCATATGCATATGGAAGGGTTTTGGATCATGTATTCTACGTTCTCTATCGACATCATCGCCTTTGCTTTCCCTATAGGACTCTCTCTATTGCTTTTCGTATCGACCCATTTCAACATTCTGGGGAATCTGGCTGGCACGGGATTTCTCCTACAACCGGCGGTGTGCTCATAATATCATAACTGCATTGTCAACGAATAAGAATTCACTTTGGTAATTTGTCAACATATTTGTTGCTTATTAATTTCAGAATGAGTGGATTGCGTACCAGAAGTACGATGGTGCATCCGTTTAGGAGAATATCTCTTGGCCTCCCTGAGACATGAGCACCCTCAAGAGCTCTATTACGCTTTCTCATCTTAGGCACCATCAGCGACAAGCAGAAGATCAGCATCCGATGAAAGGTGCCAGCCCAGTCGTAGACCCATGTGCCGTCTAGGTCATTCAAGTATAAAGGCAGCTCAAGTGGGCATGTGTAGTCGCTCTTAGTGAACAGTACGATCGACAATACAAACAAAATGAAGAAGCGTATTATATCCTCCACGAACGTGGGTCTCTCGTCCTTGGCGAGACTCTCAATCAACGAGCCCAATTCTTGTCTTCTCAAGATATTACAATGGGCTATGATGAGTGCATGAAAGTGCACTCTGAACAACCTTAAAACCATCTCAATTGCTATATCTTCACCCTTAATCAACTTCTTTAGCACTACTTTTATACTTTTATGTGCTTCACATAGTTGTTTGGAAAATGCAGGAAATTAGAGCTAAAAGAAGCTGAAAAGAGTATATGGATCAATTTCAAAAATTAATCTGTACCTGCTCATGAAGAATCAGATGATGTTCCACACATGGTTGGAAAGCTCTTGAAGTCTAGATTCTGGAGAATTTTACGGTTCGTGATTCCGAGTTTCCTAGAGGAAGTTACAACATTTTTCGTACCAATGCGCAGTGCTGAGTGAATAGTGACGGTCGACCGTCGCATCATCCGTGGCATCGACCGTCGCGCCCGAAAATCCTCACGGTCGACCGTCAAATCCTCATGGTCGACCGTGGAGCTCAAAAATCCTCAAGATCGACCGTAAGATGCCACGGTCGACCGTCGCATCGACCGTGGCATCGACCGTCAGCCTCTGTCAAGGAAAATACTTCGCAGGGTCGATGCGAAGATCGACCGCCGCTTGTCAAAATAAATTATGCATCTCACGGTCGACCGTCAGGGTCTCACGGTCGACCGCCAGATCAGCCAGGGACGTATAAGGGGTTTAAACTTAACCCGAGTTTGCTAATTTTTGGACCCTATAAATAGGAAAGTTAGGGTAAGCCAAGGGGGACTTCTTGGACGTTTTTGGAGGCTCTTTTCTGGACGTTTCTCAAGGGAAGAAAATGAAGGAATCTCCATCCATGGCCGAGTAAACCGCGGGCATGGCGGACGGATGATCTAGCGAGGACTAGGGTTTCTTCTCCAACAATGGTTCATAATTTTTAATCTTCATTGTTAAACTCTTTTCTATGTATTGGATCTTCAAATATTATTTTCAGATTATAGATTTCTATGTGGATGATTAATATTATGAATCCAGTAATCTTTCTTTCATGATCTTATAATCCCATAGTCTTCTCTTTTGATTCTCCTATCGAGTCTTGAGAGACCTTTGCTATGCATTGCCCGTAGTGACAACTGGTATTGTGTATTCTTAGGAATCTGGTAAGACAAGGTTGGGGCTCTATACCGAGGAATCTTTGCTATGCATTGCCGATTGTGAGAGTTGGTATTGTGTATTCTTAGATATCCGGTTAGATAGAGTTAGGGCTTTGTCCCGATGAACTTTTGCTACGCTTTGCCTGTAGTGACAGCCGGTATCGTGTATTCTTAGGTTTGGTTGGATGAAGTTAGAACTATAAAAAGGAAGAACTAATCGTAAGAGGAGACATTTATATATTTTGTTAGGTTTATAGTTCCATATCTTCCGGTTAAGGTGATTGGGATGTGAATCCCTTAACTGAGTATCATATGAACCATTGAAAAGAGAAGAACCTAAATCCGAGTGAAGTGATTCCTGAAGCCTAGCCTCATTCAAACCCTGATTTCTTTCGTTAACTTTATTTTATCATTACATCTACGATCTACTTTCTTAACTTCAACGCTCTTGATTGTTTTCAATTCATTGTTATCTGTGTTTCTGGATCTTTCTTGCTTGTCTCTCTGTGGGATTCGACTTCTCTTATGCTGTACTGCACCACGACCGCTGTGCGTGACACATTTGAGCGACATCAAAAATTGGAGCCATTGCCGCGGAGACGGTTCAGAAAAGCGCCAGAATTATCAGATTAAGATGATTGAAGACATTGAAGGCGGTAACTTTGTTTCCTTTTCTTTGGATTTTTATTTCTTTTTCCTTAGTTTTCTTTATTTTCTTTTTAGTTTTGTTTTGAATTTTCGTTTTATTTTTACTTGGTGAAAAAAACTGACAAAAAAAAACAAAAAAAAACAAAAAAAAACTGAAAAAAAAGAGAGGATGGAAAATTAATTATATCAAGACTATTTGAAGTCATGTTCTATGAAGTCGAGAGATGGAATGTCTCAAACAACAGTTCGTAAGAAAAGTATATACGAATTGAGTTTGGAGAATAGAACGAGTCATGTTTCTGTCAATGAGTATCTTCCTACTTATATGATTAACGCATTGAAAAGAAAGATTTCATCCTTTGCACAAAAGAATGATGAGACATTATGTGATGCATGGCAACGATTTAAAAGTTTAATAGTTTCATGCCCTCAACATGGTTATCCTAATTGGCGTTTAGTTAGCTATTTTTATTATGGATTAACTGAGCATGAACGTCAAATTCTTGAAACAAGATGCAAGGGTGAGTTTTTGCAGATTGATCCTGATGAAGCTATGAGGCATTTGGATGAGCTTGTGGAGGCGACTTATACACAGACGGTTCCGGGGTGTTTGGATGATTATGATGGTCATATCGATGCCAAATCCTACAAGCATCCCAATGTTTTCTCAACGTCCAACAGCAATCTGGAACACAATGAGCCTTTCTACTCTTATCCTAGTGCTTATGATGATTATGTGCATGATACTTATGTTGCTACTTCCCATGATGTGCATGTTGATGAGCCTAACACGTATGATACATGTGTCAATGACTTTAGTGCTTCTGATGTATACATTCATGATTTTAATGCTTATGGTGCACATGCTCAAGATGTTTATGTTGATGATGCATATGCTCATGACTGTAGTGATAGTGTGCATGTTCAAAATTCTAGTCCTATTGATGCACAAGCTATTAATTCTAATGTGTGTGATGCATATGCACATGATTTTAGTGCTCATACGCATGTTCATGATACTAACATTCACTATGCATATACTCATGATTCCAATGTTAGTAATGCACATGTTCATGTCCCTGATGCTGCCGATGCACGTGTTTCTCCTCAACTTTCTATGGCAGAGATTTTGGACTTACTTAAGGAGGCTAAAACCAAGCCTAATTTTGACTCTTTCATTCTGCAGTTAGTTATGAAGGACGAGGAGAAAGCACGCCAACTATGCAAGGTAATCACATCTTTCAACGTGCATGAACTTGGATGGACACATCAGTTGAAAGAAAACGAAATACTCAAGTACGGGCCGGTCAGCAACGAGGAAGATCTGGAAGATTTCCAAGACCACCATGACCAGGTATTCGTTGAACTTCCATCGGCTGAACTTCAAGTTATTGCTTCTAAGCCGCGAGGTATCTTTCCAGTGTTTATTTCATCTCCTTGAATAGTTAGGAAGAACATGACCTTAATAGATATTTTTAAACTTCGACGGATTTATTTCAGATTTTGTGATCTTACCATCCTTGACCACGAGCATGATGACATTATTGATAGGTCATTGGATGAGTCACTGAAACTTGAGCATAATGATGATACATATTTCTATTTGAGAGATCCCGCTGCCTTGTTTATTGGTGTTTGAATGCAAAAGCTAGTTCTCCCACTTGTCATATGCCACTTGAATTTACATGGTGAATTACCCTTGGTGATACTACTAAGGTTAACCCTTCAGATCATGGCACTTACTGATTTTGCATATCATCGTACTAGGGCACGGCCGCCAAGGGCGCGATTAAAAATCCTTGTCTTATATATAGTAGTTTAGTTTGCTCAATTTGCTTTCTTGTATGCTTGAGAATGCTTGAGTTATTTTTATGTTGTGTGCTTGCATGTTTGCTTTTGTTTTTGGTTTGTTTTGCTTTTGTTCTTAAGTGCTCGATCAGTCCCCGCTATCCCGTGGAGAACGTTGTCGCTGATCACCTATCAAGGAGGTGGATGGTGGAAGTAGCGGAAAATGAGCCACCAATTATGGATGACTTCCCTGATGAGCAACTCTTTTCAGTTGCACGGCTGTCCTAGTATGCGCACATTGTTAATTACTTAGCGACAGGTGAGATCCCTTCCTTTTGGAGCGCACAGGATAAGCGTAGATTTTTTATTGAGGTAAAGAAATTTTATTGGGATGATTCTTGTCTGTTTAAGTATTGTCCTAACCAGATTATGCGTCGGTGTGTCCCTGATTATCAAATTGAAAGCATCATTACATTCTGTCACTCTCATGCATGTGGAGGCCATTTTTCGATGAAAAAGACTGCTGCTAAAATTCTTCAATGTGGTTTTTACTGGCCTACTATGTTTCGTGATGTTAACATTTTCTGCAAATCCTGTGATAGATGTCTAACGTTAGAAGCTTTATCTAGAAGACATATGATGCCTTTGAACCCCATTCAAGCTGTAGAGATTTTTTATTGTTGGGGTATAGACTTTATGGGACCCTTTCCTTCTTCTTTTGGATATTTATATATATTGTTGGCTGTGGAATACGTGTCTAAGTGGGTGGAGGCTATTGCATGTAGGAATAATGATCATTCCACTGTCATCAAGTTTCTTAAAGATCATATTTTATCCCGGCTTGGTACTCCTAGAGTTATTATTAGTGACCAGAGATTACACTTTTGTAATCGCTCCTTTGAGGCTTTGATGCACAGGTATGGAGTCACACATAAGATTTCCACTGCTTATCATCCACAGACGAATGGCCAAGCTGAATTAGCCAATAGAGAGATAAAGCAAATCCTGGAGAAGACAGTGAGCCCCAACCGAAAGGACTGGTCCTTGAGGCTATCAGACGCGTTGTGGGCATATCGCACTGCCTACATGACTACCCTGAGGATGTCGCCGTTTCGCCTTGTTTATGGAAAACCATGTCATCTTCTAGTCGAATTAGAACATAAGGCCTATTGGGCTATTAAGTCACTAAATTTTACTTTGGATGCTGCAGGTAAGGAACGGAAACTCCAGCTCTCTGAGTTAGAGGAACTCAGGAATGATGCTTATGAGAGTTCCAGGATCTTCAAGGCAAAGACAAAAGCCTACCATGACAAGAAGATCCTGTGGAAGACGTTAAAAGTCGGACAGCAAGCTTATCTGTATGACACACGACTACACTTACATCCTGGGAAGCTGAGATCACGCTGGACAGGCCCCTTCACCGTTAGTAGAATATTTGAGAATGGGGCTGTGGAAGTTGAAGACCCAAAGGATGGGAGGCTATTTACGGTTAATGGACAGCGCCTGAAACAGATTCCAGAGAAAGCGGACCCTGAGGAGCACACCGTTTCTCTCGTAGACCCTGTCTACGAGGGATGATCTTTCGCCTATCTATCATTTCCATTTTTGATTAGGTTAGGTTCTTTTAGTTTGTTTGCTTTCATTCTCATTTGCTTTTGTTTGCTGTTTTATGTTTTTAGGATGCCTGCACTTCCGTCTTCCTTGCTTAAGAAAGTCGGCCACCATGAGGAGCCTTGGGCAAGATTTCAGATATTCTGTCAGGTGGCCTCGCTCCTATTTCGATTTCTTATTCTTGTTTATGCTATATATGAAAATTGAGCCAACACCCTTCTGCTTATTTATATGATCAGCACACATTGAGGACAATGTGAATTTCAGGTTGGGGGTGTAGGCATACATGATCTCATGCATGCTACCTTATTGAGCTTAATAGTGTTGAATTGAATATGTTACTAGAAATTGTACATGAGCTGAAATTTTTATGCTTATTATATATGTTGCTTTCATATGGATTGGCATATACATTGATTGCATGCGTGATAACCTGAAGGTAGAACATTATGTGATTCACACACGAACACTTTATGTGCAGTGGCGATTATACTCACCAGAGGAATGAGCATGCTATTGTTAATCTGGACCATGATTTCAGCATTAGCTAGTGTTGAGTATTGCATGGAGAAAAAAAGAAGAAAAAGTTCTGGAGCTTGATAAAGCTGTGCCTAAACAACTAGTAGGTGATCTACTGAGTAACCGGGTGTTCTTGCCTCAGGAAGCGGGGAGCTCGAGTAAAAAGGTAGAACCACTGAAAAAAAAAAAACTATTAAGTGTTTTGCTAAGTAACCGGGTCTCTGCGCCTCAAGAAGCGGAGAGTGCTCTCGTAAAAAGGCAAAATGTCTGATAGTTGAAGAAAAAAAAGAAAAACAAAAAGAGCATGTTGTACTTAAAGTGCGAGGGTTGGATGATTGGTCATGAAGATGGTAGTGTGTTTGGACTAATGGTGAGTAGAAGTTGCTTCTGTTCGTAACATTTATTTGTCACGTCACATATGTTCTTCTGGATGGTGATTAGCATGTTTGATGTGTAGAAGTTGATTTCATATGTTGGTAGCATGTGTATGAGTATAAGAAGTTTTCGTGCTCTGTACTATGTAAAACACTATTGACTTGATAAGGTAGATTTTTATCATGCATGTCTACATCCTTGAACCGTTAGTGTGCTTAATTATATTCTATGAACTTTGAATTGCTAGAGACTAGCAATAAGCTGGTTGGGGGGTGTATTGAGTGCATGAAAGTGCACTCTGAACAACCTTAAAACCATCTCAATTGCTATATCTTCACCCTTGATCAACTTCTTTAGCACTACTTTTATACTTTTATGTGCTTCACATAGTTGTTTGGAAAATGCAGGAAATTAGAGCTAAAAGAAGCTGAAAAGAGTATATGGATCAACTTCAAAAATTAATCTGTACCTTCTCATGAAGAACCAGATGATGTACCATATATGGTTGGAAAGCTCTTGAAGTCTAGATTCTAGAGAATTTTACGGTTCGTGATTTCGAGTTTTCTAGAGGAAGTTACAATATTTTTCGTACCAGTGCGCAGTACTGAGTGAATAGTGACGGTCGACCGTCGCATCATCCGTGGCATCGACCGTCGCGCCCGAAAATCCTCACGGTCGACCGTAAGATGCTCACGGTCGACCGTCAAATCCTCACGGTCGACCGTGGAGCTCAAAAATCCTCAAGATCGACCGTAAGATGCCACGGTCGACCGTCGCATCGACCGTCAGCCTCTGTCAAGGAAAATACTTCGCAGGGTCGATGCGAAGATCGACCGCCGCTTGTCAAAATAAATTATGCATCTCACGGTCGACCGTCAGGGTCTCACGGTCGACCGCCAGATCAACCAGGGATGTATAACGGGTTTAAACTTAACCCGAGTTTGCTAATTTTTGGACCCTATAAATAGGAAAGTTAGGGTAAGCCAAGGGGGACTTCTTGGACATTTTTGGAGGCTCTTTTCTGGACGTTTCTCAAGGGAAGAAGATGAAGGAATCTCCATCCATGGCCGAGTAAACCACGGGCATGGCGGACGGATGATCTAGCGAGGACTAGGGTTTCTTCTCCAACAATGGTTCATAATTTTTAATTTTCATTGTTAAACTCTTTTCTATGTATTGGATCTTCAAATATTATTTTCAGATTATAGATTTCTATGTGGATGATTAATATTATGAATCCAGTAATCTTTCTTTCATGATCTTATAATCCCATAGTCTTCTCTTTTGATTCTCCTATCGAGTCTTGAGAGACCTTTGCTATGCATTGCCCGTAGTGACAACTGGTATTGTGTATTCTTAGGAATCTGGTAAGACAAGGTTGGGGCTCTATACCGAGGAATCTTTGCTATGCATTGCCGATTGTGAGAGTTGGTATTGTGTATTCTTAGATATCCGGTTAGATAGAGTTAGGGCTTTGTCCCGATGAACTTTTGCTACGCTTTGCCTGTAGTGACAGCCGGTATCGTGTATTCTTAGGTTTGGTTGGATGAAGTTAGAACTATAAAAAGGAAGAACTAATCGTAAGAGGAGACATTTATATATTTTGTTAGGTTTATAGTTCCATATCTTCCGGTTAAGGTGATTGGGATGTGAATCCCTTAACTGAGTATCATATGAACCATTGAAAAGAGAAGAACCTAAATCCGAGTGAAGTGATTCCTGAAGCCTAGCCTCATTCAAACCCTGATTTCTTTCGTTAACTTTATTTTATCATTACATCTACGATCTACTTTCTTAACTTCAACGCTCTTGATTGTTTTCAATTCATTGTTATCTGTGTTTCTGGATCTTTCCTGCTTGTCTCTCTGTGGGATCTGACCTCTCTTATGCTGTACTGCACCGCGACCGCTGTGCGTGACACATTTGAGCGACATCGGGCTACATGCCGCTGGACCCTTTGCGGGTAGGCCACATTCTCTTTCTCCTGTCTATGTTCTGGCTCCGTACTCGGATCAAAAGTAATCGGCTGCCCGGATGACGGAAGCCCGAGGATAAGCCCGCATTCATAGGGCGTCAATGATAAGACTTGAAAAGTGCACAAAGCACCCTTATAATTTGGCTTTGTTAGTCTCCGAGCGATGCGTCACTGACTACTTTTATCCTATTTCAGGTACAACAGACCCTAGAATGAGCTAGATCAAGTTTGGAGTCAAACCGAGCTCATTTGGGCAATTCCAGCATAAATGATCAATCATCACATCTAGCAATTGAAGACCAAATAATCGATCTTCCTTCTTAGAATGATCGATCATTTGTTTGCCGGTGAAGAAAATAAAAAGACCAGATCTAATCCGGGAGAGGGATGTTCCTAGGATATAAATAGGCAGTTTCTAGGGTCATGAAGGGGCCTTCTTTCGGGAAACTTTTCTTGAATTTTCTGGTCCTCTTCTTAACTTTTCTTTGGAGATTCTTTTGGAGAAGATCCATGACGGAAGAGGTTCATCAACCTTCGTCTGTGAATCAAACCCTAAAGATGAGTAACTAAACCCCTCGCTAAGAGATTCTTATGATGTAACTAGGGTTTTTATTAGGGATTTCTAAGATCTAGGGTTTGTATACCTTTTTGCATAGCTTATATAGATTGATCTTGATTCTTTTATAATTTTGGTGTTGATTTATTATTGGAAGTTTGGATTGTTCTAATATGTTTTAGATCTAGAGCTAAGGCATGTTAGGGCTTGGATTAGGCTCATCTAATAGGAGGATCATGCTAGAACCATCGTATCTCAGATGAATTCTTCTTCGTGATTAGGGATTATATAGTGCTAGAACCACTACATTCTATTCCTAATCCTCCATTTATCCTATCTTTCTAGATTTGGCCCATCAAGGTGCTAGAACCATCTTGATCTTACACCTAAATCCATGTTATAACTATCTTTATCGCGATGAATTCATCATAATCAGAGGATTCATTAGCAGTGATCATAATTAATCATTAGGTCACTGATTTTCAGATAATTGCTCTCGCACAAGGGATCCTAATCGGAACTTGTTGAGTGATAGGGAGAACTAACCATTCACCTATCAACCATTAGGAAAGTCATTCAATGTGATTAATGTGCCCTAATCTTAGGAAGACCTGATAGAACACGTGTTACAGATTAAGAATCCCTTGGTCCCTTTTCTCGCATCTATAAATCCTTTAGTATTAAGCTAGTTTAATTCAAATTCCAAAACTTTCCTTAACTCATTGGTAGGAGACTATATAAAGCATCTCAATTCAATCATATTTCCCTGTGGATTCGACTCGGATTCACTGCTATCTACCCCCAAAGTAGTTAGTTTGAAATTCGATTAAAAATGTGTAATTTTGAGTAGACTTGTTAAGCCACAACACTTTTCAAGTTCTATCAGTCAGCTCCACAAGTCTTGGACCCAGCTAAAAGAAGGAATCATGCTGCCATCCTTGTAGGATATCGTTGAGCAGCACTCTATCTTGATCCATACTAGGCACATCAAAAAAGGCCTGAAAGGGCGTCCGAGCAGCAACCTCTCGGTGTCTGTGTTGTATACACCCTTCTTCGATTAGTTGTGCAACTGCCGCAACATAACAACGACTGCTGGGTTTGATAGGGTGATGGACAGGTGCAGCCATGCCTGCAAGATAGTGGAAAACCATTAGATTATAGGTGTAATCTAATGCCTACAAAACCATTACATTAACAGATTATAGGTGTAGTGTGAATATACTATTTCTGATTTGCAAACAAATGCTTAAAAAAGTGTGATTGCATTTTATGCGAATGTAGCATTCAAAAGTACGACGGAGCAGGAGTTTTGTAGCCATGTCACACATAACAGATGTAGTGTGAATGTACCATTTCTGATTTGGAAACAATAGCTTACCAAATAACGATGACATTTTGTGCGAATGTAATGTTGCAAAGTATGACATGGTGGGGAGAGAGCATAGGCATGTGACAACAATAAAACTCTAGTGCATGTTTTCCTTTCACATATTATACTACACAAATTGAGAGGAGGAAAGATAAACAAAAAACAATTGACACGGGGCGAGGTAGACAAAGAAATTGACAACATGCAACATATTCAAAAGAAATCACTACAAGCAAAAGATCATTCATTGAGCATAAATATATCATGTTACATTCGAGTTCGTTATGGTACAATATAAGGTTGTCATCACAAAATCCCGCAACAAAGCGTCTAGCATGGCCATATTAAATGATAGCGGGCAAGGCAATCACATTGTGCTATGGTGAGTACACCAATTTCAGTGACGAGAAGATTTTTACAAAAATTGCTGTCACGGCAACGACAAGAACCCACACATCACTTCCACTTGAAGGCCCACAACGGTAGACCAGTAGGTGATATACGAATATAAGATGAACATGAGAATGAGGGTTGTTGACGTAGCACATCTTCCCACCTCTAAAATCCACAGCCATTTGGACTACTAGGACACACAAAAGGTACGACCCGGATTTTTATCAGTGCGGGAGACTCGTCGCATTGTGTTTAGCCCGCACCTGCACTTTAGCTGAATGGATCGTGGTGATGCGGACGATGACGCATGCGACATCCTTCACTTTAATACATCAGCAATACAGAAATTATTGGCGATGGGCATAACACTCATTCGCACATGTAAACTACAGTAATGAATGCCTTGGGGAAATGAATATGGAATTAAATTAAGTGGGCCATACAGTTTCGATTTCTTCAAGCAATCACAAGTAAGACATCGACATTGAGTTTTTTTAACATAACTTTTTTCACTTCCTAGTTACTTCAATGTGTATTCCATATCTCATTTAAATGTCATAACTACAAGGCACCACAAAACTGTATCCAGACACAAATTTAACTATACATTTTAGCAACTATACATGTAAGTAATTTGATTGGTAACTGAATCAAATTTGGCTACACAAATGAAGGAAATAGATAATCACAACAATAACTAGACTAGCATGTAAAACAAGAGATTTTAGAACTTTTGCAGGAGAAACAAGCATGTATTGTTTCCTGAGAGAAGTAAACCTTAAACAGCATATGCAGCTAAGAATTCCTTGTTTTGGTTGAAAGGGTATCAAAGCTAGTAACTCTTCAAGGCACTGAGAATTCATAAATCAATGGAAATGGTAATTAACCATGTTCGAACAAATGTTTTAAAGGTCCATGGCCCACATCGTGCATATAAAGTAGTTGACTGAAAGTCCTATATTTCACATCAAATGAAACAAATCAATATAAAGTAGAGTGATTGGATTTTTCATCCATTCAAGTGTGAAATATTACCTACTAGTTTTACTATTTGTAGCTGACAATATGATCGATGTCAACCTCTAGACCCCTGCAAGCATAAACAACAGATCTTCTCAACACCTCGTGAAAATATGGGAAATACTCATGTTAAACAAAGTCCAAGATGCTATACTATCGAGACAACATTTTATCATTTATCATTTAGCGGACATAGTCTACTTCTTCTACATTCCAACTTGAATAGTGTTGATGAGTCCTTATTCATTTCAAGCACATTGAAAATATGCATGCAAAACTACATGGATAGATGTCGAATATGAGGAAAACATGTGATTTCTATTATCCATTGTCACACCAATATCACATTACGATTGCAACGTGTAATTTCATCCTATACTTAATCTTATACAGCGAACTAAAGATGTCATTATAATTTTAATTTATTTGATGTGAGCAGGGCTATGATTTTATTTTCAGCCACCTTTCCAACCAAGAACATGCTTTCCATCAATTTACAGTACTTACCCTCCCATAAAAGCCTTTTTCAACGATTTCAATCATAAGAACAGGCCTCACAAGGAATAGCGAAAATAAGATGATCAAATATCAAAACATAGAAATTCACAAGTTTTGTAAAGCTAGCATAAAGCTTTTCCTTGCAATCTCCTTTCCCAAAGCAATAAGAGCCATACAAAATATGTTGTAATTTGATGGATTCCATTGCATATTAGTTCCTTTCTCTTTAGTGGCAGCAAGAACCTTCTACTATTGTTAACAATACCAATATTTATTTCAAATGAAACCCCCGAAATATTTAATATGGATGGATTGGTCCCTGTGATTTTCATGGCAATCATCATCACTTCGCAGAGTCATGTAACCTTCGCCAACAATTTTAACAGTTTTGGCAGCAAATCACTATCAATTATTGCGTGTGAAAGCTACAATAAGCATTGAAAATATTTTCCTCGGAAGATTTTTAAATTCCCTTCGTTGAGAGTCGGGCAATTATGGTTGACCTCGTTGATGGTTGGTGGTTAGTTACTGAAGCTATTTTAGACCTTATTCAAGCAAAGACTAGAGAGCATTGTACTCTCAAAGAAAAAAGGGGCGAAATTTGACTCACAGGCGAACCCAATTCAGCCGCCGACACACTAGAGCCCAAAAGTTGAGGACGACCACCGGCCGCGAGATCGTTGAGGAGGAAGACGCCTACCGCGAGATCGATGAGGAGGAGGACCACCGGACGCGAGATCGATGAGGAGGAGGACGCCGGGCGTGAGATCGATGAGGAGGACCACTACCAGCGAGATCGGGAGTGAGAGATCAAGATCGATGAGGAGGAGGACGCCTACCAGCGAGATCGGGAGTGATCTCTCTCTCAGGAGTCGGGAGTGAAGGAAGAGACCAGAGAGTTCTCTATAGGGTATTTAAACCTTCATGTCACCTAGGATGTGGATTTTACCATTATACCTTGCAACATCGGATCGGTGTTTTACCATTTACACCGATCCAATCAGCCGGTGCGAGAGACTTTATCTTGAAAGATAACATGTTAATGGACGAGCCACGGGGGTGTGCAAAATTAACCGGTCGGGTCCGACCCACACCCGTTGACCATTAACCCGACCCGTTGTACACCCCTAAAAATAACCCGAAAAAAATTACCCAAGTTGCAAAATCCTCGATTTGTTAATTCATCCAGTCGGATTCCAGAGGTCTTCATAGCTCTGAGACGGCCGTCGCCAAGCGGCCCAAGCGGCCCAAGCGGCGATGTCTTCGTACCCAAGAAAGCAAGAAGCACGACACTTATTCCCCTTATCCCCATTCTTATCCGTAATCACCAAAAATAATTATTACTATTTTATCTCCATTCTACCTACCACCGTCACTCTATTTTTTCCTATCCCTATTCCTATTTCCCACCTAAGCCGGTACCAAACGGCCCTTACCTAAGGCTGAGAATTCGGGAAAAACCGAACCGAATTACCGAATTACCGAATTACCGAAATTCCATGATTTTAAAAACCGAACCGAACCGAACCGAATTAGGGTATAAAACCGAACCGAACCGAACCGAATTAATTCAGTATACTAATTTAAAAACCAAACCGAACCGAATTCATGAAAAAACCGAACCGAACCGAAAAAACCGAAATACCGAAATTTTTTTACTTACAATATAAAACCGAACCGAAATAAGCTATATAATTTTAAAATTTTCGATATTTCGGTATTTACCGAATTTTAAAAATAAAAACCGAAACCGAACCGAATACCGAATTTTTAAAAAAAAAAAAACCGAACCGAACCGAACCGAATTTACCGAAAAACCGAACCGAATTGTTCGGTTCGGTTCGGTTCTAAAAATTCGATTCGGTTCGGTTTTGCTCACACCTGCCCTTACCTATTAGATAACACTAAACGGGCCCTTACCTATTAGATATCACCTAAAGACGCAGGCACAGCCGCCATGGAGTCCAGCAGCAGCAGCAGCAGGACATGGCCCGCCTCCTCCGGCGGCCCCCGCTTCTCCTCCCTCCCCATCATCGACGACACTACCAAAGGGGAGAAGAAGAAGAAAACAAAGAGCACCACGACGATCTCCAGCGCCAACAATTCCACTCATATCTCCAAACTGAAGGAGGCCGCCCCGCCACTACCACCGCCACCGCCCTCATCATCATCTCCAGCACAGCCCATGGCGAGATTCACGGAGCTCCCCTCCGATGTCCTGGCGCGGATCGCGGCGGCCTTCGACGTGCCGGAGCTGTGGGCGGCGAGCTTGGTGTGCCGGTCATGGGGTGAGGCGTTGCGGCCACTCAGGGTGGGGATGGCGCTACTCTTCAGAGGCAAGCGCTTCAAGCACGGTGGACCCGCTAGCCGCCCCGACCCGCGTAGAGCGCTCGAGTGCTTCTTTGAGGGCACGGCCCTTGGGTCTGCCCCCGCCATGGTCGACGCTGGGCTCATGTGCTGGGAGATTGGAAGGAAGGAGGAAGGAAAGGCCTTGTACCGAAAGGCTGCCGAGCTTGGCTATCCTGCTGGGCAGTGCAATCTTGGTATTTGCTATCTTGAAGGTACCAAAATTGTTCTTTGCTTCCTTTTCATATGCTAGTTATTGGACTATAGTTTCTGCTCATTCGAGTGGATCCATTTGGAGTAGATAGTTTTTGTCTTAGATATTCCTTCTTAGAAAAGAATATCAAAGGTTTTAATACGCACACATCCAAAGCCAGCCAAAAGGACGTGAAAAGTAAACATGGAAAGATTAATGTGTTTATGATCAAGATACAGTGCAAGTTCTTTGTGGTAATTTCCAAACGATTGTCATCTGAAACTTTCTTTCGTGATTTTTATTTAGCTTATGTGTTTAAGATTAGCTTACCAGCCAATAGAGTCATATTTCCTACTATCATGTACTTCGTCCCAGTCTCAGATGAGCTCATTTCTTTTGATATCAACCGTGTTTATGTGGAAGGGTTGCTTACTTGGCACTAATCTTTGTGCTTACATGCAATGATGGGAAAAGTTTCTTGTCCCACTACAAATGTATCTAACCGTGTTTATGTGGAAGGGTTGCTTACTTGGCACTAATCTTTGTGCTAACATGCAATAATGGGAAAAGTTTCTTGTCCCACTACAAATGTATCTAACGAGTTATGTGCAAAATAACCCTTTTATACACCTTGTTTCCATAAAGCCAATGCTATTGCTTTACTTATAGTCTATGATTCGTGGTTGAAGAACAATCGAAATTAGCCACTGCTTCTGCTGTGAAATTGCACTTTGATGTTTCTATGTAGATCATCCCCATATATGTTTCCAACCTCTTTGAGCATTGTTCCCAGTCTCTTTGAAACTTGCTTTCAACCTTATCGGGATCAAATTGTCTTGCATAAATCATGCTATAAGATGTATGAGGGTTCACATTCTAACTGAACTTGGAGTTAATTAAACTCTTAAGAGGACATTAGATTAGTTTGCTAGACATGCACAAAGTTTAGGACATGCATAGCCAATGCGAGTCTCACTTGCTCATTGGCTTCACGGAATGGGGAATGAGTTGGTGGCTCCTGTCCCATAGACTAAAGGGTCTTAACTTGAGAATTATGAAGATTATTATCAACTGAATTTGGATCAACTTTTATGTATCCTATCTCCCAAATATTATCTATATCCTGCTCTTCTTTACCATTGAACCTTAGTTTTTGACTCAACTAATGGACAGTTTTAAGGAACGTTGGAAGATATGTTTCTTAGGCATGAATCTTTCTTTTCAGCTGAAAAACCAGAACAAGAGGAGGCTGTAAAATGGTTCTATCGAGCAGCTGAATCAGGCTGTTCACGTGCTCAATATAACTTGGCACTCTGTTTTCATAGGGGTCGCGGTATTAAGTGCAGTTTGAAAAATGCTGTATGCTATCTCCTCTCCAAAGTTTCTCCTCTTGATTCTGTGGTTATTATCATCATATGAAGCCTGATTAACCAAGGAATATCATATCTCACTATGCTTATTTACATGGCCTGTTAACTTGAATGTCATGTTTTGGCAGATAGCAAGTGCTAAGGTATGTATAAGTATGCCATTTTATCTCTTGACAAGTAGAATATGTTTATTGGATTCCTATAAGCTTCTTGTCTATGTTTTATAGACTCCAATTTACTTGATGGGGGAAATTAGCGAGTTGCTTTTAAAAATATGTGTGCAGCTTCTAGCTGAAACATCACAGAGAAATATAGAGAGCTACTAGAGTCTTCTACTCACAGACCTTCCAAATAGCTAGGGTTTTTGAATGAATGGTGCCTCGAAAGAACTAGGAGAGAGAATCGGAGAGAACCGAATCTTTCCCCTCAGAGTTTGTATATGTATATATGTCCGTAGGAAGACCAATCCTACTAGGAGTAGGAGTCTAGGCCGAAACATAGGACCTATGATGTTGGCCCAGCATTCGAAAGAGGACTATAGAGGAAGGGAAGAGGAAAGCAGAAGTGAGGGAGGAGTAGAGAGAAAAGGAGGATCTCATAGTTATCATCGAATCCTTTTTGTTGTAAAATCCAAGTGGTTTGTTTATAGCTTAAATCAAGAGACCTAATTCAAAAGGGAGCAAATTTAAAATCAAATTCAAATCAATTAAAAAGTTAATATTTAAATCAGACAACCAAGGATAAGCATCATAGTGAGGAAATTCAAATTAATCCAAATCGGCACGATGTTGAGTGAGAGGGACCCTCAAAGGAATTCACTTATGTGTCATACCTCCCTAGTTGGAGAGAGCTCGTCCTCAAGCTATGATCATTTAGGATTTAATGATAAATTCCAACCAAACTCCTTTCTTTCATTGCCACAACAAGTTTACACCAAAGGTAGGGGACCATGGAGGCGGTCAAGAGCAAAAGGTGTTGGCGGCTGTCGTGGTGGAAGATGGCGATTGTAGCAAGCTTATTGTTGTGGAGGGCAGGTCAGAGACTAGGGTTGGGAAGAAGAAAGGGGAAGGAGTGTAGAAAAATGAAAGGGAAAAAAAGAGAGGGAAGCAGAAAAAAAGAGAACAGAGCAAAAAGAAAAAATGAGGAAGAGAATGAGGAAGCACAAGAGGAAGGAGAAAAGCGTGTATTTGACATGCGTCAGACATTGATCTTATAACATTTGATGTGCCCCTGTATTTTAAAGAGTATAGAGGAACAGCAGTGAAGAGAGACAATTGGATCTCATAATCATAATCCTCCCAACAATGTTTCTAATGAAATCTAGTAGTTTATTCATAGGCTAATACAATTGAATTCCTCCTGTTAAAGATTTGTTATGTATTTTTGTCTGTTTCAGAGTTAAAAGACTAAATTAGGTCATAATGTTTTCTCTTGGATCCATATTGATTTGCTTCAATGTGTAAATGAATGCTCGGCAATTCAATTTTTAAGGAATGCCTAACAATGAATATTAATTTAGGCAAAATGGTACTTGAGAGCTGCTGAAGGTGGAAATGTGCGTGCAATGTATAATATTTCTTTGTGCTATTCCTTGGGTGAAGGAATTAGAAGAAACCATCAACAAGCAAGGATGTGGATGAAATGGGCAGCAGACTCTGGTCACAGAAAAGCTCAGTTTGAGCATGGCCTTCAGCTTTTCACTGTATGTTCTACTAAATTGTGTACACTTGACATGCATTTTGTTTCCATAAAACTGGTTCATTCATCAGCCTTTTCCACATATATAACTTCCTCTCTTTGTACATGAGCTGAATTTATGTCTGCTTACTGGGCGCCCTTGTAGCTAAAAGCTCCAGATTCAGCATGGAAGCAAAAAGAGACTCTTCTTGTAGTTGTTTATATGCTGAAGCATGCTGCTTATCTTTTGCGTATTTAATGCTAACATGAGTATATGCACCTGCCTTGCATCTGTCACATGCTTGCTTTTAAGCAGGCTTAGGAACCAATTTTGAGGCTTGTATAAGGGGCAGATGCACGTCTGACTTATACATTAATGTTATTATAGAGATAAATATCATCATTTTTAGTGTAATTCAAATACACTCCATAAGCTCTTTTTGTTGACTTGCTTCTCTCAAGTTTTTGAGGCTATCAATACATTAGCTGAAAAATTGATCACAAGTCCTAAGAAGTTCATATAACAAATAGCTTCATTACCACTCTAGTCAGGAGGAGATATGGTGAAGGCTCTCCTCTACATAGAACTTGCAACTCGAGCTGGTGAAACTGCTGCTGCAAATATCAGGACTCAGATACTCCAATCTCTCTCGCGAACTTCACAGGAGCGTGCTATGTTATCTGCTGACAATTGGAAGCCTACACGCTTCCGTCGCCAATCTTAAGCACGGTACTCCTTCTGCTGATTGCAAGCTGCCATTATCAGTCATGCTCATGGTCATTCTACAAAGTCCATTCTTGAATCTTCCTCTTTCTTTTTCCTTTATATCATCAAATTATTTTTGCAAAGCATCTCTTATGGTCATGATATTCGATTTTCTTGTAGGTGACATGCGTAGTTATTGTCCAGATACTGCTGCTTTCAGGCAAATCTGTTCCAGGATATGGATCAAAGCCTATCTGAAGAATGTAAACCTTAATCAGAATGTCCAAAGTTTCTTAATCTGCAGTGGTGACCAATCTTTGACGTGGTACAGGTCAAGGATATGGGTTATATTTGGTGCCATTTTTAAAACTCCTAATGTTCTTAAAAGATGTCCCAGATGTAGGATATGTAGATGCCATCGAAAAAGTTGTGATCTATCATTAGGGCTGTGTTCAATTCATCCTGCTGATCTCCATGATTTTATGCATCCTCATTCCTCATGGTTGTGCAAAACTGCATTACTCATAAATAATAGTGAAAGTTTTGTGCTGTTGATACCTGTCAATTATTAATCATGATTTGGTCGATGCTTTATGTTGTGTTTTTTTATATTTCTGGCCTTATGTATGTGGGCTAAAAGTCAATTATTAATCTCAAAAGAACGAGTACCCTGAGCCCTGATTGTATTGTTGACTCTTAACCTATACTTTTTGTGCAGCTTCGATTCAAATGTGCTCTTTCTATTCTGATTTTGTCTTGAACAGCATTTTTGATTGCCACTCTCCACTTTATTTATTCGGGATTTTTTTCAAATTTCTTTACCAAAAAGATAGGTTCTTTTGAAATGACCGGCATAATGGCAAATCACTGGATCTTATCTTGTGAAAAATGATGGATCTTATCTTGTTAGAATTACCGGATCTTATCTTTATTTATCTTCTCAAGTCACCAGTTATTATCTTGTTAGAAATGATCTCCTTAAATTACCAGATCTTATCTAGATATCTAACAATAGCATAAACAGTAGCCATCAATGTCTGCTCGATACCCTGCACTAGTAGTAATTGAAGGTCTAATGTGTTCATCTTTTCGTGTGACGACCGCTGTAATCTCTTATTGGTCTTTTGTTCACCCATACTCGAACTGTGTTTCCATACCCTTCTTCTGTAGGTGTTTTTGGAGGTGACATCATGGCTTGAGGACATCCTCAAGATTACCACTCTTCTTTACTTTTATGTTTGAGGATGTATCCAGGAATGTTTTACTTGTTGAAAGCATGGGGTTTATGATTGAGGTCTTATATTCACTTCTTATGTCTATGTTGATGAATATCGTGTAGAATAAAGTTGTCTACATGATCACGTGGCGTGTGTAATGCACATGCCACGTGATCGGCAGCGAGGTACCGATGGATTAGATCAACTGATCAATATCTCACTACCAATCCGATTATTGGTACATTCGATCGGCAGTGAGGTACCATCGATATAATAGATCAATTAGTCAGTACCTCACTACCAATTGAACCGCATGTGTAATATACATGGTTTCGGTCATGTACACATATCAATGATCTATTGTATATGCTTGAGGTTTTGCTCTTCTATTTTGTTTCTTGTATCTCTTGTGAATCATATGTGGGAACAATGTTCACCCCCTTTATTGTGGAAGCTAATGTTAAATTATCTCAAGTCTTTAAATGTTATGGTTAATCTTGTGAATAGCATGTGTCACATTGAGAAGGCGGGTGTTGGTTTGAGGTTCTAGTCTTCACATCCAGTGCCCATATATGTATTCTTAGGGAGGGGTGTGACAATTTAGACAATTCAAGTTTGGGTTGTAATGTTTTCACATGCAACGCCAATCGAATAACAAGTATGTCATACTTATATTCAAAAAATAAGTCTTTTTTTTATCATTTTTTAATAATCTTGGAGCCTCTGTGTAACTCTGTTTCTTTCATGAATAATGGCTCGTAGATCAACATTTCCTTTTATGTTTTCAGCTGCGCCTAACTTCAAGCATAGTAGTTAAGACTTATAACCTCTTGCATGACGGCTTGAATTTGAATCTCTTTTTTCTAACCATCGGTAGAGGGGAGAGGGAGAGGGAGAGGGAGAGGGAGAGCATTGTCTTCTTCAATAATAAAATGAGTTTTGATTGCTTGATCTAGTACCAGAATAGCCTCTTCACCGATAGAATAGATGAAGATATTGGTAGTTGGCTACCGATATGTGGTAAGTGTAAATGCACATGTCATATGTTCATATGCATGAATTTTTATTCTTAATATTTTGATTTGTCTAAATAAATGAGTACGGAGTTGTGTACATGGACATGTGACATGTGTAATACACATGTCACCTAAGGGTGACCCATTACCGATTCTTGTTCGAATCCAATTACCGATGGACTTAATCAATCAATCGGTAGTGGGCTACCGATAGGTGTTTATCGGTAGTCTATAATCCATCGGTAGGGAACTACCGATGGACTTAATCAATCAATCGGTAGTGGGCTATCGATAAGTGTTTATTGGTAGTCGGTAATGGACTACTGATATGTGGCATGTGCATTACATATGTCACATATCCATATGCAAATTGCTACTCGCACTATCTCTGACACCGCTCTACCGGTGTCAGAGATAGAAATCCCAATTCTACCCTTGGCTTCCTCACTTTTCTCTTACTCCATCTCTCTCTCCACACCATCAGCTGCCATATTTGACCATCAAAACCTAATTTATTGATTTTGTTAGTTTTCTTTTTTTTCTTTTTTTCATTAGTTTTGTTCTTTAATATATTTTTTTTATTTTTTTATCAGTTTTATTTTTTTATCAGTTTTATTTTTTTTTCTTTGTTATCAATTTTATTTTTCCTTCTGGATAAATAGTTTTTTTATTATATATTTGAGAAAATAAGCATATGCACACTTACCGAGAAGATAAATATCTGCATGCTTACCGAGAAGATAAGCATATGCACGTTTTTCAATGAGATAAGAATTTGTCTTATACTATCCTCTAATGTCTAGATATAGGCAGGAGAGGGGTTTTCTTTATTTTTTTTATCAGTTTTATTTCTTTTTGTTATCAGTTTTATTTTTCCTTCTGGATAAATAGTTTTTTTTATTATATATTTGAGAAGATAAACATCTGCACGCTTACCGAGAAGATAAACATCTGCGCTCTTACCGAGAAGATAAGCATTTGCACAATTTTTAATGAGATAAGAATTTGTCTTATACTAACCTCTCATGTCTAGATATAGGCAGGAGAGGGGGTTTTCTTTATTTTTTTATCAGTTTTATTTCTTTTTATAAGCATCTGCACAATTTTTGATCCATATTTTTATATTTTTTTTAATTTGTATAAATAATTACTCCCAAAATCTACAACTAAAAAATAAAAAAAGATAAAAATATGCAACACATGAAAATTTTAATATAATTCATCTAGGGAACTGCTTATTATATATATCTAATTATCTACAACTAAAACTGATAATAAAAAATAAATAAAAATGATAACAAAGAATAAAAAATAGATAAGAAAAAAACAAAACTAATGAAAAAAATCACAAAACTAATATAAGAAAAAACATTGCGAGAGATGGTCAATGTTTGTGGCTGAGCGGGCTGGGGGGGCATAAGGGGAAAAAATCAAAAAAAAAAATACCCTGACGAGAGATAGGGCGTGTCAGAGATAGTGCGAGAAGCAGCTCTCTATCCATATACACAAATCTTAAGTTTAAATAAATTTAAATTAAAGATTTGTGTATATAAACAGATGATATATCGATAATTCATTACTGATTATTGTTCTAATCCAGAACACTACCGATCAATCAATCGGTAGAATCAACTGGGGCATGTGGGTGTGCATTACGACTTATCGTGTACATAAATCATTGCTCAGAAATTTAAAATGCGGCAGTGCCACGTCGATGCCATATAAGGTGCATGAGGCGTGTATTATACGAGTATCACGACTCTGGTTGACAAATTAGTTGTTGGTAGGGACTGGAGAGAATACGCTGGCCGCTGGCGGATTCCGTCGTCACCCAATCATCTACAGACACCCCGGGTGTTCTGACTTTTCTCGATATATATATATATATATATATATATATATATATATTCCACTTTTGTCGTTTTTATCATCTGTGGTTGGTCGGTGGCTTTGGGATTTGGTAGATAGCCTCCAAGTTTGACAACGCCAACTTCAAACAAAGGCGGAGGAAAGTATCAAATTCTCAACGACTTTGGTCGATTATTCAACCATCGGTGATGCCATACCCCATTAGTTTTTGTTTGCTTTTCTTATTATTATTGGGTCTTTGGCAGCGTTGGAGATTTGGAGGTGGAGGTGGAGGTGGTGGGGGCGACGAAGGAGTCCCCCATTCTATCTTCTTCTCCACATGTGCCCAAAGAGAAGCCGATCGATTCTCCCATGCTCACAAGGTGCTGGCCACTTCTCCACGTCGTTTCTTTCTCCCCTTGTTGTGCTTTTTTGTTGTAAAGTGCCCATCGCTCGATTGATCTGAGATGATGATGGATGGATCGTCGGGGAGGAGTGGGAGGATGGGACCCGTTTCGCTGGCGGAGAAGGAGCAGAGGGATGCTGAGGAAGGGTTGTTGTTGGAGGAGAAAACTACAGTGGAGGCGTTCAGGCGGGCACTGGTGGCCAGAGATCTGCTGCCGGCCAGGCATGATGATTACTATACCATGAGGAGGTATGCTTGAGATTAGTAATTGTGACCCAATTGCCACTATTTATGTCATATATAACTGCATTTTTAGTTGCCTGGAGTAGTTGTTCCTAGGGAACGTTTTACTCCTAGATTCTGTTTCGCGATCATAAAGGGCCCTTTTTGATTGCTGATGGTACCTAAATTGAACAAGCGCATATTGCGGCAAGCTCTATTTTCTCTGGAGATAAATTTGATCAGGGTTTTAATGTCTTTAGAGATGAGTGAGCCCATAGTTAGGTGAATTGACTGGAGAAGAACACCTTTTGTACTCGATTGAGACCAGTGTTTTGGAACTTCAAAATGCCAAAATTGAATGCTATCTTGGTGTTTACACCTAATAGAATGGAGCTTGACTTCATTTACACCTAATGTATGTCCCGTTAGACTGTCTTCAATCAAACCTAGGGTCTGGTGGTCTCTATCCTTGCGTCTTGCAAAAAGTTTCTACTGTTAGAATTTACAATCTCATGAACTTGTTATTTTTGTTCCTAATTGGTTACATCTGCCACATGCAAAAATATGGCAAAAGTATACTGCTGGTTAAGATTTTTTTTCAAACTAGACCTCGGATCAAATACATGCACGTGCAGAGTTAGGAGATATAGTGTTGAAACTTGCTGTGAGCATCACGAGGTAGAAACCGACCTCATCTCTTAGGTTGCATTAGGGTGATGCCTTATGTGGGTCAAGGAGTACTATTGGATCATGGTACTGAAAGGGGACAACACAAGGAAGAAGCTATTTGGATTTTGGGCTGATGAATTGAAGGGTTGACACATGGTGTTCGGGGAAGAGAGAATAGTAAAAGGAAAGAGTTGGTGGTAGGTTGGAGGTAGAGGAGACTTGTCTTGGTGCCTTTTACAAAATTATAGCGAGTGCATGGATTTTGGGTGTCCTGCACATGAAGATAGGGGCAAGTAAGCGATCAGGTCCGTGAGGAGAATGAGTGGACAGGGGCCTGGGTATGTGGGTTTTAGTTTTTCATCTATAAAAGCAATCTAAGTTGGATAATGGGATACCGTTGTAACCCTTTTATTTAACAGAAGTTGGAAAAAACCTGTTCTTTACTGATGGGATTATATTTCCGTGTATTAACCTCACTTTAAGGATTTAGTGATGGGTTCTTGCCTTTTTTAAAAAAAAAAATATATTTATTGATTTTGCCAGGGCACTTAGTGTCATGCTTTGAATCTTGGAGAGAAAAATGCCATCCTCTAACAGTGATTTGTGGTGCGAACAAGATTTCTTAGGATTGTATCTCTATGTTTGTCACCCGTGCGGATTCTTTGGTATCTGGAAAAGGAGACAACACCCTCTCATGAGTACAAACCTCTTGGGATGGTATTGAATTATAGTAAGCTGAAAATGTAAGCATAAAACCTTGATTTACGGTTGGTATGGTATTTACCGACCTGGTAAGAAACCGGATTGAGAAGTCACCCTGACACCGGTTCAAGGGTGAACCGGGTGTATACTGGTTGGAACTGTAGAGTTTCGACGCTATACCATCCTACATACCAGTTTCAACCAGTACGTACTAAGAATACTAATAAAACAAAGGGTGAGAGGTGCGCGAAAAGCAAAAAAAAGGAGGGGGGGGGGGGGGGGGGGGAATTGAAACTGGAAGGTAAAATAAAGGTGAAAGGGTCGGGAAAAGTAAAAAAATTGAGAGCATTGAAGCAAAGGAAAAAAAAGGGAGAATTCTGTACACTTGTAAGTTTGGCTTTCTGTTTTTACTTCTTCAAATACTTGAAAATTACACTAAATGAGCTTAACATTACATTGCATTAAAAATCTCTTTTCTAGTTCTTTCAGCAGCATTTGCTTAATTTCCTTTTTAAGGCTGTTCCTCATAAGTTGCATATGTTCATTTCCGTGTCTGTAGATTTTTGAAGGCCAGAGGATTTGATATAGACAAAACAATATCTATGTGGTCAGAAATGCTGGATTGGAGGAAGGAGTTCGGAGCAGATTCTATCCTCCAAGTAAGCAGAAATTCAGTTCCTTCTCTTAGTGAGAACGATTTGTCTCGAAGGATGTAGCGTGTAACATCTGCACCTCGCATAGACTCTGCTTATTAGTTATTCGCAGACGAAATCATCATCTTCTCACTTCCTTGTATAGATTCTCGCTCTTTTTCTAGCGCGGTAACCAGGAATTTGAAACACGTGTTAAAGAAATTAAAAAAATCTGGAGTTGAGGAGTTCGACCATGAGACCAAGTGAGGGCCTCAAGATGCATGACTGCAAATAAGGATATAAGCTATGTACACGCCAGTCGGTAAAGACCGGCATGGGCAAGACATTCTTGTGCCGATGGGCTACTAGCGTCGACACTACAGTCGGCACTGGCACATGGATTTGTACTTTGTGCCAGCCATATAGACCGACAAGGGCCTGAACAGAGCGGTATAGAGTTTTAATAGAGCCGTATGGACCGACAATGTCTGGACATTGTCGTGCCGATGGGCTACTAGAATCGACACTATGGTCGGCGCTGGCACATGGATTTGTACTTTGGTGCCAGCCATATGGACCGACAAGGGCATGCACATAGCGGTATAGAGTTTGAATCGTCTAACATGAAGTTTTAAAATATAATCATTCCTTAGTAATATTTTATCATGTTTGATGCTTCAAATATCCTCTTGATTGAAAATGAGATGCACTATATGTATGTTGAAAATTCCATGGCATGTTGTACAATGTGAATGCCGTCAGAATGTGATAACGTCTAATGATTGAAGCTTGTGGCAATTAGGTCAGCAACAACTAACAAGTTGTACAATGATTGCTACTCTTTTATCACATTTTGACTTGTTAAAATTGTCACAATAGGATTGTTGGCCCATCCACTTTAGAGTGTGTTTAAGAGTTTGAGTTGAAGTTGGTGACTCCTAATCACTTCTAGTAATATGGACAATCTATCCCGTTTACAAGGTGATGATAACTCGGGATTGTGTCCAGGAACCTGCGGTGTCACATTTATTTTGATTTTTGCTCCCTATTCTGAAGTTTCTATGGATGAAGTTTGCCTCCCTCATGCTCAAGACTTCTTGTAAATTATCTAGCTAGATATAGCATGTGTTTGGTATGGGAATAAGTTGTTTCGGGTTAAGGGATTTTGGGCTTAACAAAACTGGAATAAGTGATGGGGAAAAGTGGGAATAAAGTAGTAATGATTACTTGGAATAAGAAAAAATAGAGTGGTAGTAGTGGGTGGAATGGGGATAAGTGAGTAATGATTACTTGAGATAGAGAAAAAAGTGTTTGGGGATAAGTATGGGAATAAGGGGGGATTCCCATACCAAACATGGGTAAAGGTTTGGCAAAGCTATCTAGTTGAGTGTGTAAACATGTCAGTCTTCTTAGGTTAGGCTAAATGGCTTTATCTGAAGACTGGAGGTGCTTCTCGAGTGTATTTCTTTTCGAGCCCCAAGGCTAATGGATAGAATCTATGAATTATGTTTCGCAGTACAACTTTCAAAGTGGGTTTATAAGATGACGTCCCATTATTCATACAAGAAACTCTTTTTTGGCTTGCTAGTCATATGTTTAGAGTCTATTGTTTTTTTTTATATTAATTGAGCCCAAAGGCTGAGTAATTAAAAGAGAAAGAAAACGTACAACAGTAAGGACTCAGATATGTGGGATAGACAGATTCCCCCAAATTGAGTTCGCCAAAATATCAGCCTCGAAGTTGAACTCACGAGAGATATGCACAAAAAGAACCTCATCAAACTCGGACGATACACGCCATAGTGACAACATAAAATCCCGGAGTTCTTGTGGCCAGGCCAATCTACCCGTCACATAACCAATGCCGAGGAGCGAATATGACTCGAGCACAATAGAACGAATAGCCCTCCGCCTAGCCTCGATCAAACCGCCCCTCATAACAATAAGTTCGGCCTCTACCACAGAATTGACAGAGGCCCTTGCTGCCCACGTCCAAGTAGGACGAGACCCATCTGGGAACAAAATGGCAGCAACACCGGCGTCTCTTCCACGAGTCGTGACATCGAATCGAAGAACGAGAGACACAACCAAGCCAGGAGGTGGAAAGGAAATCAAACCAGGTGAAAGAGTGATGGAATACTCCGTAACCTGCCTGTTAATGATTCTTGTGAGCATGTCCGGTGGGAGAGCTTGATTGTCAAAGAAGACCGCATTACGGTCCTTCCACATCCACCACAAGGTATACCCAACCCAAGTTCTAGAAGTTGCTAGGCTGGATCTTGAAGAAGAATAGAGGAAGGCCCAATAGTCATCAAGAGAAAGTGGATAGATCCGGCCACAAGCGACTCGAGCCCAGACCTCCTGGGAATAACCATAGGTAAAAAAAAGATAAACATGGGTCTCGAAGTCCCCGCAGCATCTCAAACAGGTAGGATTGGAGGAGCAACCAATGGAAAAAAGGAAATCCGACATTATGATCTTATCGTGGAGGAATCACCACAATAAAAACTAAACTCGCGATCCCAACGGCGCTTTCCAAAAGTTAAGCCAACCTGCACTGCGATGTTCTCTGATTCGGGTGTCTCTTCGTTCATTGGCCAGCCATGTGTAGATCGACGCCGCTGAAATCTCCCCGTTGGCGATGAAGGGCCAGATTGGCTTATCCAAGTCTCCTTCTAGGAACTAGACTTTTTGGACGAGATCAGCTAGATTCAGATGAAAGAAGTCTCGCAACAAGTCTTCGTTCCAACGACCAGATTGATCGATGAGGTCGGAGACACGAAGATTGAGAGGAATTTGGCAAGAAAACAGAGCAGCGGACCGAGCCAGAGGAAGATCGAATGCCCAACAATCATAGATGACATCAACCCTCCAATTGCGAGCTGGAATCCATCGGATGGCCTCCTGAAGCTTCCTCGAAGCGAGACAAGTCCACCGCCAATGACCTGAGCATCTGGAGGGGATGTTGCCGATAGGTAAGTTACCTCCCCATCGGTATTTGGAGCGAGTCATCTTAGCCTACAGGGAACTCGGGTTGAGGCAAAGGCCATTGCACGTCTGAGTCTCAAGGTGTCTTGTCATATGTTGAAGCGGCGCAACCCAAGTCCACCAAACTCCGATGGCAAACAGACTGTGCTCCAAGAAACGCGCCCGACCTTCTTCCCATTCCACAAAAAGCTTCTGCATAGGAATTCAAGGTCAACCAAAATATACCTTGGAACATGGGTGGCCATGAGCAAATGAGTTGGCATCGATTGAAGCACGGATTTGATAAGAATCACACGGCCTGCTCCCGCTAGCTTCAGAGTGGACCAATCGCTCAGCCGTTTCTGGAAGATTTCTAACAATTCGTAGAAAGTTTCCTTCTTGAGCCTCCCACCATCAATTGGCACTCCACGATATTTCAAGAAGCCATGAACCTCCGTCACCTTCAAGATGCGACTGATGCGTAGGCGTCTCTCTGCAGTGACACTCGGGGAGAACCTGACATGCGACTTGGCTTGGTTGATTTGAAGGCCGGACAGCAAAAAGAATTCTTCCAATGCTATGACCATCTTGTGCGCCTCCTCATGCTTTTGTCACCAATAGACTCATCGACGAAGAGGTGTGAATAGACTACACGGTCACCGTAAAACTTCACTCCTCTAAGCTGTGACCTTAGCAAGGATGAAAGTACCTCATGCACAAGTAAGACGAGGAAAGAAGATATAGGGTCTCCTTGACGAAGGCCCTAGAGGTTGGGAAATGACCGGTAACTCTCCCGTTGATGATAAGGGCGAAGCTGGTAGAAGATATGCAAGTGAGGATCCAGTTGTGCCAAAGCTCTGAGAAATTCATCCTTTCCTTGACACGATTGAGGAAGGACCACCTCACACTGTCGTAAGCGGATTGGATGTCAATCTTCACCCCCATCAACGTTATGGATCTTGGTGCTCGCTGTAATGCATGCATCAGCTCTTGGGCAGCAGAAACATTATAAAAAATGGTACGCCCGTGAACAAACGCCGATTGCTCCGATCCAATCAAGTCGCCGATAACTTTGCGTAAGAGGTTAGTAAGAATAGTAGAAATGATTTTATAGCTTACATTGCATAAGCTTATTGGCCAGTAGTCCTTGATGCGTCGATGGTTAGCCACTTTTGGGATGAGTGAGACGAACGTCTTGCTCCAATGGGGAGGAAGTCTTGATGTTATGAAGAATCCTTGAATGAGATAAAGTTAGTCGGTGCGTAGGATGCTCCAAAACTTGAGGAAAAACTCAATGGGTAGTCCGTCGGGACCAAGGCATTTGTCAGAGCCCATCTCCTTCATAGCAGCCACTATCTCATCCTCTGATACGTCAGCCACAAGCTCCACATGATGGGCTTCATCCAAGGATGGGAGAGCAGGGAGGGGGAGGTCTTCATCTCCGATGGGATCAGTCCAAAGCTGTTGAAAATGGTTGACCATCAATGCAGCAACTTGATCCTGAGAATAAAGGACTTGGCCACTGTCATCAACAAGCTCCACTACCCATGATCGATGTTGATGGCGCTTGGCGAGGTTGTGGAAGGACACCCACGATCTTCTAAACCTTCGAGAAACAAAATCCTCTCGTCGCAAGAGAGAGGCCATGTGTCGGTTCTCAAGACAACGTAGTTCAACCTCCTCCTCGGTGATAACTCCAAGTTCCTCCTTCTCATAAAGAAAGAATGGCAAGGAGATTCTCGGTGGTCACTCCTGATTTAAAGAGGTCAGCCTCCTCTCTGCGATTCCACGTCTTAAGAGTTTTCCTCAGCTCAATGATCTTCGAAGCCACCTGGTATTGTCTTGTGCCTTTGTGCGGCCTATCCCAAATCCTTTTGACTAAAGCGGCAAACTCCTTCTCATGAAGCCAGTAGTCTTCAAGCCGGAATGCTGACGGCCCAGGTGGACGTGGATCCTCTTCAAGAGTCGGCAACAGGGGGTTGTGGTCAAAGGAAAATCTTGGGAGATGGCGGATTGAAGCGTGCGGAAAGGATCTGCGCCAAGCATCATTGGTCAGGCCTCTATCCAGCCTCTCCATCACCCTGGCTCGGCAGTGCCTCTTATTAGACTATGTAAACCTCGGGCCAACAAATCCCAGGTCGACAAGCTCACAGGAGGAGAGAAAGAGGATGAAGTCCTGGATGCCCCGATCAAGGAAGAAAGCCCTGCCACCCTGTTTCTCAGAAGGAGAAGCAATCACGTTGGAATCCTCAATGATGAGGTGAGGACCATCAGCCCAGCATGTCCTGCTCAGCTCCTCCCACAAAGACTCCCGAGCACGTTGGTCACGCTCAACATACACCAACGAAATTCGCACATGAACACCCGCCAAGTTGGTCCAAACTTCATGGATGGCATGCCTAGATGCATTAACAAAAGAGACCAACCCCATATCCATCTTTCAAATTGCCATAATCCCACCGCGCCGTCCCTACCGAGAGACTAAGAAAGAGTCCCATCCAGCTCCAAACCTTGCAGTTAACCCGACACGTTCGTCCTCGGATATCCCTACCTCTTGAAGTAGAAGTAGGTCGGGGTGATGACGAGCTAGGATCCTCCGACAAAGGCGACAAAGTCTTCTGCTACCCACCCTGCGGCAATTCCAAGAGAAGACCCTCATGGCTCACCGATGGTAGGTCCTCTTGGGTGCCCAAGCTCCGCCAGTAGCCTGGGCTCCTCCGCGAGCTCAAGGTCATCCTCCTCGTCCTCACCCGAGTACTTGGGATCTCCCTCATCCACTCTATCACGATCGAGGGGAAGAAGAGAAACAAGAAGATCCCCAACAGCCCCTAGATGCAGATCTTCAAGCTCCGCCCGAGAAGGGGGAAGGGGAAGAACAGGTGGTGGTGGATGGGGGTTCCTCATGCGCAATGAGGCAATCTTCAGGAGAGAGGAGGGGGACCTCGACTACTGCTCCAGATGTCTTGGCTTCATCCGACACTTCAACTTCTATGGGGTTTGTACTAGGACCCACATCCCTCGCGAGGGAGCAGTCCAAGTCAAGGACTGGTCATAGCAACGCGGGGCCGAGTCAACCAAGGTAGGCAGCGGCGAATCAGCTTCAGGTCAACTGTGCACCTCCAATCCCAGGGCCGTATCCTCTGAAGCTTCAGAGCTTTGATGTTGTGCATTAATGGAGCGCTGTTCCTCATTAATACCAGCCCACGCTACAGTTGGCTCCAACGCTATCTCCTTCAATGCAACGTTTGAATTCAAACTCTGCATTGTCTGTGCCGCTACAGGATTGCCAACCAATCCCTGTGCTTCTTCCAGTACACCGGAGTCCTCCACGGTTTGACCAAGCTTAGTGGTTGGCTCCTCCGAGCTAGATGACGGCGTCTAGGGTTAGTAGGGTCAGCCAACTGCTGCGGATCGACCGGATGGTGGGGTTCAGGCGCGTCTTCCGCTCTTTGAGCAGGCACACAAGAATGGCCAATACGTCCACAACCACCGCAGGTCTCCAGACCCTCATAGACGAACTGCTGAAAAAACGCCGAATTCAATCCCTTGCGTTTGATCCAAATCCCTTCCTTGATCGGTGTGTCCAAACGGATGAGAACACAAACCCGATCAAACCTACATCTAGCTGCCATCGCAAAGGAAGCATCA